>OY390736.1:4084274-4267774 GCA_959613385.1 Geotrupes spiniger | reverse complement strand
TCTCCCTCTCTCCCTCTCTCCCTCTCTCCCTCTCTCCCTCTCTCCCTCTCTCCCTCTCTCCCTCTCTCCCTCTCTCCCTCTCTCCCTCTCTCCCTCTCTCCCTCTCTCCCTCTCTCCCTCTCTCCCTCTCTCCCTCTCTCTATAAATTAACAGCATGTGAACATTGGGCAGTTATTTCTAATTGTTTTACTGTTTTACTTTTTTATTGATGTTATTACAATCCTGACAATGATTTTTTATTACCACTACATTGAAAATGCGTCTTGTCAAATTTGACAGAAAAATGTAAAATTTACATGAAAGATGGTCTAATCTGCGTGAACATTGGGCAGTTATTTCTAATTGTTTTACTGTTTTACTTTTTTATTGATGTTATTACAATCCTGACAATGATTTTTTATTCGTCCCTTGATATATTGTTTAGTTTGGCCGATATATTACAGGTCGCAATAATTACATTGCAGTTGTATTGTAAAAGTTGGGGTGTTTTTGTTTTAATTTTGAATATAAGGACCCCTACTGTTTTGGTTTAGATGCGGTTTAGTTTTTCGGATAAACCCATAATATATGGGAATGAATATATTTTTTACTCGATTTGTCATTGTTAGCTTTAGTATCTGTATGTCTGGTGGTATAAATGATCTTGTTAATAAATTTCTTTGCATAATTGTTAAGATTTAAAATTTAAAATTTCATTTCATCTTAACTATATTGTCATTATGGAATTTACTACTGAGTTTCTCAATACGATTCTTTAAAGCAAGTACGGTCTAATTTTTTGTCTCGTTGATTTTTCTCAGGTAAATTTCAATAGCCTACCGGAACTTGTTGGTTTTGAATACCACATGCTTGAAAGTGTCTGATCTGGGTTTCTGATGACTAAAGTATCCAAAAATGGTAATTTATTGTTATGTTCTATTTCTAAAGTAAATTGTAGTTTGGGATGAAATCGATTGAAAAGGCCTAAAATTACGTTAATATATTGTTGCGGGATAGATATCATCAACGTATGCATATATGAAGGGAAGATCTATAGGTAATGGTGCGATAACAGAAACCAAAAGCTTGTTCATTACCAATTATGCAAAAATAGGCGAACAACGATGACCCATAGGAGATCCTACTTTTTGATAATAAAATAAGTCATTATATGAGATAAAAACTAGTGTTAAACAAGAAATTAACGATTCTATCAAATGTAAACAAATCTGTTGAGGTATGCAATTGTATATTAGGCCATTCCTCATGGCCACATACCACATTCAACATGCTCAGGCACTACTACCTGCTGATTATCGTCCACGTATTGCGTTATGCCAATGGTTTTTGCAAACATTAGGTCGAATCCCCCAATTCCTTACACAGATTCTTTTCAACGATGAATCCAGTTTCTCAAGAAATACAATAAAGAATTTTCATAACAACCAAGTGTGGGCAGATGAAAATCCACATGAGGTATGTGAAGATCGATTTCAACATGAGTTCTTCTTGAATGTTTGGGTTGGAATTGTGGGTGACTATCTAATTGGATCGGTATTTCTACCGTCAAGACTTTCTGGCGACATACATGCATCGCAACTTTTTGGAAAAAAACACTGCCCGAGTTTCTGCAGGATGCACCATTGGCGACAAGAATTGCAATGTGGTTTATGCTCGATGGTGCACCACCACATTTCAGTTTAGTTGCTCGTGACTTTTTAACAGCAAAATATGGAGATCGCTGGATTGGTCGAGGTTGGCAACACGCATGGCCTGCTCGATCCCCTGCCTTAAACTCCCTATATTATTTATTATGGGGATCTCTGAAGTCATTAGTTTACGCTACCCCAGTGGATAGTTTGGTCGAATTGCGAAATCGGATAATTGCTGGGTGTAACTCTATTAGAAACAACCCTGGTATCTTTGAAAGAGTTCGGCACTTAATGACGAGAAAATTGAATGCTTGTATCCAGGCTGGAGGAAGTCATTTCGAACATTTATTGTAGATTGAGCAACTTTACATGTACTTTTTGATAATAAAATGTTGTTGTTGTAGCAAATTTTCACTGCACACATTTCTGTCGATTTATTTCGTGTTTTAAAGTCAGTCATCATTGATACGCTGTATTTTAATATGTTTGTTTTGAATTAATTATGTTAATTTTTGTTCTGCGTCGTCCGGAAGTTGATTAGAAAAGTTATAACGATATTATATATATATATATATATATAAATTGAAAATGTGTCGTGTCAAATATGACAGAAAAATGTAAAATTTACATGAAAGATGGTCTAATCTTACCCTCAATGGTGTAGTGAACATTAATTAAAACAGGTCCATGAAGACTAACCGGTGGATCGCTAGACAATATTGTTTCTGGATTATTACCCTATTACATGTAAAGGTACTTCAACAACTAAAGTTCTTGGTAATCGGTACTACTACCACTTCCATCATGTCAATATTAAAATTCCCGCAGCAATATATATTATCTGATATTGATATACACAATGTAAAGGAGTCCTCTAATCCGTTTAAAAATATTTTATTGCCAAAGTGCGGTGGTTTATAAACCGAACCTATAATTGATTTTGTTCTATTAGTTTGAATCAAAAGCCATAATTACTCTGCGAATTACTGCGATAACAGAAACCAAAAGCTTGTTCATTACCAATTATGCAAAAATAGGCGAACAACGATGACCCATAGGAGATCCTACTTTTTGATAATAAAATAAGTCATTATATGAGATAAAAACTAGTGTTAAACAAGAAATTAACGATTCTATCAAATGTAAACAAATCTGTTGAGGTATGCAATTGTATATTAGGCCATTCCTCATGGCCACATACCACATTCAACATGCTCAGGCACTACTACCTGCTGATTATCGTCCACGTATTGCGTTATGCCAATGGTTTTTGCAAACATTAGGTCGAATCCCCCAATTCCTTACACAGATTCTTTTCAACGATGAATCCAGTTTCTCAAGAAATACAATAAAGAATTTTCATAACAACCAAGTGTGGGCAGATGAAAATCCACATGAGGTATGTGAAGATCGATTTCAACATGAGTTCTTCTTGAATGTTTGGGTTGGAATTGTGGGTGACTATCTAATTGGATCGGTATTTCTACCGTCAAGACTTTCTGGCGACATACATGCATCGCAACTTTTTGGAAAAAAACACTGCCCGAGTTTCTGCAGGATGCACCATTGGCGACAAGAATTGCAATGTGGTTTATGCTCGATGGTGCACCACCACATTTCAGTTTAGTTGCTCGTGACTTTTTAACAGCAAAATATGGAGATCGCTGGATTGGTCGAGGTTGGCAACACGCATGGCCTGCTCGATCCCCTGCCTTAAACTCCCTATATTATTTATTATGGGGATCTCTGAAGTCATTAGTTTACGCTACCCCAGTGGATAGTTTGGTCGAATTGCGAAATCGGATAATTGCTGGGTGTAACTCTATTAGAAACAACCCTGGTATCTTTGAAAGAGTTCGGCACTTAATGACGAGAAAATTGAATGCTTGTATCCAGGCTGGAGGAAGTCATTTCGAACATTTATTGTAGATTGAGCAACTTTACATGTACTTTTTGATAATAAAATGTTGTTGTTGTAGCAAATTTTCACTGCACACATTTCTGTCGATTTATTTCGTGTTTTAAAGTCAGTCATCATTGATACGCTGTATTTTAATATGTTTGTTTTGAATTAATTATGTTAATTTTTGTTCTGCGTCGTCCGGAAGTTGATTAGAAAAGTTATAACGATATTATATATATATATATATATATAAATTGAAAATGTGTCGTGTCAAATATGACAGAAAAATGTAAAATTTACATGAAAGATGGTCTAATCTTACCCTCAATGGTGTAGTGAACATTAATTAAAACAGGTCCATGAAGACTAACCGGTGGATCGCTAGACAATATTGTTTCTGGATTATTACCCTATTACATGTAAAGGTACTTCAACAACTAAAGTTCTTGGTAATCGGTACTACTACCACTTCCATCATGTCAATATTAAAATTCCCGCAGCAATATATATTATCTGATATTGATATACACAATGTAAAGGAGTCCTCTAATCCGTTTAAAAATATTTTATTGCCAAAGTGCGGTGGTTTATAAACCGAACCTATAATTGATTTTGTTCTATTAGTTTGAATCAAAAGCCATAATTACTCTATAGTATTATTTGTATTAATAACAGAAGCCCGATAAGAAGTATGCACATAAATCCCCACCCCTCCTCAACGATCAAGTCTATATCTTCGAAAAAAATTAAAATCATTAATTTGGAGAACATTGATTATTGTGTTATTTAACCCTTATGTGCACACCCGGGTACCCGGGTGCCCACCTCATCATATTTTTGCTCATAACTCGGAGAAAAATTGAAATATTGGCCTGGGCCTCAAGATCCCCATTATTTGACTCTTTTTGAAGCTAAAAACATAACCGTAAAATTTTAAAAAAATTTTTAAGATATAAATCAACGACGTTGAAATGCATGTGCTTAGCGGACACGCCCGGGTACCCGGGTACCCACTAGATGAAAAATTGCATTTCGAGTCGGAAATCAATATCATTGATGAATCTCTCATTGAGGCAACAGAGGTTAATAAATAACTAATTGCACTAATTTTCGCGGTATATTATAGTATGTTTACATTCCTCCAGCGCAATTGATACAACTGAATGTCGATGAACTATGCTCATCGCAAATAGGTTTCTCGCAATCAGAACAATATTCGTGTTTTCCGGCGTCTTTTGATCGTTTCTTTGTAACATATATAACACGAACGTATAATTTTCTTCCTGCCCGTACTGTCTCCAGGTTGAGCTTGTCTTTCAGAAACAGTGGAAAGACCAGCCTGTGGCCCGATCACGTTTTCAATCGCAATTATTGTGTTTATGTTGCGCATTATTTTGCCATTCGCTATTTCTTCGTCCAGTTGACGCAAGAATATACGTCGCTGATTAGTTTTCTTTGCAAGCATCTTATAGTTCACATAATATATTATATATGAAGCAAGAGCGCCTATGTCTACATAGTAGTATCTACACCGGTTTATATTTATTATAACATGAGATCATTTGAGGTTTTCTCTTTCTATCGTCATTCACAGCAGTATCAGAGTATATTGTCGATAGTAAAAGTACGTGTGACACCTTCGTGAAAACCAAAGAGAGTAGAGTGTTCTTCTTTAGATTTATGAGGTGCCATTTGTTTTGGAATGTAAGGCTTAGTTTTTCTTAGAGTACCAACAATAGTTAATTTCCATAACAGTAAGTGCTTAGCAAGAGGTAACGCAGTGAAATAATTATCCATAGTGATATTTCAGCCACTTCCTCTGAATGCTGCCGCAAGTTCTCTTACAACTCTCTCCACTCTCCTTGATTTTTTTACGAACGTTTCCAGAATTTCTCTGGACGTGAGTCGCACAAAACGAGTGTTTGGAAAGTACGCGGGGCCAAAAAACCTTTTGGCTGAACTCGGCGGGCAAGGACCGCTGGCCATTTGGCGAAACGCAGCCGGTCAATGCGTTGTTTGTGCGAAAGTTTACGGCCGTCGCTGTGGGACGATTTTATAATTACGACTAAACCCGAACGACTAAAACTACTTTTTTATATCTTATATTAATGAAGTAAATTGATACCAAACGATTCTGTTCATATGAAAATTCAGGAATCGCGAAAAAAGTGGTGGGCATCCGGGTACCCCGGGTGTGTAACGACGTGGTAAAAGTTGGGTGTGCACATAAGGGTTAACCAAGTTTCAGAAACACATATATACATATATATTATTATTGTGAATACATGCGTTCAAGTCATTAATTTTCGGTTGTAATGATCTAATGTTAATATGTGCAATTTTAATTAAATTATTGTTAAGTCGATAAAAACGCAAGGGATGAATGACACGCAAATGTGTAATAATGTACATCGACTATTGAGAGAGTCAGTCAATACAAGATATTCCGCCCTTAATAAGTGGCACCTAATAACAATTGCATTCCCTTTCACACAGCCCCACGCAAGTCAAGTAATTGACTACGTTATCAAACTCTCACTCCACGAAAGATGTGTACGGGCCGATAGATGATGCGTACATTTCGGGTAATCAGGTTATACAGCAATCAACATGAAAAGACACACATTAATTAGCTATTATGAACACCGGCCATAATTAGTATTAACATACCGGGTGCTCCAACAGCCTTGCTTTAGACTCTTCGGATCGTGTCTACACCTTCTTTATTCTCCTCTCTAATGCTCGTCCATCGATGGTCTTCGTATACACTTAAACGTCAGTACATAGCGTCACATAAGAAGATGATAGTTAATAGACCCGGTAGTCAAGTTCTGTCCGATGCACTTGCGTGCCCACGCCCACTATCTGTCGGAAACAGATATAATGGACCACTGGACAACCGGGCCAGGTCAAGTGACACAGGTCGGTTCCTAACCTGCTGTACCGTCACAGGAAGGTTGCATCAACATGCCTGCGTACGCAAACCATCAGAAGACCAACAATCGATAGAATTGTGTTGTGTTCCCCGTACAACCCGCAATGTAGAAGACAGGATAGCCCACTTTCGCTATCCATGACACAAGCACATAGCGGTGACCCTTACGCGGAGTTGTTGTCATGGAAGTTATCACGGCATTCCTGCAGACGCTGCAACACCTACGACCTCGCATCCGGAGAAGCGCGCCGTGACCATGAATCCCATAGGATCAGCATTTTAGCATTGTATATAATCTAAGCGTTCGCTTATTAGGTTTAAGTTTACATTAATATTCGCAACTGCACGTTTCAATCTGTGTGTAGTAAATAAAATTGTTTTTAAAAAAACCGTTTACCGTAAAGTAAACATATTTGGCGCAGTCGTACGGATCCTGTTACACGATAACGAAATTTCGTGATTGTTTTTAAACAATTTAAATAACAGAAGAACCTTTTGAAAAAACAATCTACTACAAATTCCTGGACGCCGGAAAATTTGAGGAAGGCTCACTGAGAATCCAAGAAGCGACACTACGAAGGAATTACAGAAAAAACTGAAACTGGTAATCACCGATCCAAGGAAGGCTCACTGAGAATCCACGGTTCGAAAACCCGAAAAATTAATTCACTACGGAGAAAAATAAATCAAGAAATCGACTCCTTCACTTCAGAAGTCCAATGTTTTTGATACTGATGTAAGTGCATTCACAATTTTTTGAACGTTTCATGATACTGATTGCAATATTTTGTATTCTTCACATTCGTTTTGTACAAAAAACAAAACTTTTCCATAGTATAAAAACTATAATTTTACGTGTAAATGAAATACGATATATTGAATTAAATAATAAAAATAATTTTACGTGTAAAAGAAACACGATATATTGAATTAAAATAATTTTACGTGTAAATGAAACACGAAATATTGAATTAAATAATAAAATATAATTAAAAATAAATAAAATAAAATAAAATAAAATGTAATGTGTAACGAAACACAATACATTAAACTGAATAATAAAACTAAACTAAATAATAAAATATAATACCTTGAATTAAACCGAATAATAATTTTGTGTAAAACACAACTTAATAAAATATGATAATTAATTTGTATTAAACAATAATACTATAAAATGGCAACTCCAGTCATCCAGCCAGCGGTGCTACAAGCCCCGAATGTCCCAAATGTACCAGCACTAAAGAAAGACTATTTCGATATGATCTCTGAATATAAAGGTGAACCAGAATTACTACCCCGTTTTATATCAACGTGCGAAGCTTTAATAGACAGATTTTATGATCGTGTAAATTTAAATAATTTCCAAAACTTGTATTTAGTAAATGGTATAATATCCAAAATTAAAGGCGATGCCGCCATGTTAGTCGCCAATCGACAAATTGAAAATTGGCACGATATCAAAACAGCTTTGATGGAAGCATATCAAGACAAAAGAGATTGCTTTACTCTGAACTTAGAAATATGTGCATTAAAACAAACAAACGAATCAGTGTTTGACTATTATAAAAATATTTTAAATTTATTAAACCTTCAATTAAGTTATGTAAATTTACGTTATAATGCGCAAGAAGCACCAATAATAACATAAGTATTTCGTAGAGCAGCCCTAAAAGCTTTATTATTGGGAATCAAAGAACCAATAGGATCGCAATTCAAATCAAAAAATCCAGATACTCTACAAACCGCATTAAACATGTTGACAAACGAAATTCAACACGTAAACACACCTAATCAAAGTAATTATCAAAAATACAATTCCCCCGTGATAAAACAAATATCACATAAACCAAATGTAACACCATTCATTTCGAATACCCAAAGATTTCTCTACCCGCGAAATTGGCAAAACCCTAATTCATTTATGAACACGCAACAACAACAGAGAAATGCAAATATATATAAACCAACACCTATGTCAGGTATTAATTACACTCAACCTCGAATGATTTCGAAGAAACCATTTCAAAATTTTCGAAAACCTTTTAAACCTCAATTTAATCAAGTTAGAGAAGAACTACATACCCTAGAACCAGAAAATCCAACAAAACAATTCGAAACAATCGAATTCGGATCAAACGAAGACCATCTCAATTACGATCAAGATTTCCCTTATTTCGAAGAAGAAATAAGCAACGACCAAGATATTGACCAAAATAATGAAAATGAAAATTTTCGTATACTAGCCTCAATCCCAGAAACAAACATCTGACAATCGAATATTTAAATTTCAATCAACTTCAATATTCTACATTACCACATATTATGTTTCATGGTTATAAATGTCTTATAGACACAGACAGTACAAGATCATTTATTCACCCACGAATAGCACACAGAAATTACAAAGAATGCATCGTTCCAGATCATTTCTCAGTAAAAACATGTCATGGACAAACTAATGGCAAAGGTGCAGTAAAATTTCCTTGCCCTGAACTAGGAATACCGAATTTAAAATTAAAATTCAGTATATTTCCATTCCATAGTTATTTCGATATGTTAATAGGTAACGACCAGCTAAACTTTCTTCAAGCAGAAATTAAATATGAGGAAAACTCAATTAAATTAGCGAACACAATTTACCCTCTTAAACAACCTAATACCGAGGAAATGAATAATATATCTGTTAATTGTATAGAAAATAACATCAAAAAATATCCGATTAAATCATCTAAACACAGAAGAACGAAAAGAAATAACGAAACTATTAAATAAATATTCCGATTTATTTCATGATGATAATAAAACCTTAACTTTCACTAACGCAATAAAACATTCTATACGCACCACAGATGAATTCCTCATATACGCTAAAAGTTATAGTAGATACCCCGAAATACATAAAAAAGAAGTCAAAGAACAAATGGCTAAAATACTCAAACAAAATATTATAAGACCATCACAATCACCCTGGTCTGCCCCAATTTGGATCGTACCCAAAAAACTAGATGCGTCAGGCAAAAGCAAATGGCGAATAGTTGTCGATTATACGAAATAAAACGATAAAACCATAGCTGACAAATATCCCATTCCAAACGTATCAGATTTATTAGATAAATTAGGTAGATGCCAATATTTCACTACTATTGACTTAGCCTTAGGTTTTCATCAAATTGAAATTAACGAAGAAGACATTGAAAAAACAGCATTTAATATCGAAAATGGACATTATGAATTTATTCGTATGCCTTTTGGTCTAAAAAATGCCCCACCAACATTCCAAAAAATGATGGATAACGTCTTACACGGAATCCAAAATGAAATTTGGTTAGTTTATTTAGACGATATTATTGTATTTTCGACCAGTCTCCAAGAACATTTAGAAAGTCTTAAAATCGTATTTGAACGATTAAGAAATGCAAATTTAAAGATTCAATTAGACAAGACAGAATTCCTACAAAAAGAAGTTAAATATTTAGGACACGTAATCACTCCTAATGGCGTATTACCAAACCCTGATAAAATTACGGCAATAAAAAATTCAAAAATACCCACTACAGCAAAACAAATAAAGTCATTTTTAGGATTGACCGGTTATTACAGAAAATTTATAAAAGATTTTGCTAAAATTACAAAACCGATGACACAATGTCTAAAGAAAGGACAGACGATTGATATTAAAAACACCGAATATATCAAAAGTTTTGAATTATGTAAAAATTCAACCAAATCTACAATACCCCGATTTTACAAAAAAATTCAATTTAACAACTGATGCATTCGACGTAGCATTAGGTGCCGTTTTATCACAAGGCATAATAGGTAAAGATTTACCAATCGCGTATGCAAGTCGTACACTAAACGAGCATGAAAAAAATTACTCCACAATTGAAAAAGAATTACTCTCAATTATGTGGGCCTGTAAATACTTCAGACCTTATTTATTTGGACGAAATTTTAAAATTATAACTGATCATAGACCCCTTACATGGCTCATGTCTCTTAAAGAACCCAATTCTAAATTCGTCTGTGATTTGTATAAGTAAGACAATTCTTACTATACAAATCACAGACGTCTGTGATTTGTATAGATTTGTAATCACAGACGTCTGTGATTTGTATAGTAATTCAATTCTTACTATACAAATCACAGACGAATGTTTGAACAAAGCGAAAAACCAAATAATGATATCCCTAGTAGAACATTCGCCATCGAAACCCAAAATTAATACATTGTTCGATACGAAACAAAGGTTCGAATCAACAACAAACAAATCGACCCAAACGAACAAAAACACAAATAACACAACCCAACCCAACCCAACCCAACCCAATGGTTTTCTGCACTTGTGTGTTGTGTTATTAGTGTTTTTTTGTTCGTTTGGGTCGATTTGTACTTTTATTGATTCGTTTTTATCTATTTTTTCGTTAAATTCTTCCATATAATCGAAAATTTGGGTTTATTTCTTTATTTTTTCATTTATGTGGCAAACTTTAATTTCTATTTCTGGGTCAGAAAATATGCGTTGTATAATTCTTTTTACTTTTAACCAATTTTTGTTATACCAAACCAAATAATGATATAGTAGAACAGTCGCCATCGAAACCCAAAATTAATACATTGTTCCATACGAAACAAAGGTACGATGTTCAATTTAGTAAATATGAAATGGAACAAGAAGTAATTAAGTTTGTAAAAGAATTTGTAACAGAAAAAGTACTATATACTCAACCGATTTATGAAATATTTAGCCGAATAATGCAGACACATTTTAAGAACTCGGAAATAAATTTCAGAATGACTAATGTATTATTAAAAGACGTATTAACCAAAGACGAACAAATAACTCTAATAGAAACTTATCATACCAGCAAAACTAATCATCACGGTATACAAGAAACAGAATCGAAATTACAAAGAGAATATTATTGGCCCAATATGAGACAGAGTATCACAGATTATATTAATGATTCCGAAATCTGCAATATCGCAAAGTATAAAACAAAACATGCCCTTCTGGCATATAATAACAGTATTCATACCGTGACCAAAATGACCCCTTTCGAAGTTTTAAACGGTCACATATCGCCGACAAATATTATACTCACTGATTTGACACAAACATTAACATCGGATTATATTATATGAACTCGCAAAAGAGAAAATGACAAAACTTTACCATCTGATTAACGAACAATCCCAAATTCAAAAAGAAAAATGTATTGCAAATTTTAATAAAAATCTAAAAGATCCAATCCCTGAGCAAGTACTCGTAAAAAACAGACAGTACGGAAAAAATAAAAACAAATATCAAGGAGAACAGATATTAAAGCGAAATTTAGACCAAAAACATATTATAACTGAGTCTAACAAAAAAATACATATTGACAATGTTCAAAAACCTAAAGTTAAAAGCAAATTGTCCTCTTTACAGATCCCTGGTACTAGTAGCTCACGGAACTAAAATAAGAAATATTACATACAATTCCGGACTACTACCAATAAGATTAGGTACCGCAAAATTGGAAACATCATACCACACGCTGATACACTATTACCAAGTAGAACCCTTAAATGATGAATTTAATAAAATAAATTATCATTATAATGAACTGTACGCGACAATCAAGAAAATACAACCGTGCTACAAAATGTTAATAACTATGACAATGTCCTGAGAGCATTACAAATCCAAATACATGAAAAACTTGCATCAGTAATAAAATTTATCACAGGTAATCTAGCTAACAACGACGAAGAAAGGATTAACAAAGCTCTAACAAAATTAGAGTCTAATGAAAAACTATTGCAAGACCAAATAAAAGACCAATACTCTATTAGTACCGAATTACTGAACGAATTTAATGACAGTAAACAGAATTCGAAGTAACGAAATCCTTTTGAAAAGTAGAATTTTACAGCTAAACGCAATTTTAAATAAAGAAATGGATTTTATCAATTTATTAACATACAAACCAATTAATCTTGTTATTACAACAAATTCTAAAAGTCTTGAACGATTTAGAAAATTCATTAACTTTCTGTTAAAAACGCATTATGCATCCAAGCATCATAAACTCATATGATCTGTTTAACGAGCTAACTAAAATCCAAAATTATTATAAAAACAAATTACCCTTCAAAGTCAAGTATGACAATATAATGTTATATGAACGCACAATCGATATCGATTGTATATTAAAAAACAATCAAATAATATATTTTCTGCACGTTCCAATAGAACAAGAAATACATTATACTCTCTTCAAACTATAACCATTACCTACCTTGTATAATCATAATGACGTAAAGACTTATTACACATTAATCCCCAAAAGTTATTACCTACTGCAATCAGAACATGAAATTGTGCCACTAAAGAGTGAATGTCACAAACAAAATACTAGCGCGTCGACTAGCACGTCGAGTGCAATTGCAGGTGCGTTAATTAGCATGCGAAGATATCCAGAAAACGGTAAAGGCGCCCAAAGCTGATAACATGCCAGAATCAAACACAGCTACAAGAGGCAACGTGTGATCTGGCGGCCCCCGGAGGGGGGGCCCTGTAAGTAACTCTATGTATCGTAACCGCTGTATTGTAAAAGGTACTATTTATATTTCATGTGGTGCCATTGTTACTAACGCTACAATGTATGTGTGTATTGCGTGGGGAGCTTTCTGTCAATAATTGGGTACAGGACTGCCGTGCGCCACTGATGCTTTCTAGTGGGGATGATATCGAAACGACGATAAACGGTGAGTTAACAATACTTCTGCTGCAACCCTTTGATTAATAATATTAATCAATATTGTTAACGGCAACCTATCGTGTACAAATTGAAAACATTAAATTAAAATATTGCGAGTCGTCCTTGCTTGGCCGAGTTTTCAAAATTTAGTATTCGGTTACGCATTGACCATATTCTGGGTGGCAGGTACCGCTGATATTTACACTCAACGCGAGCTATTGAGAAGATATCGAACTTGGGAAAGATTTTTCAAGCGCCTTGTCCCTTGTGCAATAAATAAAGACCTTTTTCACTTCATAATGTACTGTGCCCGTTGTTATTTACACTTCAACCTGCCATGAAGTAAACAGATACATTAAAAATATATGTATATTTATGCTGAGTATAATTGCGTGATAAATAAGGGCACAGAACCTTTTTCACTTCATAATGTGTTTCGCTCATAATTATTTACACTTCAAACTGACATGAAGTAAACAGATACATTGAAAGAGAAACAGATTTATGCTAAGTATAATGTGAGGGCCATTTCAAGATTTATATATCACCTAAAAATCTTCACACTTATCGTAGCTGAACACATTAGTGAAGACTTCAGAACTGTGTTTCTTTCGAACGTTAATGAAGTCTCTTAGGATCAAATAAACAAATTTACGACCAAAGTGTGGGACACTTTTGAGGAAGATTCTGTTGGCCCCAACCGTCTTGACTACGTTTACATTGAACAGACCATTTCCCTACTTTACCTAGTCGCTGGGGTTCGATCGAATTAAGTAGTTTCGAAAAGGCATTCGTGCTAGCAACAATCCGGAAACTAACCGGAGTCGTTTGGTAATAGCAGTGTTATATATTTGATGGACCATACAATAGTTTTGAGGCCACATTTTAATACATTACGCTTTATCGGGTGCGAAGAATTAAATTAAATTCAAGGCGAGTTCAGGTGATAGTTAACATTTACCAGTGTCTTATTATTGACTTTAATTTGAGTTGTGAGAATTAAGTATCTAGCGAAAAATGGCCAATCGCATAAAACGTGCGCACATAATTGACAGTGATGACGAAGCAGACGGTGTCAATGACCAATTAAGGGTTAGAAGTAGGAGTAATGTCAGCGAGACATCTGAACAAGTCATGGCTCTTGCAAATGTTGTTAAAGAGTTAGCAATAGTAGTTAACTCGGGCATCCGAACTCCAACGCTGCCGCAGACATTTCGCGGGGAAATTGTCCCACCGTTTGATCCGGAACACTCCGATCAAGACATCAATCAGTGGTGCCATAAGCTTGACGAACTCAAGACTATGTTTTCCTGGACCGACGAAACTACGGTATTCTTCAGGTGAGACTTACATTAAATATTACTACGAAATGGTTATATTGTTAAATATATGCCAAGGTAAAGATGCGGTATCTTGTATAATCGGGGGGATACCAGATGCATCGGTGCGGGCAGCTGCCAGAGCTCGAAATCACGAGACCACTGAAGAGTTGTTTTCATTTTTAAAAGCATGCGAAAGCCCCAGTGTCAATATTGGAAGCAAAACGTATCCCAATAAAATTAATAAATTCTCCAAAGGAAATTTCGTTACTAAAAAGTATAAAGAATTCAGCGACCATCACAACAGCCGGCGTGATGCAACCAGACCGCTGAATTGCTTTATTTGCCACAAACCTGGACATATTGCACGCAATTGCCAGCATTCAGTGCAAAGCGTGGCAAGGCAGGATAAGTCCTGACTACCTGATGCAACATATAAATGCAATTCAAAGTATTTTAAGAACGTACACATAAATGGACATCCATATAAAGCGTATGTAGATATGTGAAGCCAATGTACACTGCTTCAAAACAAAATAGCAGAGGAGCTTGGGTCGCGCATTGATTATAATAAAAATATATTAATTAAAGGATACGGTAACGGCAGAGCAAATACGTTAGGATTTACATCGTTTACCCTAAGAGTTGACAATGTAGAGAAAATCACGGATGCCTATGTTATTGGTGATGCTGTCCAAAAAGTACCTCTTCTGATAGGGCAACCGTTCACGGAGATGAAGGATATCGTTATTTTCAAGGACAGTGACACTTTAACAATAGATTATAAAAATGTAAATAAAAATAAGCCCCAGAAATTAGAGTTGCGATCAAAACGCCATGTGGTCGTACCTGCCAACCATGTTGGTATAGAAGTTACAGCACCCGCTGCGTATTCGGGCGACGCGTTTGTAGAATTCGGAATGCGAATTGAGCCAGGAAACGAGCGCGTTGTCCCTCGTACGATTTTAACCATCGGAGAAACACGCAAATCTATTTTGCCTGTAGTTAATTTAGCAGATTACGATGTGGAAATAAAGTGCAACGAGTTGGTAGCCAGAGCGTGGCCTTGTGAGCCAGAACTTGAGGAGGAGGCAGTAGCGGTATTACGAATGACGTCCAAAACTAACCCGCTACCGGAGACGGATATTAACATCGGTCCGGTATCTACTGCTCATAAACAAGAACTCGTGACCTTGTTAAATAAGTACAGAGATTGCTTCGCATTGGATGCATCCGAATTGGGGAAAGCAAAGTCACTAGAAATGTCCATTAAAGTTAATGATCACCAGCCCATAACATATCGTCCATATCGTCTAGCACACAGTGAGAAGGCCATAGTCAACGATATTGTACAGGAACTGCTAAGCAACGGTGTTATAAGTGAGTCTGAGTCCCCTTATGCATCACCTATTCTTCTCGTGAAAAAGAAGAACGGCGAATCAAGAATGTGTGTCGATTATAGGAAACTTAATTTGGTCACAATAAAGGATCGATACCCATTGCCCAGGATCGATGACCAAATTTACAGATTACATGGCTGTAAATATTTTACTAGCCTGGATCTCGCATCGGGATATCACCAAATACCCGTCGACGAACAGTCAAAAAGCCTTACAGCGTTCGTCACTCCAGAGGGTCACTACGAATACAACAGGGTGCCATTCGGGTTGGCTAATGCGCCTAGCGTGTTCCAGAGGCTCATAAATAGAGTGCTCGCCCCTTGTAAGGATGTCGCTGCGGTATATCTCGATGACATCCTTGTACCAGCTCGCAACATTGCCGACAATATGTCCCGTCTGGAGCGTGTTATTGGACTACTCCGAAACGAAGGGCTCACACTTAATTTGAAAAAGTGCGTGTTTCTAAGTACTAAGATAAATTACCTTGGTTTCGAAATAAACGAACATGGGGCTCGGCCCGGTGAAGATAAAGTTAAGTGCGTACGTGATTTCGCCCCTCCAAAAGATGTGCGACAAATTAGACAATTTATAGGTCTGATGGGATATTTTAGACAATTTATAAAAAACTATGCTGTTATTGCCCGCCCTTTGACCAACCTCACAAACAAAGATGTTGAATGGGCTTGGGGACCAATGCAGAATTCCGCATTTGTCACATTAAAAACGGCATTAATAAGTAGGCCAGTGCTCGCAATTTATAATCCCGCCGCACCGACCGAAGTGCACACTGATGCAAGCAAAGACGGTGTAGCTCGTATCTTACTGCAAGTGAGAGACAACAAATTGCATCCAGTTGCATATTATAGTAGGCAAACAACAAAAACGGAATGCAAATACCATTCGTTCGAATTAGAGACTTTAGCGGTTGTGGAAACGGTAAAAAAGTTTCGCGTTTACCTAATAGGAATTGACTTTAAAGTAATTACTGACTGTAATGCACTCAAACTGTCAGCATCAAAAAAAGATTTATTACCTCGTATCGCTCGATGGTGGTTAACATTGCAAGAATATAATTTGAAAGTCGAGTATCGGCCGGGTAATCGAATGGGACACGTTGATTCATTAAGTCGGAACGCGTGCTCGAATAATGATCAACCCATTCTACACGTAATGCGCATTGAGCAGTCTGATTGGGTGTTATCTGCTCAGCTAACAGATGCCAAACTACGTGAGATACATCAGATACTATCTAAGCCACCTGAGACCGACTACGAGAAATCTGTGTATAAAAATTATGCCCTGAGGAATGAAAGAGTTTATCGGATAACCGTAAATGGCATACAATGGGTAGTGCCAAAGGGTATGCGGCAAAGTGTTGTGCGAGCCTCCCACGATGAAATGGGCCATTTTTCAATAGCAAAGACATTACAGAAATTGTGTGAAAATTATTGGTTCCCGCAGATGCGGAATTATGTGGAAAATTACATATCGTGTTGTGTGCCGTGCCTGTACACAAAAACTCCATCGGGAAGAAAGCCTGGGTATTTGCATCCTATTGACAAGGTGCCAATACCATTTCACACAGTGCACATTGACCACCTGGGACCCTTCGAGAAGACATCACGAAATAATTGCCACCTGATTGTAATGGTTGATGCCTTCACGAAGTATGTACTTATGAATCCAGCTCGTTCAACCAAAACGAAACATGTGGTAAATTTTTTAAATACAGTCGTGAATACATATGGTGTCCCTAAGAGGATAATTACGGATCGAGGAACCGCATTCACATTATTTAACGTTATTTAAAACGAAACTTGAGGAGAATGGTATAAGCCACGTTATGAATGCAGTGGCAACTCCAAGGGCCAATAGACAAGTGGAGCGATTTAATCGAACCATTGTCGATAGCTTGGGAGCAACAGCTAATTCGAAAACCTGGGATGAGGACGTAGGCAAAGTGCAGTTTGCCATCAATAATACTGTTCACAAAGCCACTCGTCGGTCAGCGAGCGAGCTGCTTATGGGATACAAACCAACACCTCCCAGCGATGCTGCACTTCTTGCAGAGGTGCAGATGATTGACGCTCTACAAGATATTCAACAAATTCGTGCAGAGGCTTTAGATCGAATTCGACTTGATCAAGCGAAGCAGAAAGAGGTCTTTGACAAAAAGAGGAAAAAGCCAATTACTTACTGAGTAGGAGATCTAGTGGTCATTAGAAAACAAACAGCGACAGACAGAAAGTTGGTTCCCAAATATGCGGGACCAATGGTCGTAAAAGAAATATTGCCTAATGACCGTTACCGAGTAATGGACATGCCCGGATCTAATAGATGCAGAAAGAAGTACGTTAATGTAGTTGCCGTGGATCGTATGAAGCCTTGGGCGTCACCTGGCGGGGTATCAGATACTGCGAGTGATGGCGGTGATAGCGATGGTGTAGAATTGTATGTAGACTAGAGACAATTGACTTATTTGGTGGCATTAGTAAATAGTTTCTCATTTTTTTCTTGTTTGTATTTTGGTGCTCGGGGTCGAGACCATTGCAGGATGGCCGAATGTAGCGCCGTTTTTACCATATCATATTTAACCCCTTTCTGCACAAGTTATGTGCTTAATAGATATCTTCTCTTAGAACGATAAGCGGTATTTATTTTGTACACCACACTGTTGGGAATTTTAAGTGGGTGGGTAGAGCCGAAAATGGTACGTAAGGGTGGCTAGCGGGCAAGGAGGGCACGACAGTCTGCACCGGGACCGAGATTTGAACGGACGTGCGGTTGTGTACAGTGGCGTGCGAATGGGTGATACTTGTGGGTAACTTCGCATTATTCTGTGAGTTGATGGATACGTCGGAAAGGAGTAGCGTTGGTAAAGTAGAGTTGTATACATTTTAACGATCTATTATGTGATACCCATTGTATTGTTATGGATATATATATGCATGTGGATATATATATTGTTGTGTTTCACCTTTGTGGTGTCTGTGGAGAGTTGGGTATCGAGGGCCCCCACGCGTGGCGTGGGGGTCGACTAATCGTTTAGTCAGAATCGAATGACATGTCATTATTCTTGGTGAACCGATAACAGGCGTGGTTATCGGCAAACCTCGACCTGTCCCCGAAGTACTGGAGACAGTGATTCTGGAACCGTATGTCCAGAAGGCAAGGTATGCTAATATCCAAAGTTACCTGTCGAGTACGCCTATGCGATTCCTTGGGCGCGACATGGGGGCTGACGCCCACTGGTTCCTCCGTAACTCTACGGGGGGGGGGGGGGGGGGGGCGACTAGTACGTCGAGTGCAATTGCAGGTGCGTTAATTAGCATGCGAAGATATCCAGAAAACGGTAAAGGCGCCCAAAGCTGATAACATGCCAGAGTCAAACACAGCTACAAGAGGCAACGTGTGATCTGGCGTCCCCCGGAGGGGGGGCCCTGTAAGTAACTCTATGTATCGTAACCGCTGTATTGTAAAAGGTACTATTTATATTTCATGTGGTGCCATTGTTACTAACGCTACAATGTATGTGTGTATTGCGTGGGGAGCTTTCTGTCAATGATTGGGTACAGGACTGCCGTGCGCCACTGATGCTTTCTAGCGGGGATGATATCGAAACGACGATAAACGGTGAGTTAACAATACTTCTGCTGCAACCCTTTGATTAATAATATTAATCAAGTAATGAAAAAAAAAACGCCTAGCTAGCAGCAATTAATAATTTTTTATGTCTTATATTTACATATCCTGTGTACAAGCTCTACATATGGAAAAGAAACCAACACGTAGAAAAAGACAGACAAGGCGCCCAGACAGCAAGACGCCTTGAAACATTATCCGTCGATAATGTTCCATTTTGATAAGAGAGGGGTTATCACGGCATTCCTGCAGACGCTGCAACACCTACGACCTCGCATCCGGAGAAGCGCGCCGTGACCATGAATCCCATAGGATCAGCATTTTAGCATTGTATATAATCTAAGCGTTCGCTTATTAGCTTTAAGTTTACATTAATATTCGCAACTGTACGTTTCAATCTGTGTGTAGTAAATAAAATTGTTTTTAAAAAACCCGTTTACCGTAAATTAAACATATTTTGGATATGACACAATAACACGTAAATACTGAGACAAACACAGCCCCCTTTTTGGGCGAACCTGCACGCCGCTGATGAGAGCAAACATCGATGCACAGACCGTTCTCCTAAGACGATCCAAACCGAACTCTATCAGCTTCTAAACTGCACTCTCTTAAATACGTAAACAACCCCCGGTCACGTACGTAAACAACTATGCGAGTTGGGTGCAATAAAACTGTACAACGCTTTCATAAGTTTCGCTAAGCCGTAATGCAAGTAAAATGCGCCTCAAATATGCAACATTTGGTAGAGAATAATATACCTTAATGTCACAACTAAAGTATAACTGTAAAATTGTGGTTCATAGTGTATTAAATAACATATTTAAACATAAATTTGAATATCAAATAAAATTCGCAATCGGAAAAACCAAATTTACAAATATAAAAAGGTGAATGAGAAAATAATAAACAAAATACCGTGGGAAATTTCGTACAAGATAATAAAGTAAAAGGTTACTGCATTGAATTTATAAGTTTCTTTCGGCAATAGTATGTATTTTAATAATTTTACCAGATATCATTACAAAAATGTTACCATTATTAAGGAAAACTTCTCGGTTACCAAGCTTCTTTGTTAGATCCTTTACTGCGCCGATTCATTATTTTTTCTTCGCGAATAATAATCTTCGAATCCTTTAAATTATTCTTCGAATTAAGTATTTTATTTCTTATGGATCAACGACAGAATTTTATTATGATTGGTTAACCGATGGCAACAATCGATGACTTCTGGTGAAACGTTTAAGTTCAATTTGTTTCTACATAGATTTATTACCAGTTCCTCAGTATTCTCTTTTTTTAATTGAGGGATATCGAATATCTGCAAATTGTTTTTCCTGGAATATTGCTCTTGAACCTCAATGGTATCGTGTAGCCGTTCGTATTTTACTTCGAGGGCTGTCACCTCCATTTCACACACCTTGATTTTTTCATCTTGTGCTTTTAACTTGTTGGTGATTGTCGATGTCAGATGTCAGAGAAATATTGGATTTATTAACACCTTTTCAATCACTTTTTGAATCAAACATTGTTCTCTATCTATACTGTTGGCTCTGGTAATTCGTTCCGAGTTATTACTGGACATTTTTGTAGTTTTAGACAACATGAAATAGATTTAAACGAGTACAGCACCAAACACACACCTATTCACTGCGAGCGTTTATATAGGTATATATTTTCTTCATATGATGCAACAATAAATTTCTAATTGTCGTATATATACCGTGATAACACACGGTAAACGGTGCTCCATAGTTTTCAGACAAATACTGAGGGAAGAAGATACGCGAAGTAGAACAAATTAACATCGAAGGGTACGTAGAGTGCATACGTATCGGCTGAGAGAGAAAATAAGACGGTAGTGACACGAATTAACAATATATATATTTACAAGGGGCAGGAGAACACAGAGATTACCAGCGGAAAGTCGAGAAAAGAAGAATGATTGAGAACATGCTAGAGATGATAACAGAAATGATGAAAGAGGTAAAGGAGATTAAGAAAGAGATATTGGAGATGAGAAAGGAAAGGCAGGAGGACAAGGAATGGAAAAAGAAGGTGGAACAGGAATGGAAGAAAGAAAGAAGGGAGACAGACGAAAGAATAAAAAAATTGGAAGAAAAAGGGGAGTCAACAGAGAAAAAGGGTAAAAAAAAGAATATAGTCATTAGGAGATTACAAGTAGAAAAAGGAAGGGAAAGGGAACAAGTGATACAATGGATTAGAAAAGAATTGCAGGTAGAGGTGACGATAGAAGAAGCATACCAGTTGGGAGGGGATGGGAAGGAGATGATGATGGTGAGAATGACATCAGAAAGGGAAAAAGAGGGAGTAATGAAGAGAAAGGCGGGAATTTTGTTTCGGCTTTCCCGAAACGTGTTTTTAAAAACTTTTGTTTTTACTTGATTACGACAATTTGTTTTTGTTTCAAACTTTATTTTTTGTGATTACAATACTTTTACAATTTGATTCTTATTTATAACGCGCAAATTTAATACTTTAACTTATTTTAATCGACGATTGATTTAACACAAAGAATCTATGGTAGAACTTGCGAAAAATGAATCTCGTATGAACGTGTACAATAGCAACGCGTGAAGTAAATGTAATAATCTAACTTATTTTAAACGATGATTGATTTAACACAAAGAATCTATGTTATAAAATATCTTAAGATTACTATTTATACGAGCGTCTTTGCTGGTTCGGCGTTTTCGGCACGAAGTGCAGGTGCATTTCTGCGTACGTAATTGTTTCGCTGTACATAACTCCTCCATCCCTAGCTGGAAGACTCGGTGGAACTGAGATCTACCATGCGTCTCTTGTTTCATTCGGTGATGTCATCTCTAGATCGGGCGTTTTCTTATTTCTTTCTTCGTTTCGTTTCTTGATTAATCTTCTTATTATGAAGGCAATCAGACAAATAATTGCAATAAGATAGATCGGGATTTGAAAGTAATAATGACTGTTGTCATGGGTTTTCAATGATACTGGTTGTATAGAAAGTTGCGCTCCGACCTCTGTACGAGTAGGACGTAACCTTGTGCCCCGACCAGTGTTCTTTGTGATTGTGTGCGACTTGACGCTTTAAAAACCCCTGTGCTTTGTAAAAATTGGTGATCGATAGTGACGATATAGTGTTAGTTTAGTTTTAGTGCCCCCCCTCCCCTGTATAATGGAAAAATCAACCCCAAGTCAGAACTTTTTGGTAAGCCTGGCTCCGCCCCCTAAAGGCGTCGCGAAAGCGCCCAAGCGCAAAACGCGAGCGTCGGGAGAAGTACGCTCCCGAATACTTGAAACGGTCAGGGAGGACCGTGAGTTAGTGATTGATTTGACACCGGTGGAGGCGCAAAACGTGGTTGCAGCCGGGCAAACAAACCCGGCAACCGAAATGACAAATGCGCCAACTGGATTGGCCAACGTGATGGACATGGAACCGCCCCTAAATGAAAATGAAGAGATGACGAGCTTAATTACGCAAGCTCTCCAAATGAGGGAAGAGCTAGAACAAGCGAAATCCATACCTGATATGCAACCAGCGTCAACAGTCAGAACAGACAACAGATACGCCGTACTAGGTACGTTAGAACATGAGGACAATGCAGCCAATACGGACGCAGCACCGGCAAAAGCCAAAAGACCGCCGCCAATAGTAATTCACACGTTACCAAAACAGCACGGGGACTTCGTGAAGCTACTAGCAAGCATCATCGGAAGTAACAACTTCTACCTGAGATATACAGGAACACGTGTAAGCGTACACACACATAACCGAAATGATTATGACAAATTGATCAAAAACTTAAACACAGCAGAGTACCACACATATACACCTGCAGGAGAGAAATTAAAAGCACACGTGTTACGGGGATTATGCGGCGACACAGACACGAACGACATATACAAAGAATTAGTAGAAAACCTTAAATTAAATGTGAAAAGAGTCATGAAGATGCGGAATACATACAGCCCGCTCTTTTTGATAACCATCGACGACAAAATAACAACCGAGACTCTGAACAACAAATACAAGTATGTTCTATATACTAAAATAAAATGGGAACGAGTAGGTATTGCGTCTCTTGCGCCTGGGAACCAAATCCTGGCTCCTGATTGGTCGAGCCCACTTGGCGGGAAATTCAAATTTCCGGAAGTGGTCCAATGGGCGGGAAATTCAAATTTCCGGAAGCGGACCGCTTTGCGGGAAATTCAAATTTCCGGAAGTGGTCCGATGGGCGGGAAATTCAAATTTCCGGAAGCGGCCCGCTTTGCGGGAAATTCAAATTTCCGGAAGTGGTCCGATGGGCGGGAAATTTAAATTTCCGGAAGTGGTCCGATGTGGCGCGAAATTTAAAATTCCGGAAGTGGTCTGATGTGGCGTGAACTTCAAAATTCTGGAAGTGGTCCGTTGGGGCGGGAAATTCAAAATTCGAAAATCGTCAGTAGGTAGGATTCGAACCCTAGCTGTGATGGTACACTGCATGCGAGCGCCGACTGCTCTAACGACCGGGCCACCACGGCATTGTTGAAGTTAAGCGTCGTGTGTGCATGGATATGAAAACGCAAATTGACACTGTCCCCGCTGCCCCCTCGTCGGGCGTGTGGCGTTTGGCGGGCATCGCGGGGCGGGGGCCGTTAAATGGCAAGGTGTTATCTCTTGTTGTCCGTATGACGAGAGATAAGCCTCGGGCGATGAACGATATTTTAATAAGACTATGTAAAATTGGAGATAAATATGATTGGAGTTCAGTATTAATTGAATTGTATCATGTATCGGTTACTAATTTGTTCGTCCTTTTTATTATCATTGACATCTTCGTTAGAGTCGAAAGATTTTGCGGTGGAATATCTTTATAAATATGGATATTTAGAAAATGTAAGTGAAAATAATACTGAGTTAATGCATCTAAGTGATTCAGAATTTTTACATGCTTTAACGTTGTTTCAAGAATATTACGATTTAACACCTGATGGAAAATTAAATAATGAAACGTTAAATTTAATGAGAGGCTCAAGATGTGGTGTAAGTAATTCGCCTCAACCGTTCACGGCTCATATATTTAAGTGGGAGAATTTAACGACGATAAAATGGCATTTTTATTTGGGTAGCGCTGAGTTACGTAAAACAACAAAGAGGGCATTCGAAGTCTGGGAGAAATATGCAAATTTGAAGTTTGAAGAAAACGTAATAGATTACAATATTTTGATATTGTTTACAAACACCGTACATTGGCGCAAAACAACAGGTGAACGGTGTGTGAATTTTGACGGTGAAGGAGGAACACTCGCACATGCGGATTACCCACGACCGGATAATAGAGTGGTTGAAATTCATTTAGATCAGAGTGAACCATGGCAAACAAATATGAATAAACAAGAAATAAAACGATCATCTCTGTTTCTCATACTCATACATGAGATTGGTCATAGTTTAGGGTTAGGTCATACTCGAGAAAGAGGGGCAGTAATGCGTGCGTCGTATAGTAATATATTTCGCGAGAATATTTCAAATTTTGAATTGGGTGTTGATGATATAAACGGGATTGAAAGATTGTACGGAAAGAAAAGAATAATTCCACCGAAAGATTTAACGACGACCGCCAGGGTAGTAACAAGTACAACAACAACAACGCCACCAACAACACAAGAAAGCGAACGATATCCTGATTTGTGTAAACTAAAAGATGTAAACACATATCTTTTATTAGAGAAAAACTTGTACGTATTTTATGGGAAATGGGTGTGGGTGCTAAATATTCAAGAAGAATCCGTCGAATATTATAAATCTCCAGAACCGTACTTAATCACCGACTGGTTGCGTTATTTACCAAGAAACTTTACAAAGATTATGGCAATTTACGAAAGGCCGAACGGATACATCGCCCTATTTACAGATGAGCACATATACATGATTGAAACTTCATCATTGCATTTGAGGGAAAAAATAAGTTTGCGTCAAATTCAATTACCTGCGAGAGTAAATATTGGTGCGGTCGTTAATACATACAAGGGGCGTACTTTAGCATTTTGCGATAACAATCTCTATGTAGAAATAGATGATTGTGATTTTAAAATGAAAGGACATGGATCAATCGAAGAGTTTTCGGGTATTCCACATGAAATAGATTCGGTATTTAGGTATTCAAACGGGTACCTCTATTTATTCAAGGGAAACGATTATTTCGAATATAATGAATTTTCAATGAAATTAAATAGAGCAAACAAGATAGATGTGTCAATGTTTGGGGTAAATTGCCCCAAAATTAATATCTTTGAACAACTCTATGAACTCATAGCAAAATTAATTCGCCCCAGAAAAAAAGTAGAGGAAAGGGGAGGGGATATGAAGAATAAATAAAAGGTGTTGATCTGTTTCGATTGTCTCTCAGTGTCAGAAAATGTCGCCCGAGTTTAATATGCTCGCCAATCTGTACGATGCATACGAAAGAGATTTACAAAACGAGCGTCTTCTCGTTAATGATAAAGGTTACAATCTAAGCAAGAATTATAGAATATCGACGGGGCTAAGTGCAGTACGCGGGTATCTACCGGTAATAAAATTAGCAAGAAGTAGACAAAAGTGCATAGTGTTTACGTCGTACGAATGGAGTCAGTTGTGGGAGCACGAGAAGTTGATTAACGATCATTTACAAACCAAGACGTGCGTTTCAACTGAAGTTGGTCGCACCGAAGAAATCATTTCATCTCTGACGGTAGCAGATATTTTTCAACTAAGACTCTCATGCATATTTAAGGCAAGAACACAATACGTGTGCAAAATTGAAGGGTATGGAGGTGTGCAAATATGTTTAAATAAAAACATATTTAAACAAATACAGGAATTACGTCCTCTGTTAGAATACAGTATTGCTCGCCTGCATACATTGTCCTTTATGGAATACTACAATCTTATAATAAAATCGGTCGCTGAGAATAAGATCGAGAACGAAACGGTGCCGGCGTACATTCGTAATTTATTGATCTCTAGCGACAACAGTGCGTGGTTTTCCGAGAACGGAGAGTGTATGTTAGAAACGACGATAGTTAATGGTGAAATGGTAAAAAGAGACGTCGGTTCGACAAAAATTTCGTTATTATAATGCTTCGAGCCAGACTAGAAGCACACATCTTAGAACTTGCACGTGTGAAGAGACAAATAGAAACTTATTCGCAAATGAAAAAAGTGATTAACATTTTGGACAAGTTATCGTTGAAATAATGTTAACAAATGAACAATTAGATGGGATCGATCGGGCAATTCGTGCATATTACGAACAAACACTTAATGCGGAAGATATGAAATATTTGCCTAAATATTACGTGGAAAAATTGAGCGGCATTTACTTGCAAAGTGTGTGGCAGATTTTACCGGAAAAATATAAAAAGCAGGCTGAACGGAAATTACCTTGCTACAAACACTGGAATTTACCCGAACATTCTACGCATGTCGACGGCCCACCTGATCCTATATACATGTGTAGGGAATGCGATTTCGATACTCACAATGGGTGAAAACGTTGAAGAGAACAAGACGACGGCCGCGTACGGTCCGAAGAGTCAAAAAGTGACGTGCACATTTTGCGATACACCTATTAGCACAAGGATCAAATCCAGAGCGAATACAAAAACTCACATCTTTGCGATTCTGCTGTGTGCGGTAGGTTTTTGGCCGTGTGCAAGCGGTCCTTATTGTTTGAAGTCGTGTAAAAATATCGAACATTATTGCACCAACTGCGAAGCATATCTTGGAGAATATCGCTGTTAATAGTATGGCTCCAACAATGCTAACGACAATTTTAATATTTTCGATCATAGTGGAGAACACACTGTACATCAGTCGCGGTAGACATTTTCAAGACGCCTTCATCTGCATCGACTATGACCGCTCAAGAAACGACAGCTGCCTCTCCAAATGGAGAAAATTGGAAGTAGCGATAGTGAACGGTACAAATGTATACAAAATGCCGATCGATAAAACGAAAATTGTCAAAAAACATTTAGAATATAAAATTAAATTTGTCAATTTTAAGCGTAATCAGTCTAAAGAATCAAATTGGAAAACGGTAGTGTATTATTCGTACGATTCCAGAAAATTTAAATTAACGTCTGTCAACATTTCCATCATCACAGCTATCGCGACAATCGTTAATCTATTTACACTATTAATCTGTATCTTTATTAAAATAATCAAATGTCAATGTATAACTGTAAGTAATAAATAAAAAACAAACGTTATGTTTTAAGATGTGTTTTATTAAAAAAAAAAAATACATATATTCGTAATAAGAAGAAATTTTAAACTATGTTTGAATTTATTCAACTGTTGTGGTTGTTTGGAAATCCCAACCACTTGACATACACCTTGTTCTTATTGCGTTGTAGAACTTTTTCCACCAAGTAAACGTCATCGTAGCGAGCCTTCTGAAGTTCTTCGTTGTAAAAACAACCTTGGATGGGTCTGCCTTCCATGTCCTCCAGCAGAGTAAAGCCTTCGATACAGTCAACCATGAGATACTACTGCAAAAACTATACCACTATGGAATTAGAGGTGAATCACATACTCTAATTAAATCCTATCTCACCAACAGATATCAGAAAGTCGGTTGGAAGGGAGAATTTTCTGCCGAAAAAGAAATGTTTCATGGTGTACCGCAAGGATCAGTTCTTGGGCCAATACTGTTTTTAATTTACGTTAATGACATGCCTGGTAATACTAAATGTAAGACATGCATGTTCGTCGACGATACATCTTTCATCAACAGAGCTATAGATCAAGAGACGTTGCTGCAAAAAACTAATAATACTCTGGGAGAAGCACGGCAATGGTTTAGCAGTAATAAGCTTATGTTAAATATGGAAAAAACACAACGAATGGTTTTTAAAACCAAAAATAGAAATCAGGAGCAAGCAACCATAAAGTTCCTAGGAGTTTTCATGACAAGCAATCTCAACTGGCAACAACATTGTGACAAAATAAGTCCTAAAATTGCCAGAAGTATTTACATTATCAGAAGGTTGATGAACATTGCAACATATGAAATTGCAAGAATGGCATACTTCAGCTGCTTTCACAGTATCATTTCATATGGGATAATAATGTGGGGAGCATCACCAGAAGCAACGAGAATATTTGTGCAGCAGAAAAAAGCTGTAAGAGTGTTGTGTGGTGTGAGTGCAAGAACAAGCTGCAGAGAACTTTTTAGAAACACAAACATTATGACGGTACCATGTATATATATACTTACGTGTATAAAGTATGCAAGTGACAATTTGATCTGTTTTGAAACTAATGGACATACACACGACTACAGTACAAGACACCGACATGACCTAAGGATTCCGCACCATCGTGTGAAAAAATCGCAAGGCAGTGCAAACTATGACGCCATAAAACTTTATAATAAGTTGCCGTATAACATAAGACAATTTCGTGGCAACAGCTTATACAATTGGACAAAAAAATTCCTCCTTGAAAATGCTTTTTATTCGATTAGTGAATTTTTGACGTGTGATGTTGTAAATGAGGTTTAGTCTATGCAATGGGATTTTCTATTTTGGTAATTTCTGACATTGTACTGCTTTTTATTGTATTTAACTTTTTATTGTAATTACTTGGATTATATGTGTTATTTTTATTTTTTTTGTGACTTGTGTAATGATCTAGTATCAAAAGCACCAATAAAGAATTATTATTATTATTATTATTATTATTACGACGCGGGATTTGTAATTTGAAGTTTTGACACTTTAAATAGTTCTGTAGACCAATTGGGTGTATAGCCTTTATCGAACACGCCCTTAAATTTACTAATACGCACAACATCACCGACTTTAAAAAATCGTTTTCCGACCATCTTGATGACATTGTAAGCGGTAGAAAGCAATGCATCCTCTTTGTCGAGAGTAACATTGCATGGTTTCATTTTTATCGTTCTATGTTTGGTGTTATTGTAGACGGCCGTAACCTGACTTAACACATCGATCCATTTGTATTTCCCGCGTAAACTAAATTCTTTGTAGAGTTTTTCTTTAACGGTTCGTACGACGCGTTCGGCAATAGATGCTTTCATTACGCTGTATGTTTTATAGTGATAAACAAATCCGAAGGAAATGATAAGAGGTCGCAACCTTCCGGTCGTTGCAGGTAATAGCACGAACCTTTATCTAATCCTTCTAAATGCATGCGCAACTGATAAGCGAAAACATTCGTCGTTAACAATGACACGCCCATAAAATATTAATCGACAATTGATAACGTTTAAATCAAATAAAAATGATCAGGTAAATTTACTTTTTCAACAACGAAGGTGTACGAAAATTGCCCAATAGCAATAGCAATAGCAATAGCAATAGCAAATAATTTATGGTTTTTATATTTTTATCATAATAATCGAAATAATTTCATTTGAAAATTATAATCAGTGGTGTGCGAGAGATTATTTTAGTTTTAACAATTAGGAAATTAAATTCCCAAATACGTTATGAACTGTACAGCAACTGAGAGTATTCCTATGGTAAAAAATATGCAAATTTTGTTAAATCTACGAAGAATCGACACGACATCTACATCGACGCATCCTGAGGTAGAATTACTAGTTTAGTAAGGTTAATCATCACCGTGCTTCACGTGTCTTCGACGTGAAATTCACTGCGGTATTAATTTTTGTAGCAGAACTTATTCTAAGACTTCGCATGTTTATTTAATCATAATTGCTATGAGAAACAAAATTGTGAATAATGAGAACTTGAAGAATCATTTATACGAGTTATCGTCGTGTCGTCGTTTAACGTTTGAAAAACGGAACCAACCGTGAATTGCTTATGAAGCACATACTTTTATCCCCATCGTTAAACCGACGATCAATTCGACACATTATGATCATCGCGAAACGTAATTTCGGTAAAAGAGAGTATTCGAGTCAAGGAAAGAGACCTTTAAAACACTAACTGACTCACATACGCCCGATAAATATCGGGATAATGGCATTTTAATTGTCAGACCTTAGGGATAAATATGACTAGACAAACATTATAAATGAAATGATTGCAAAAGTTTTTTTAGAATAAAATGGAAGCTGCGAAATTTTGAAGGCATGCCGTTTTGAAATGTTCATAATAACGTATCGAGGTTTGTCCAAACTCGAACTGGACTTGATTGACCCTACGTCTGTCTTTTGTTTTTCTCATCGTCGACAATTCAAAGAGTGTCCCATTGTTCGAAAGGTATGAAAACAGATACAACGAAAATGTACACAAATATCGCATACGTAGGAACGGTGTTTAATCATCGCGTCTCAAGGACCCCGGGGGCCGTGTGACGTCACGTGATCCACGTGGGAATGCAGCAGTCAGACAGACAGCAGTGAGACATGCAGCAGTGAGACAGGTAGATAGATAGAGAGACAGCCCGGACAGTCAGTGTAGCAGGCTATCTGACTGTCTGTCTGTCCGACCGGTTTGACTGTACGGTTTGTCTGTCTGTCTGACTATCTGCCAAGGCTGCCTGTTTGGGGAAATTCGGGGGTAGGGAAAATGATTCAAAGCCAAAAAAAAACTATAAGTTTTTAAAAATGTCTGTACGATCTGTCTGTCTGTCCGACCGGTTTGACTGTACGGTTTGTCTGTCTGTCTGTCTGACTATCTGCCAAGGCTGCCTGTTTGGGGAAATTCGGGGGGGTAGGGAAAATGATTCAAAGCCAAAAACAACAATTTATAATAATAAATTTAATATACGTTAAATACACTGTATTATACTATAATGGTTCCAAGGTTTTCGATCGGCATCGTTGATGATGTATGATAGATCACTCCAGTCATTGTTCACCATTCTAATCCGTCCAGCAAGCAGACAACCGTGCCATAAATCATAGCTTCTAACATTCACCTTCATATTTTTGTATAGTACGCCCGTCAGTGGTAAATTTCTTAATAACGGACCACATATGTATTTTTCGTACCATTCACGTAAATTATCCTGTTGATTTAAAGTTTCTTCGGTTTTCGTCAGATAATAAAAGTCTTCATGATCGCTGCATCGATTGCACGCTACCTCACACGAAATGGTTAAACAATCGGTCAGAGAAAGCATTCGATTTATTTCTGCTTCGAACACAATGAAACAGTAATTCAGAAAAATATGGGCATTTTCTTCGGCTAACTGAGGACGTATAAATGCTGATAACATGCATGTGTTGGGCCATATTATTGGATCCCAGTGGATATAGACTGTATCCTCGCTCTCTACTTCACTATTGTCACACCACTCTATATTATTCACATTTTTCAAGCACATGATGTCAATAGACTGGTAGCGAATGTCTCTTGACAGTGCATATATCAAGACAGAGATCGGGTAAATTCGGGAGAGCCGATCGATCAAATCTCTCTCTCTCTCTTATCGTTTTCAGATGGACATGTAGTGGTCATTAACGATAGTTCTCCTAGCCGGAAGATCTGTATGACCAGCTATAACAGCCGAAACTTAATCGCTAATGCTGTAAAACTGTAAATTTGTCGATCTTATTCTGTTAACGAGAGCGGGAGAGAGATATGTGACATCTCTGTATTTGTTTATCCATAGATGACTCGTAAATTAAATAAAAATGATCATGAAAATTGACTAGCATAACATTTAAAAAACAAATAGAAATGATCGCGTAAAATTATTCAAAATTTATAATTGATAATGAGGAAAAAGGACCCTGTAAAATCGACATTATTTCGTTTATACACAAATCCGAAGGAATTGATAAGAGCTCACAGCCTTCCGGTCGTTGCAGGTAATGGTACGAACTTTATCTAATCCTTCTAAATGCAGCGCAACTGATAAGTGAAAACATTCGCCGTTAACAATGACGCGTCCATAGAATATTTATCGGTAATTGATAATGTTTAAATCAAATAAAAATGATCACGTAAATTTACTTTTTGAACAACGAAGGTGTACGAAAATTGTCCAATGGCAATAGCACTAGCAATAGGAAATAATTTATAGTTTTTATGAATTAATTGCAATGTTATATTTTATCGTAATAATGGAAATAATTTCGTTTGAAAATTATAATCAGTGGTGTGCGAGAGATTATTTTAGTTTTAACAATGAGGAAATTAATTTCCCCAAAGGAAATAAAACGCAAAATTAATTTTTATTTATTATTTTAATTGCAAAAAAAATCATACAATACATTTACATTATGAACTGTACAACAACTTAGAGTATTCCTATGGTAAAAAATATGCAAATTTTGTTAAAGCTACGAAGAATCGAAACGACCCACAATTTTTTTAAGATGAAAATGATCATTTTCTAGTCATCGAATTAATTCCTGATGAGATGCGGCTTAAGAGTGCATTTAATGGATTGAATTTGTAGTGAGGTTGCCGCAATTATCCACAGAATTGTACCGAATAGTGCATTGGTTTTCGATGTTATTTCTGGACGCGTCCTGAGGCAGAATTACTCGTTTAGTATAGTTTAAATCTATCGGCCCGCGTCCCACGTGAGGCGCCCCACGGCCCCGGAGCCTTGAGAGACACGACGGTTAAACACCCACCGTTCCTACATATGTGTTATTTTGTACATTTTACGACGGTCGTAGTTGACGTTTTAATTATTTACATTATCACTTTCAAAGTTCGACTTGTGTGTGTGTGTGTGTGTGTGTGAGAGAGAGAGGGGGGGGAGAATCGGCACAAAACGATAATAAGTTTTACTCTACAAAACGTGTATAAATGCTCTGTTGTGGTTCCGAAGAACCGGGGAAATTTTATCAGCTACAACGACGTTTGAATTTTTTACAAAACCAAGGTTAAGAAGGTTTACTCTAAAACATATTAATGCTCTGTTATCTGCGGCACGCACATGTGATAAAAAAGAAGATATAGCCTGCTAACTCAATAGGAGTTCTCTCCCAGTACCCCATAACTAACAGAAAATTTCTCAGTTTGACATTGTCGTTGTGTAAGAGTGTGCAAAATTTTTCTTAAAAAAAATGTATGTTCAAAGCAAATTTTCTTTCTACTAAAAATCGTTTCTGTACCTGTTATGTGTGATGGATAAAAGGCCCGTGCCGTTTATCTGCGACGACAACGACGACGACGTCGAATGGTTACAATCTCTTATCAGTTACTTTTGGATTTTGTCTATAGTCTCGCTTATCACAGTGTGATAACAATTAATGCAACCTTTTTTACATGTTATCAGTTATAAATTATGAATAATTTTACGCGATCATTTCTATTTGTTTTTAAATGTTATCTTGGGTAAATTTGATTTAAACGTTATCAATTACAACAAATATTTTGTGTACGCGTTTTCGATTATCATTTGTGGTTTCACTCGTCAATAATCGTCTAGTTTCGTTGTAACATTTTTTGTTGTGGCCGAGCGTATTCGTAACATTTACGATCATTTAGATATTTTGTCAGTTGAACTCTTCGTCTCAAAGACAACGCGTGTCTTTACCAATTGCAACCTACCTATTAATTTCATTTGTTCAGAAAATGGAAAGTTTTAAAATTGCCCGAGATCACACTGTGATGGTGAAACGTTTCGGCATGCTTGGACGCAGGGTGGAATTTACCATCAAACCGATCCCTGACACCAACAACGATCCGACCAAGTGGATCAAGGAGGCCATAGAGGGCATTGTTAAACGTGCCACTATTGATCTCCATCCCACGGATCAAGTTGGCATTACGTTTTGCGGGCGGTCTTTTGAAAAAGGACCCGGTTGGATGGCGTTTCGACAGGCGAGCGACATTTCAATAGAGGACGTGTGGAAGATGATTTCTTGCATTTTCCAATCTAACTCCGAGGGTTTGAGCACGGACACGTTTTGCTTGTCAGTAACGTCGGCCCGCCTGCCTGCAGGGAGAGGTGGTCCTCGAAGACGAAAATACCACACCTTCGACGAGGAGTGCACTGCACGAAGAGGGGTCGTGATTATCAAGAACATGGACAACTTGTGTTTGCCACGGGCCCTCGTTGTAGCTAAGGCCTCTGCAACAAAAGATCCCGAGTACCGAAAGGTTCGTCGGGATATCGGAAAAATTCAACGACGAAGAGCCGAAACCCTTATGGAACCTGCAGGCGTGACCATCCCTGATGAAGCAGCTGGAATTCCTGAACTCCGTAAGTTCCAAGCTCATCTTGCGGCAATGTTTAAAATTACCGTTTATGAATACGGCAGCAAGGGCAGAATCGTGATTTTCGAGGGATCTGGCGATGCTCCCTCGAAACTAAATTTAATTTACAATCAGGGTCACTACAATGTGATCGTTTCACTTACTGCCGCCTTCAGCTGTGTGTATTTTTGCGAAATATGTCACATTCCGTTTGATCATAAAAACGATCACCGCTGTGGTGGGATCTGTCCCTGCTGTCAATCGTCACCGGTTTGTACGCCCGAAACTAATGTAATATGCGTGAAATGAAATCGTCAATTTCGTGGGCGTATTTGTTACGATAATCATTATGCGAACAAAGTCTGTAATCAAATCAAGAAATGCACAGACTGTTTAAAAACGTACAAATCAAACAGATCGCATGTTTGCGGGGAGGTTTACTGTAAAATTTGCAGTAAACATGTTCCACACAGTCATCTTTGTCACATTCAACCCGACAATCGTACGGTTTCGTACAAAGAAACGTTGTTTGTTTTTTACGATCTTGAAACGCGACAAGACACTGTGCTTGACGAAAAGAACATGCTGCATGTACCAAATTTATGCGTTTTTGAGCAGAGGTGCGACAGGTGTGTAAGCGAGGAGAAATTGTTTTTCTGTCAGAAATGCGGGTTTCGACAGAAGATTTACAGGGATGACAAGGTGGTGGAAAGTTTAATGGACCATTTACTAACAATGCGTAAGAAATTTAAAAAAGTGATAGTTCTCGCGCATAATGGACAGGCTTTCGATCACCAGTTTTTACTGAAATACATGATTGAGCGTACGGACCTGAAACCTGAACTGATTATGCGCGGGTCTAAAATAATATTGATGCAACTGGACAATCTTAAATTTATAGACTCTCTAAATTACTTTCCAATGCCCCTATCCGCCCTACCTAAGGCGTTTGATCTCGGCACCGCGTCAAAGAAGGGCTACTTTCCCCACCTGTTCAATACGATCGAGAACTCTGCGTATGTTGGAACATTGCCGTCCATCGAATTTTACAGTCCCGATACGATGAATCCCGAGGCACGATCGGCTTTCCTCGAGTGGTATGCGGAACACTCCAAAGACGAGTTTGACCTGCAGCGAGACTTGGTCGAATATTGCATCAGCGATGTTCAAATTTTAACGCAGGCCTGCCTCAAGTTTCGTACACTACTCTTGGATATGTGCGGCGTATGCCCTTTTACTGAAGCTGTGACAATAGCGTCCGCATGTAATTTGGTATTTCGGCGTAATTATTTACAGTCAAATTCAATCGGAATAATACCCAAAAATGGGTATAGATACGTCGACCATCAGTCCAAAATTGCCCTTCAGTGGCTCATTTGGGAAGAGGATCGACGCGGAATAAACATTTTACATGCGGCGAAACAGCGCGAGGTGGTACTGAGCGGAGTTAAAGTGGATGGGTTTTGCACCGAAACCAATCAGATTTTTGAATTTCATGGCTGCTATTTTCATGGACACGAATGTTTCGCTCATAACCGCTCCACGCCATTGCACGATGATCCCACTGATACTCTCGATGAACGCCTAGAGCGTACCGTTGCGAAAACCGCGAGATTAAGATCAAAGGGGTACGACGTCGTCGAAATTTGGGAATGTGCATTTAGAACGCAACACGAGGCCTTACGACAAACAGAACATCACCACCTGATTGAACACTTACCGCTAAATCCACGTGACGCTTTTTATGGTGGCCGAACTGAAAACATCAAATCCTACCATGATTGCAGTTCAGGTGAGCAGATTCGCTACATCGACGTATGTTCTCTTTATCCCTGGGTATGTAAGTACGGATAGTTCCCCATCGGACACCCCACTGTACACATCGGTGTAGAAGAATGCTCGCGCGTGGATTTGACGGTAACTACAGGTCTCATTAAGTGTGTTATCCTACCGTCTCAAAATTTGTACCACCCTGTACTACCTACGAAAATGAATAATAAATTAATGTTTACACGTTGCCGAACATGCGGCGAACACTTACAGTCGAACTGTAATCATTCATCAGATGAAAGGGCTTTGAAGGGGACTTGGGTTATTGATGAGGTGGTCAAGGCCCTGGAGATGGGGTATGAGATGAAAGAAATCATCGAAGTGTGGTCGTACAACACTGATCAGTACGATCAAACCTCTAGATCGGGCGGCTTATTCACCAGCATGATGAATGATTTCATCAAAATTAAACAGCAGGCTTCGGGGTCGCCTGCTAATTGTAAGACCGAAAGTGAAAAGGCCACCTACATCAAGGAGTTTTTGAACAACGAAGGTGTACAGCTCGATTACAACGAAATTTCCATTAATCCAGGTTTACGATCGGTTGCAAAATTATTTTTAAATTCTTTTTGGGGAAAATTTGGACAGCGAGAAAATCAGCCCAAAACCATGATTATTAACCAACCCCATGAACTGTACGCCCTTCTCACGAACCCTGCCATTGACGTTTGTCATTTATTACCGATCAACGAAGAAACCCTGGTGGTCAACTGGATGTACAAAGAAGAGGCAGCAGATTCGTTAAGTACCGTGAACGTAGCGATAGCCGCGTGTGTCACCGCTCAAGCTCGGTTAAAACTCTACAGCTACCTGGAGAAACTGGACAAAAGGGTTTTATACTGCGACACCGATTCTGTCGTTTACGTGTCTAGAGAAGGCGAATCTGAACCGCCTACAGGTAATTTTGTGGGCGATATGACAGACGAGCTTGCTATTAATTTCTCCCCGGGTACTTATATTCAAACATTTATCAGCGGGGGACCAAAAAATTACGCGTATAAAGTTTCTCCGGCCCCCAATCCGCCTAAATCAGATATCATGTGCAAAGTCAAGGGTATCCGTCTTAGCTACGCCGCCTCACAACTGGTAAATTTTGACAGTATGCGTGAATTAATTATGGTAGATGGCAGTAACGATAATAACCCCTGTATTACCGTTGACTCATCTAATATTCGTCGAACGGTCAATCACGATATAGTAACTCGGGCGGAAACAAAAGAGTATCGGGTAACGAACACAAAGAGAAAATTTTCACCTGATTTCAACTCGTTACCATATGGTCATAAAAGACTTTGCTTGCATAAATGATTTAATGAATCATTACCACCATTTGAAATGTGTATTATAAACCATTGCATTACGCGCTAGAGTCGCTCGTGACGTATTCACATGTACGATATGTGTGAATTAATTGTAAATTTTCAACTGTAAATAATGTACGATCTACACGTGTGTTAATTGTAAATTTCCTCCTGTGTGTTTGTGTATGTTTTAATGTATAATTATTATTTATGAAATGTTAAATATTTTTACTGTAAATAAACAATGTTACAATTACAAAAAGGTTTTTGATCACACCTTGATTCTACTTTTGTACAAAAACACGCACACATTTTTTTTGCCATCTTCATTCTTATTTTGTACATCAACGTTCTGCTTTAACACAGCCTTATCATGCCAACTTCCGTTTGACGCTCTCGATACATATTGAAAAGAAGGCACTCGATCCATAACGATTACAAACGTATTATTCAATACGACAAACTTTCCGCGTTGTCCCTTAGTTTAATACATTTTTTTAACATTTGTGTGTCTGTAAAGGTTTTTCATCACACCATGATTCTAATTTTGTACATCCCTGTATAAATTAGAAACGCATTTTATGTTTACATTCACACCATTCAACACCATCTTTAAATTTATATTGGTTTTTAATTGCAAATTTAATTGCTTAAAAGAAACTATTTATATATATTAAAAGTTCGATAACAGAAAGAGATAACACCTTGCCATTTAACGGCCCCCGCCCCGCGGTGCCCGCCAAACGCCACACGCCCGACGAGGGGGCAGCGGGGACAGTGTAAATTTGCATTTTCATATCCATGCACACACGACGCTTAACTTCAACAATGCCGTGGTGGCCCGGTCGTTAGAGCAGTCGGCGCTCGCATGCAGTGTACCATCACAGCTAGGGTTCGAATCCTACCTACTGACGATTTTCGAATTTTGAATTTCCCGCCACATCAGACCACTTCCGGAATTTTAAATTTCGCGCCACATCGGACCACTTCCGGAATTTTAAATTTCCCGCCCATCGGACCACTTCCGGAAATTTGAATTTCCCGCAAAGCGGACCGCTTCCGGAAATTTGAATTTCCCGCCCATCGGACCACTTCCGGAAATTTGAATTTCGCGCTTCCGGAAATTTGAATTTCCCGCCCATCTGACCACTTCCGGAAATTTGAATTTCCCGCCAAGTGGGCTCGACCAATCAGGAGCCAGGATTTGGTTCCCAGGCGCAAGCGACGCAATACCTACTGGAACGGTACGAGAACAGTCGTAAAGCAGTGCAGTGCCACAGATGCCAGGAGTGGGGCCACGCCACATCTAATTGCAACGCCAAATACAGATGTCTTAAATGCGGCGAAGGGCACCCCAGTGGGAAACGCATGGAATGAGAAGACAATAATAGAGTACCAAATAACACTAAGAGGGGTAAAGTGGGAAGAGATGAAGGAGATAGAGAACATAACTAAGGAGATGGAAGAGGCAATATCAAAGAAGAGGATGAGGGGAAGAGGAGGAGAAAAATCATTGTTTGATGAAGAATGTAGAAGGGGAGAAAGGGAGATGAGGAAAGTTATGACGGAAGCAAGGGAGGGCGGAGAATTTACAGAAGGAAGGAGAAATCATAAGGAGATGTGAGGGAGAAAGGAAAAGGAAAGAAGACAAAGCGAGTTGGAGGAATTGCAGGGGCTAAAAGGAGAGAAGAAGACATGGGAGTTACTCAGGAAAAGGAATATAGGAAAACAAGGGGCAGAAAGCATAGACATAGAGGAATGGAGAAGTTACTTCCAACAGCTGCTGGGAGGGGAAGAGGGCAAAGAAGAAAAGGGAGAAGAAAGAGGAAGACAGAGAATGAGAGAAGCGGAGATAGAAGAGTTTATATGGAACGAAATGTTGAAGGTAAAAAACAAACTAAAAAAGGGCAAGGCGGCGGGGAAGATGGGGTAGATACGGAAGGCTGGCTGAATGCCCCAGAGGAGCTGTGAAGGGCAGCGTTGAAGCAATTAAATGAGATATGGAAAGGAAGGAGGGATCTACCAGAAAGTTGGAGGATGCCGTTAATAGTCCCAATTATGAAGAAAGGTGACAAGGAAGAGTAGAAAACTACAAAGGTGTAGCACTGCTGAATTTAGGCTATAAATTATATACAGGGATGATAGGAGGAAGACTAGAAACGGAGGTGGAAGGGGGGAGGGTGCTGCCGAAAGGACAAGCAGGTTTCAGAAAAGGTAGGGGTACGGCAGAAAATCTGTACGTGTTAAACTACCTAATAGAAAGAGAGACTGCAAAGGAAAAGTGCACGCATTATTTGTGGACTTGAAGGCGGCCTTAAACAAGGTGAATAGGACGATATTAATGAAAACAGTGGAAAGGGTGGGGTTATCTGAGCAGATAAGGGTAAGAGTGGAGCAGCTGTATGAAGAAACATGGTGCAGGGTGAGGGTGGGGGAAGAGAGATCGGGGTGCCCTCTCATCCCGCAGTTATTTAACATTTATGCAGCCGGACTAGAGAACGCGTTGAGGAAAGGACAAGGTGGAGGACTAAAACTAGGAAAGGAAAAGGTATGGTCGTTGGCATTCGCGGACGATATAGTTAGAACTAAACACACGGAAAACAAAAATAAAGATGTTTAGGAAAGGAGGGGGGGCAAGGAGAGAAGTGCAAGTGAAATGGAAAGGGGAGAAAATAGAACAGGTGAAAGAATGGATGTATTTAGGATATGTAATGTGGGAGAACAACAGCAGCGAGCGGCACATATAGCATATGTGTAAGAAGGCCAAGAGAGCGGAGGCAGGTCTGAGGAGGACGCTTTGGGGAAAGAGGGGTGGAAACTTCAAAGAAACCATGAAGATCTGGAACACATGCATCAAAACTATTATGATGTATGGAGCGGAAGTGTGGGGTTGGAAAGAATGGAAAAAGTTAGAAAGGGTACACTAAGGACATATAAAAAGAGCACTGCATTTAGAGAGGTCAACACCTGAATATATAGTGAGGCAGTAGACAGGGAGCGAAAGGGTGAGATTCGAAGCAGCTAGGAGAGCAAACTCAAATTCAAATTCAAATTTTTTTATTTAAAATCAATATATACACAATATTTACATAGACATTATATATATACAACACATAATTAAAACACCTACTCCTACGCGAACGCTTATTAGGTGGATCTAAAATTGACAATAACATTTAAAAACAAATACGGTGCCTCCCTCGACGATTGTCGGGGTTCCGTTGTCCGTTCGTCCATTACGTTTGTTTCGTGTTGTCGGCGGGAAACTCTCAAAAACCCACCCCGTACGTCCTGTTTTTTGGTTCGTAAGTTTTGTCATGTTATGTTATGTTGTGTTATATTATGTTATGTTATGTTGTGTTATGCTAGTCCGTCCTGTCCTCGTAGTATATGTCCAGCGTTTCGTATGGTAATTTATGTGTATGTCTCTGTCCTTCGAGATGTCTTTGTTCAGTTATGTCACGTGTGAGTTTGTTGTCGTGAGTGGCGGTCTACCTATAAAAACGTTCCGCAATATCTTTTATATACGTCGTTAATAGCGGCATGTCCGTGTCGTGTCGTGTCCATGTCGTCGGTCTTATAATTGCCTTGTAAAGTAGCAGTTTGTTGTCCGTCGTAAGTCTGCTGTTTTTGAGACCAGTGCGTACACCGATCTCATTGCAGCGTGTCCCATTCTGTTCGCGTGTTGTATATGTGCACCAAATGTCGTCTTTGTGTCAAGAGTGACCCCTAGGTCACTATCGTTGTTAAGGGTATTTCGATACCGTTGACCCTTGTTGGGTTCGGTATCGTGTAATTTCACATTTGGTCGGGTTGACTGTTAGTTTCCAGCGGGTGAAGTACCGTTCGAGTCCCCTGATGTGGGTGTCTATTTTCGCGTGTGCAATGCATTCTGAGCTGGATGATGCGTATATGGCTGTATCGTCGGCGAAGAGGGCGATTGATGTGTTTTCGTCAGTCGGTATATCGTTGATGTATAATGAGAACAGTTGTGGTCCCAAGACAGAGCCTTGGGGTACTCCTGCCCTTATGAGATGGGGTGCTGAAAGGTATGATTAAGTCGAGTCTGAAATTGTCTGTCTTTTAGGTATGAATAGATCAGTCTGATTAATAACATTTCTAGTCCGTATTTGATTAGTTTGTATACTAGTCCATCTATCCATACCGTGTCGAATGCTTTTTGCAGGTCTAGTAATGTCATTGCCACAACCTGGTTACGATTAAAGGTTTTCCGTATGTCGGTCACGAGTCGCGCTACTTGTTGAACGGTGTCGTGTCCGGGTCGGAAACCAAATTGCTCGTTTATGAGGAGATCTCGCCTTTCGACTTGATCCCTCAGGCGTTTGTTAATAATTGTCTCAGTCACCTTCGAGATGCTGCTGAGGAGACTAATCAGTCTGTAGCTGTCCGGTCTGTCTCGTTGTTTGCCGGATTTATGTATGGGAATTGCTACAGCACTCTTCCAGTGGCTTGGAAAGTGCTGCAGGGACATTGTCGCGTTTATTAGATACGTCAGTTGTACGAGTCCTTTTCGGGATAGGTTTCTAAGGATTTTATTTTGGATATTGTCGAGTCCCGGGGCTTTCAGTGGTCCTTGCCGCTTGATTGCGGCGAAAATTTCTCGAGGGCTCGCTAACTTGAAATCGGAGTTTCGGTGTCGGTCCGCGCAGGACATAGTCGTTCTTACGAATTCGACCACGTCCGCTTGTTCGTCCGTCAAGTCGTCGAGTCCTATGTCATGTGCCTTTTCGAAGGTAGTTGCGAGCGCCTCCGCTTTCCCCTCGTCTGTCATGTGTGTCTCGGCTCCGTGCACGAGCGGCGGCACCGGCTGGAATTTCTTCCGTAGCCGCGCCGACATGCGCCAGAGGAATTCGTCGCTGGCAGTCAGTCTCGTGAGTTTGTCGGTCCATTTCTTGTTTGTGAGTCCATATTTTTCACGGATTTGTCTCGTAAGTTCGTTAGTTCTGAATCTGTCCGCGTCGAGTTTAGTCCTTTGCCAGATCTTTCGCTGTCTGTTTCTGTTCTTGATGTCTTGGAGTATGTGATCGGGAAGGATTTCAGGTCTCTGTGGGTCAATCGTACGAATTTTAATCGTACGATTTCGTGCGTACTTGATTGCCTCCATCAGCTCGATGACTGCGTTTTCTAGTTTGTCAGACGTGTCCAGGTCCCGGTTTATTACCACCCGGCTGTCCAAGTATCGTCGGAACAACGGTCAGTCCGCCGTGCGATAGTCCGTTATTTTGATTAGTCGCTTCGCGTATATTGCCCCGCCCACTTGAAAAGTAACCGGGTAATGGTTCGAGTTTAAGTCCTCCACGGCGATGAGGTCCGAGATGTTGGTCACATTCCTCACCACCGCGATGTCGGTTGTTGTTGGCCTTGTTCCGTTTGTTGGGTGATGCGTTGGCGTGTCAGGAAAAGCCACAAAGCCGTTGTGCGTGTACATGTATTGTTGTAGCGTTGTCCCATTTGCGTTGTTTCTGTGGCAGTTTCACGCTTTGTGTCTAGCGTTGAGATCTCCCACCACAATTGTCCTTGCCGAGATACCTAGGAGCGCGTGGAGGCCCCGTCGCGTGATCCGTGACGTCGGTTTGTTGTACCAGGCCGTTATCGTAAGGTCGTCCTGAAACTTAATGGAAATTATTTCACGATATTCCGTCTCGTTATTCCGAACACGTAAAAAGGGTATGTCGTTCCTAATTAGAACGGCTACCCCTCTCCCGCGTCCGGTTCTGTCGCGACGCTCGGTCACGTAACCCCGAAGGGTAACATTGACCGCGTCAGTCAGCTTTGTCTCGTTCATGCACATAACGTCTATGTCGTGTCCATCGAGGAACTGGATGAGTTCCCCGATTTTGTTACGTAGTCCGTTTGCGTTCCAGGTGCATACGTTCAGTCTAGTCATCGTCGAGTTCAGCACAGAACGCTACAAATATTTTAAAAACAGTGGAAGAGCAAAGAGTTTCCAGCCTGTCGTTCATCTGCCTCAGTGGACAGCATACTTGTTATGTTTACTAGGCTGTTTAGCCGCTTTACTTCCCTGATTAATTCCTGAAAGTCGTCCAATTGTCCCTCTCCGGTGTCACCTTGTTGTGGCGTCGTGATTCTCCTTCGAGGGACCACGGTGGGCGGGAAGTATTGCGGCACATCCTTGAATGGCAGCGGCTCAGGTTGGCGTGGCGCATGCTGTCTTGGTGTCGGCTGCGGCCGTTGTTGTTCTTGTTGTTGTTGCTTTGGTAGCTGCTGCCAATTTTGCCTTGGCCTCTGTGATGGTACTGGCTGTTCATCTCTCTGCGGTCGGTGTTCCTGCTCCTGCCTCTGGGTACTTTGAGTCCAAGCATTGGTTTTGGGTGGCGGTGCTGCTATATATGTCGTCTGCTTTTGCGTTGTTTTCCTCGCTGCCGGTTGATTTTGTCTTCTTTCTATCAGATTTTGGTAGACCGGGCAGTTCACAGAGTTTGCCGGATGATCGCCCTTGCAGTTGCAGCAGTAGGGCTTCGTCGTCCGTGGTTTCGTGCAATCTGGAGTGGGGTGCCCTTCTCCGCACTTGAGGCACCTGTATTTTGCGTTGCAGTTTGAGGTTGCATGGCCCCACTCCTGACATCTGTGACATTGAACTGCTTTTCGGTTGTTTTCATATCGTTCCCATCTTATTTGTATAAAGTATGTATTTATGTTTATTATTGAGATTGTCGGTCGTTATTGTGTCGTCAATTGTGATAGAAATAGCGGGCTATATGTGTTACGCATTTTCAGTTAGCTCTGCTAGTATGTCATTTGTGCGTGTGCTCTAAGTTTTTCACCCGCTGGTGTATACGTATGGTATTGCACTGTATCGAGATTTTTTAAGAGATTGTCATAATCTTCTCTGTTGTGCGTGTGCACGCTGACACGTGTGCCCGCGTAACGTAGGTAGAAGTTGTTGCTACCTATGGTTTGTGCAATCGATTTTACGAATTCCCCGTGTTGCTTCGGTAGAGTATGGTGGTGGGCGTTTCGATTTTGACGGTGCTGCTTCCGTATTGGCTGTAAGGTCTGCTTCGTTAAGGTTTCCTAGGACAGTGTATCTGTTGCCTAGCGTGATCGATGTAGACGGTTGCGGGTCCGGTGATGTCTTTGCCTTATCTAATTCCTCTCGCATTGCAGTGCTTGAGCAATTAGGCTACTCATCTCCTTTTGTTCGTTGATGGGCGGTTCTACCTCCATTTCTCCAGCCAATCGGGTTTGAGTATTAGTATTTTCACTTTCATGTTATATTTGCCCGGCCGCAACCATGCGATTTTGCGTGTCCACTGGTGTTATATCTATAATCAGTTCGCGATATTCGCGAACAGTTTCCAGGATTCGGGAGCGTGCTTCTCCCGTCGCTCTAGTTTTGCGCTTAGGCGCTTTAGCAACGCCTTTCAGGGGCGGAGCCAGTCTTAACGAAAAGTTCTGACTTATGGGGTAGAAACCCTGTACACAGGGAGCACTAAAACTAAACTAAAACTAAAATCGTCACTATCGATCACTAATATTAACTACAAACTAGGAGGGTTTTTTAAATAAGCGTCAGATCGCACACAATCACCAAATACAGAGCGGAGCACAAAGGTTACGTCCTACTCGTACTAAGGTCGGAGCGCAACTGCTAGGAGAGCGGTGAGGTATGAAATGACAAAGAGGGGAGGAGCAGAGCAAAGCTTAGTGAGGGTGGCAATGGAGGAAATAACGAAAAGAGGAGAAAGATGTTTGAAAAAGCAGGAGTGTCAGTAGAGGAAGCAGAGAAGAGAAGAAGGGAGGGGGAGCAAGTAGAAAGAAAGAGATAATAGAGAGATGGATACAGGTTCAAGGTCAAGAAAGGGAAGAAAATCGCCAAAGCAAAATATAATCCCAAATACAAAGGAATAAAAGTAGAAGTGGGGAGACCGAGGTATTTGAGGGAGGGGAGGTCGATGGAAGAATAGCAAATCTTAGCAAGATTCAGGTACGTGAACGAGGAGAAAGCAAACAAGTACTGGGTGGACGACAAATACAGGAGATGCGAATTCTGTGGAGAAGGCTTGGATAAATGGGAACATTAGATAGAAGGGTGCAAAGAGGTGAGCCTAGAAAAAGAAGAAGAGAAGAAAAGATTGGAGAGGAATCATGGGGGAGAGTGGAGAGGGGAAGGGACTCTTAGAGAAAATAAAGAAGATGAAGGAGGAGTGTAGGAGAAAGAAGGAAAAGGAACAGCAGGAAGAAGATGGAACAAAAGAAAAGAAGGCATGGCAAGAGATGGAAGAAAGAAGAGGGGGAGCCGAAGACAGCAACAATAATAAATGAATTTATGGTATATTATAGAAAGTGTATAATGCCAATAAACGTTTTTTTATACACCGTGATACCAAAAATTACCTTGGTCAAGGGTGGTCATATATTTTAAAATGATTGTCGCAGCTCCCATTGTACATTTATGTCAATCATTTTTTGAGTGTTAAAGTCTATCAAGTTATTGTACATTTTTTTACAATGACTGTAATTTAGTTTTTCTTATTAATAAAAACGTTATTAGTATTTCATAACTTGTAGTTCATTACTATTTTACAGCTGAAATAGATAGATAACACATTTGTTAGTGTTATTGAATGAAGTTATTGATGATGTTAGTGTAGACTGTAGATTATTGATTAACAATTGACAATTATTTGAAAAGGATGATTCAAACTAAGATAACCGTTTTACATTCCAGGACAACCTTTGACCAAGATAATTTTTGATATCACGGTATTTACTCCAATAGGAAAAAAATATAACAATAATTGCAAATATAGCAGATAAATGTAAGACAATATAAATACAATTTTCTATTGTTTTTTCTTTTCTTAAATTAAAACTTGTTCGGCAATACTACCCATCATTACATAATCTGAAATACACAGGATGTAAAAAACGATGTAACAATTATAAAAGCCCAAAAATGCAAAAATTGCCTAACAATGTAAAAAAACTTTAAATTATCAAAAAGAATCTAGAAAACTAGAAATCAGTTAAAAATGTTAATAAAACTAATTGTAACAGAACGTTAATAAAGCAATTGAAGTGTCATTTGGCATGAAAAATGTTTACAAAAGATATGTAAACGTGCAAAAAAATTTAAATGCAACCATCAAGAAAATCCAAAAAATCAAGGTTTGAACATTAAAATGTAAAAAAAGCAGGCAAAATTGTAAAGAAATAAAAAATTAAAGAAAATTTAACGAAAATAAAACACTTGGTTTAATGCTCATTGAATTATTTATTGTATGGCGACAATTGTTTCGGCTTATTAAGTCATTATCGAGCGTTACAAATAACTGAAATTATGTAGGAGAACGTGAGATTATATACAAATTTACGGATTATCGGTGCTTACAAAATAGCGAAATATGTTGGAAAAACATGTAATTAAATAAAAATCTAAGGACCTCCGTTAAGTTAGGATGCCAGGTATACCCAGCGGGAGGACTACTTTGAAGAGTGGCGTTTCTCCGAGTTCGGTATTCTCGTTGACGATGTTCTTTTTCATGAATTGTGCTATTTTAATTTCTAAATTTTCTAGAAGGTTTAATTTTCGCCCTTTGTTTTCCGTATGTAATATTTTTACCTCTTCACTGATGAAATGGTTATTTTTGATGCAATGGTCTGCAATTCCTGTTTTTCCGTGGTTATAAAGAATGTCCTTTTTATGTTCTTTTAGCCTGGTTTTAAAGTTTCTTCCAGTTTGACCTATATAAAAAGCGTCACAATCTTTGCAATCGATCTGGTAAATACCTGATTTGTTCTCTTTGCCCATTTTATCTTTGTTATTGACCAGCATACTGCCAATATTGTTACTTAATGGTGTATTAAGTAGTCTATGTATTAAACTATTAAAGGCTGCCATTTTTATGGGTTTCGATTGATTTGAGTCCGCAGGTATTAACATGTCCGTGCAGGTGGGTTTCCGATACATGTTAAATTCTATCTTGTTGTTGTTACCTCGTGTTAGTGTTAGGTCCAGGAAATTTAAACTTCTAATGTCCTCTTTCTCGATGGTGAATTGAATTTTCTGGTTCCGTGAATTAAGGAGCTTAAGAAATACGTCCAGTTGTCGATTAGATCCAGTCCATATGCATAGTATATCGTCCACGTACCTTGTCCAATACTTAATGCAATTCAACAAAGGGTGATTCGTTGTGAAGAGATTTTCCTCAAGATTATCCATGAAGATCTCAGCCAAAAGTGGGGATAATGGTGAACCCATGGGTAGACCATCTCGTTGTTGGAAGTATTTATCATTGAATTGAAAGTAACTTTGTTTTAAGCAAGTGTTAATCAGAATATTTAATTCTGTTTTTTTCATTGTCATTAATATTGCTAGTGTCAATCTGTTGGTTTAAAATCATCTTCAGGTCTGTTAAGGGAATAGACGTGAAGTGGCTAGTTACGTCGAAAGATACTAACAAGCCGAAACAATTGTCGCCATACAATAAATAATTCAGTGAACATTAAACCAAGTGTTTTATTTTCGTTAAATTTAACAATGAAAAATTGTCAAAATAACAAAAAACTAATTTCGAAATCAATTCTAAAACAAATGAAATGTATATATATATATAAATATATACTGTATGTCCCCGGATTGAGTTTACAATGACCAAAAATTTTCGAATTGTAATTTCATATTTTGAGATTCCGCCCTGCTTGGTCTGAAACTTATTTTTCGTTTACTTTCGATTTTTGAAATCAAGTAGGCCTTTACAATTGTCACTACTCCAAAGTGTTACTAAGAAAAGTTGTTTAGAATATAAAGTTATGGCGTTATGCAAATTTTCAGAAAAACAAAAAAATATAATTTTTAATTAAATTATTGAAACAAAAAACTTATTATGTTATTCCATTAACCCTCCACCTTCGTCGCTGCATAATTCAATCGTTCGTCGCCTTAACTAACGGCAACTTTTCCACGTCTGTGATACGACTTTAACGATATGAAAGATAACGACACATGTCATTTACAGTAAAGACATGACATGTAATCGATGGTTACACCTTATGTTATCATTGCTATTTCAATTGCAATACTGACCAATACTGGATTTTATCAAAATAGGCCGATCACTGCATCATAACTTCATATTCTGAACAACTTTTCTTAATAACACTTTGGCGTACTGTGAACGGAAAAGGTAGTTTACCTAGAACTAAAATAGTGTTTGTACAACTGTAAAGGCCTACTTGATGTTTAAAAAATCCGCGGTGGTCCGCACGAAACTTTCTTATACTTTATTGCTGAAAGAACTTTTCAAACAAATGATTTTTTTTAATTTTTGTTCCGGATTTCATTAAGTAATTTGTTAATCATACATTCATTGGGTTGTCAAGATAAATAAAGCAAATTTTGTTTTTTGGTTTTTCTCGAAAACTGTATTTCAATTTCCTCCGGAGAAATCTTACTCCGAATACAAGAAATTTTTGGTCCTTCGAGCCGGATAATATCTAGTGACAGTGACATTGACAGTGGATCGCTTGGCGCGAAATTATCACCTTTTTCGGAGTATTAGGTCTCATCTCTCGAAGGTCACTTACGTGGTGTTTTCTCACATGACGATGGAGGCCTTGTTAAAAAAGCAGGATCGCTACTCAGGTTATATTATTCGCTCTTTCGATAACCTTAAGCGACTCGACCGAGAGAATGTCACTCTCGGGGTGGTCGAAGTAAAGATCGCGACCCTGGAGAAGCAGTGGAACACATTCTTCTTAGGCCATGAGGAACTCGAAGGAACCGCAACCGTCGAGGATCAAAAGAAGAACTATTTTATGAATGACGTTTACGGCCTAACCGTTTTGTTATTTCAAAAACAAAGCGAAATTTCTCGATCTAGCACGAAAGTTCGAGAAGGAAGAAGCAGTTTTACCGAACCCTCAACCTCAACCCAGGACTCAGCAGCTCCCGAAGATAGCACTGCCCAAGTTCTCGGAGTGGCTATCGTTTCGCAACTTGTTTTCGTCAATGGTGAGCAACAACACGTCGCTGACGGCGATAGAGAAGCTCCACTATCTGAAGATGCTCGATGCTCCACGGTTCCGGCGCCAATGCTTCTGGCGCTCGGTCGAACATCGTTACTGGAACGACAGGAGGGAACGGAGCATCAACGACGGCGGCGCCAGCAGCGCCAGTAGCGCCTTCAGTTCCCGGTCTCGTCACCCATTAGGCACGTTGCCACGCTTCAGGTTCTGCTACTCAAGTTCTTCTCGCGACCGCGGTTGTCCACATGTTCACGGCGGGCGGAACATCAATTCCGGTTAGAGTTCTTCTCGACCAGGGTTCAGAAGCTTCCTTCGTATCGGAATCGCTCGCGCAACGATTGAGGATTCCACGAACACCCTCGTCGGTCGCCATTTCTGTAATCTGAGCACAATCTTCGATCTCTTTTCGCGGACGCGTTAAACTCCGCATATCTTCGGGTGTCGACTCTGGGTTCGAGCTGACAGTCGATGCCCTCGTACTTCCGCGACTAACGACCTACGGGCCACCTCAGTTTGACGAGTTTATTAGTTGGCCACATCTGGAAGGTCTGGTTCTCGCCGATCCTGATTTCACGTCAGACCTCCGGATCGACCTACTTCTCGGGTCAGATGTCTACTCGCAGCTCCTCAGCTCAGAATACAAGGCTCGGATGGATACTCTCCGGTCGCGTGGTGGCCGACAGCGAGACGAGCACTGCCTGCTTCAGTCATTAAACTTCGCTCGACCACTCGCTATCCTCGGCTCTTCAGCGGTTCTGGGAACAAGAAGAGATCGTCGCTTCGCCATCACTAACAGAAGAAGAAAGGGAATGCGAAGAACACTTCGTTTCAACACATTCTCGCAACTAAGAAGATCGATACATCGTGCGATTTCCACTGAAGAAGCCTTTAGTATCTCTCGGAGACTCGCGTTCAGCGGCAGCCCGCATGCTCGCTCGCATGGAGCAGCGGTTTTCTCGCGACACCGCCTTCGCCGAGAAGTACACAGCCTTTATCACCGAGTACGAAGTTCTACAACATATGGAGTTGGTGCCACCAGCTCTCGAGGAACCAAAATCGACTTATTACTTGCCGCACCACGGAGTGGTCCGAGAGTCGAGCGAGACGACTAAACTTCGCGTCGTCTTTAACGGCTCATAGAAGACGTCTCTCGGGGTCACACTCAACGACTGCTTGCACGTCGGTACTCCGCTACTCCCGGATCTTGTGAATGTTATGCTCCGCTGAAGACGCTACGCTGTAGTCTTCTCCGCCGATATGGAGAAGATGTTTCGACAAATAATCCTTCATCCCGACGACCGCGATTTTCAACGCATTCTCTGGAGGAAGCCACCACGCTTGACACCTGACACTTACAGATTATGCACCGTTACTTACGGTCTCGCATGTGCCCCTTACTTAGCGCTACGAGTAATTCAACTCGGGCTTGACAGGCGAGAGAGTTATCCTCTCGGTTCCGAAGCTCTCCTCACCGACGTCTACGTTGACGACGTTCTCTCAGGCGCAGACGACGTGGCATCGGCGCTCTCGAAGCAGAGTGAAATCATCGAACTTCTTAAGGCGGGCGGCTTCTCGCTACGAAAATGGACCTCGAACTCGCCCCATCTGCTAGCTCATCTCTCGCCGTCGTTTCTCGCAAGTAGGGGGACGCTCGAAATTCCATCGGAAGCAGCGTTTCACATGCTCGGACTCTCGTGGCGAGCGGACCGCGATTGTTTCACCTTTCGTCTCAAGACGGCGCAGTGCGAACTGCCCCTCACGAAGACACGAGTTCTATCCAAGATAGCCGAACTATTCGATCCGTTCGGGTGGCTAGCCCCGGTGATCATCAAGGCCAAGATCTTCCTGCAGTCGCTGTGGCTCTTGAAACTCGACTGGGACGACCCGCTACCGATTGCTCAATCAAATGAGTGGTCAGCCTTCTACGCGCACCTGTCTCATATCTCTAACGTTCCGATTCCGAGATGGTTAAGGTTACAGTCCACGCCTCAACATATCACGCTTCACGGATTCGCGGACGCCTCGGAGAGAGCCTACGCAGCTGTCCTGTATCTCTGCGTCGCTGACGAACCGCGGACATCGACACTCGTCGCGGCCAAGACGAAGGTAGCTCCTGTGAAACAGGTATCACTTCCTCGTCACGAACTTTGCGCCGCACATCTTCTAGTCAGGCTGGTGAAAAGTATAGTTGGAATACTAGATCTCAACTGTCAAGTCTATCTGTGGTCCGACTCTACTGTGACGCTGGCCTGGATTCGAAGTCACCCTGTTCGTTGGAAACGTACGTCGCGAACAGAGTGTCGGAAATTCAACGCACTCTTCCGGACGCGCTGTGGGGTCACGTTGAATCTCAACAGAATCCCGCGGATTGCGCGTCACGAGGGTTGCTCGCCTCTGAGCTGCCGGACCACGGCCTTTGGTGGACCGGCCCTCAGTGGCTTCTCACGCTGCGAGACTCGTGGCCAGCCCAACTAACATCGAAGAACGTCGAGTCCCAGGAGCAGATAGTCACTCCTCTGGCAGCAGCCAAGGAAATCAGCGAGCCATGGGATCTCCTGAGTCGTTACTCGAGTCTTGCCCGCCTCCAGCACGTCGTCGCTTGGTGTCGACATTTCGTCCAGAACTCGCGGCTTTGCAACGAGCAAGGAAGAAAGGAGCGCCAGGTATCACGGGGAAGTGCAGATGCTCACGTCGCGAACCAACATCACAAAGGGACCGCTGCTGCGGTTGAACCCTTTCGTGAGCGAGGATGGACTTCTTCGCGTTGGGGGTACACTCAAACACTCCATCCTGGACAAGGACGAGCGCCACCCGATTATTGTTCTTCGACAGTCGCCGCTTACATCGTTGCTCATCGATCAAGCTCACCGTAAGACAATGCACGGAGGCACTCAGCTGACTCTCGCCACTGTTCGACAACGGTTTTGGCTCATCTCGGGACGACCTTCAGTCAAAACTTTCATCGGACGGTGCATCCGTTGTCTTAGATTTCGCGCTGCGACAGCAACTCAGCTCATGGGAGATCTGCCGAGAGAGAGAGTAACTCGATCGAGGCCCTTCCTTAACTCAGGCGTGGATTACGCCGGTCCGATCTTCCTTCGTACCAATAAGGGCCGCGGACACAAATCTACGAAAGCGTACATCGTTGTGTTCGTCTGCTTCGCGATCAAGGCCGTGCATTTGGAAACGGTGTCAGACTACACGACCGAAGCCTTCCTCGCCGCTTACAAAAGATTTATTTCACGCCGCGACCTCTGCAAAACGATTTCGAGCGACTGTTGTACAAATTTCGTCAGAGCTGACAGTGAGCTTCGTTCACTCTTCACTGCAGCATCAACAGAGTTCAATTTGTTAATCATACATTCATTGGGTTGTCAAGATAAATAAAGCAAGTTTTGTTTTTTGGTTTTTCTCGAAAACTGTATTTCAATTTCCTCCGGAGAAATCTTACTCCGAATACAAGACAATTTTTAATTCCAGTATATAACCTTTATACGAAAAATTGCTATAACGCGAAACGTTCACGAGATATAGAAAACGTTGATTTGATTAAACCATCAGTTTGAGATATTGCTTTCAAAATGTGTCAGAGTGTGACCTTCAATAGATAGGCGCTGGCGCGCGCACAGCCACACGTATGTTTAGCCGCCCGATCGCAATATTATAAAATCCGCGGTGGTCCGCACGAAACTTTCTTATACTCAGTTATACTACGTTTTTCGAAAAAACTTTTCAAATTAAAGTTGTTTAAAATATCAAAATCTATAATTTATGTAAGAATATATTTTTCCGATATGGAAAAAGGTGATAAGAGTAAACCATCACTTCGGGTTGAGAGTTCAAAATAAGACGTTTTCCTACTTGATACATACAAATCTTAAATATAAAGTTTCAGAGCTCTAGTTATAATCGTTTGGACGCTAAAGCGCGCACAGACACACAGACAGACACACAGACGTCATTCCGAAAATAGTCAGGATCGATTCAGGGGACCTCAAAACGTGTATATCCGTTGAAATCTCGAGTTCGAAAATTTCATGATTCCTATACTTACTTATGCATAATGTATAAGTAAGTAAAAATCCGCGGTGGTCCGCACGGAACTTACTTATACTTAGTTATACTACGTTTTATCGAAAAAACTTTTCAAGTGAAAGTTGGTTAAAATATCAATATCTATAATTTATGTAAGAATATTTTTTTCCGTAAAGTGTACCGTTTTCGAGATATGGAAAAAGGTGATAAGAGTAAACCATCACTTCCGGTTGAGAGATTTCGTTCAAAATAGGACGTTTTCCTCCTTGTTACATACAAATGTTAAATATAAAGTTTCAGAGCTCTAGCTATAATTGTTTGGACGCTAAAGCGCGCACAGACACACAGACAGATACATACACAAAAAGACACACAGACGTCATTCCGAAAATAGTCGGGATCGATTCAGGGGACCTCAAAACGTGTATATCCGTTGAAATCTCGAGTTCGAAAATTTTCATGATTCCTACACTTATACATAAAGTATAAGTAAGTAAAATCCGCGGTGGTCCGTACGAACCTTTCTTATACCCAGTTATACTACGTTTTTCGAAAAAACTTTTCAAATGAAAGTTGTTTAAAATATAAATATCTATAATTTATGTAAGAATATTTTTTTCCGTAACGTGTACCGTTTTCGAGATATGGAAAAAGGCGAAAAGGGTAAACCATCACTTCCGGTTGAGAGATTGCGTTCAAAATAGGACGTTTTCCTCCTTGCTACATACAAATGTTAAGTTTAAAGTTTCAGAGCTCTAGCTATAATCGTTTGGGCGCTAGATCGCGCACCGACACACACACAGACACAGACACAGACACACACACATACACACAGACGTCATTCTGAAAATAGTCAGAAACGATTCAGGGGACCTCAAAACGTGTATATCCGTTGAAATCTCGAGTTCGAAAATTTTCATGATTCCTATACATACTTATACATAATGTATAAGAAAGTAATAGTCAGAAACGATTCAGGGGACCTCAAAACGTGTATATCCGTTGAAATCTCGAATTGTACGGAGTGCAAGATGCACTCCGTACAATTAACATGCAGTTTTATGCATCGCTCCCAATCATCGATGTATTTCCTTAATATGCTCCGTTCGAAATTTTCGACCCTCTAACATTATTTTTAGTCTACTTTCGATTTTTACTTTCTTATACATTATGTATAAGTATAGGAATCATGAAAATTTTCGAACTCGAGATTTCAACGGATATACACGTTTTGAGGTCCCCTGAATCGTTTGTGACTATTTTCATCACTTATTATGGGTGCAGTAATTTTGGTCGCCGGGCGTTTTCTAGTATTCGAAATATCGAATAGTTATATCGAATACTTAAGTAAGTATAGGAATCATGAAAAATTTCGACCTCGAGATTTTAACGGATATACGCGTTTTAAGGTCCCCTGGATCGTTTCTGACTATTTTCGGAATGACGTCTGTGTGTCTGTGCGCGCTCTAGCGTCCAAACGATTATATCTCGAGCTCTAAAACTTTAAACTTAACATTTGCCTCTCCAGCATGTGTCGCTGTTACTCGTGCGAGTGGCCATTTGGTCGGAGCATAGAGCTCGTTGACTACGAGGACGAGATCACCTATCTGAAAAGACACATGTGGCTTACGCCACTTTGGCCTTCCCTGTAGCTGATGTAGATACTCCGTTGCCCAGCGACTCCAGAAACTGTCTCGCATCTGCTGGATCAACTGCCACCGAGACAAGCGAGATGCTGAAAGCTGCGAGAGCGTTGGCTCTGGAACAGCAGATAGCGGGGCCCCAATCAAAAAGTGGCCCGGTGTGAGCACATCAAGGTCTTCAGGATCATCGGTGAGAGCCTGAAGAGGTCTCGAATTGAGGCAGCACACGATCTGCGTGAGCAGCGTTGCCATTTCCTCAAAGGTGAGTGTCGTCTCACCGATCACCCGGTGCAAATGGTGTTTCACCGACTTCACCGCCGCCTCCCAGAGTCCCCCAAAGTAAGGAGCGGATGGAGGGTTGAACATCCACTCAACCCAGTCGTTCGCGAGAACTGCTGCGATCATATTGAACTCTGTTGATGCTGCAGTGAAGAGTGAACGAAGCTCACTGTCAGCTCCGACGAAATTTTTACCACAGTCGCTCGAAATCGTTTTGCAGAGGCCGCGGCGTGAAATAAATCTTTTGTAAGCGGCGAGGAAGGCTTCGGTCGTGTAGTCTGACACCGTTTCCAGATGCACGGCCTTGATCGCGAAGCAGACGAACACAACGATGTACGCTTTCGTAGATTTGTGTCCGCGGCCCTTATTGGTACGAAGGAAGATCGGACCGGCGTAATCCACGCCTGAGTTAAGGAAGGGCCTCGATCGAGTTACTCTCTCTCTCTCGGCAGATCTCCCATGAGCTGAGTTGCTGTCGCAGCGCGAAATCTAAGACAACGGATGCACCGTCCGATGAAAGTTTTGACTGAAGGTCGTCCCGAGATGAGCCAAAACCGTTGTCGAAGAGTGGCGAGAGTCAGCTGAGTGCCTCCGTGCATTGTCTTACGGTGAGCTTGATCGATGAGCAACGATGTAAGCGGCGACTGTCGAGGAACAATAATCGGGTGGCGCTCGTCCTTGTCCAGGATGGAGTGTTTGAGTCTACCCCCAACGCGAAGAAGTCCATCCTCGCTCAAGAAAAGGTTCAACCGCAGCAGCGGTCCCTTTGTGATGTTGGTTCGCGACGTGAGCATATGCACTTCCCTGTGGTACATCCGCTTTTGCTCGAGTCTGATGATGCTCGACAGAGAGATCCCATGGCTCGCTGATTTCCTTGGCTGCTGCCAGAGAAGTGACTCTCTGCTCCGGGGGCTCGACGTTCTTCGATGTTAGTTGGGCTGGCCACGAGTATCGCGGCGTGAGAAGCCACTGAGGCCCGGTCCACCAAAGGCCGTGGTCCGGCAGCTCAGAGGCGAGCAACCCTCGTGACGCGCAGTCCGCGGGATTCTGTTGTTTATGCATCGCTCCCAGTCATCGATGTATTTACTTAATATGCTCCGTTCGAAATTTTCGACCCCCTAACATTATTGTTAGTATATATATAGCATAATTTTTACTTTCTTATACATTATGTATAAGTAAGTATATGAATCATGAAAATTTTCGAACTCGAGATTTCAACGGATATACACGTTTTGAGGTCCCCTGAATCGTTTCTGACTATTTTCATCACTTATTATGGGTGCAGTAATTTTGGTCGCCGGGCATTTTCTAGTAATCGAGATATCGAATACTAGAAAACGCCAGGCGACTAAAATTACTGCACTCATAATAAGTGGCGCCTATTAATATTATTACTTTACCTCTCACACAGCCCAATGCAAGTCAAGTATATGTTTACGTTACCAAACTCCTCTCCTCGAACGATGCCCGCGGACCGACAGATGATGCTCTCACATGGGCGTGCATTCGGGTAACCAAATAATACGGCAAGCAACATGACAGACAAACAGTAATTAGTGATTATGAATACCGACCATAATTAGCATTAACATACCGGGTGCTCCGGCACCCTTGCTTCAGCACTCTTCGGATCGTGCCTACACCTTCTTTATCCGTCTCTCCATTGCTCCTCCAATGGTGATCTTCTTGTACACCTAATGTCTGTTCGTAGCGTCAAAGAGAATAGTTAATAGACATAGTCAACCAGATAGTCAAGTCACGTACGATGCACTTGCGTGCCCGCGCCCATTATCTGACCAGAACAAATACAATGGACCACTGGACTTGCGTCCAGGTCAAGCGATCACACCGTTACCTGCGTGCTATAGTACCGCTAGATTGGTTGCATTTGCATGCCTGCGCACACAGGCCGTCAGCAGACAGCCCGCGTACCAACAATTCCTCGAATTGTGTCAATGTGCCCCAGTGCGATCCCGCCTCGCAACGCTGACAGGAATGCATCACCTCCGCATTCCATGACACAGGTAGATAGCTAGCTACTAGATAACCTTTCACCGGGAACCCAGTTGCATCTCGCAACAACAACCACAACAACAACGGCCGTAACAACGGCAACAGCAACACAGAATCAACAGCAACAACAGCAACACCACTGCATTCGGTCTGCACAACTCCACTGGCAATCACTCCCGCAACTGTAACGTACTCAAAGCGGTTGTCATTAATACATCTTAATAACCAACGAATAATACTAGCCATTGTTCACACCAATGACCATAACACAAACATCACAATAACAACGCAACTACTGCGCCAACCCTCGCCGTGTGCCCGCACGCCACTGTGAGAGCAACACTGGTAATGTTCACGGCACGATGACGAATGTGCCCTTCCCGAAAACAACCCCACCGCTAGGGCTTATGAAGCGGTACGCGTGAGTGAACTGATGCTCGTGCGAGAAGGACAGCACATTACAGGACCGGTGTGAAGTTTATATGATGGCATTAGTATTCATTCAATTTTATCTGGGAGTCATATCGTGTAATAGGACAGGTAACTGTGTCACATAAAGTGTTACGCCGGCCTCAAAGCCAACAAACATGCTCTTGCAAATGTGTATTTTGATTACGTGAACATTTCGATATTGTCATCAGAAATGTCGGAACAATGAAATCTAGCTCGAATAACTAGGTCAGTTAGACCAGATAAGATTTCATTTGCAAGTTAGTGGAGGTTAGTCTTGGTATTACCGTCTACCAGTAGAGTCTTAGATTCGGGGCTCAGATATGCTAGCATGCGCTAGTATAATTTTCTGATAGGTTGTTCGGTAAATCGACTACGGAACGCTTACGTCGCTTTGTGAGTAACATTAAACGGACACATCACAACAATTTTATTTCATCAACGACCTACCACACCAACCGCGAGTGTATCATGTTACATCGCGTAGTTACGGCGGGAAAATGCCATAATTCCTGGCAAATTTCAATATAATTGAATTAATTTTAGCACAATATTACTTTTATTTTGATGGCTACTAAAAAAAACAAAACATTAATACATATCTTGTTGGAAAAAACATTATTAAAGAAGTAAACATTACAAGTAAATAAATTGCAATTTCAAGTGGGATAGGTTTGGTATGAAAGGGCGTTCACGTGCCGCGTTTTTACGCACCAATAATGGAAATGAGAGTTGAGTTTCGATTACGATATAACGTGTGAGCAACGGAATTGTGATTCACGGAGGGCTTTGGAAGTTTTTGCTTATGTCTTAGATTAATACATTTTAATCATGACAACCAATAGTAATTATCAAATAAGATGAGTTATATGGCCACTTCCTTTAACGTCGTGCAACATGTTCACAAATGGTGTTAAAATTTCATTAAAAACTGTTTTACAATACTTCAAAAAATGACAGTTTAAATGAACTATTTTAATGGATTAAAATTACACATTCATGCTATGTCCATCTCCCTCTTCCAGGGCCAAATCTAAAACATAATTCCGTTGCTCTCACGTTATTTTTTGTGCTTTGCTTGTTTATTTCGTGATTTTGCTGTTGAATTTGGGTATGTATTTTGTTTCCTTATACTTTATGTATAAGGAAGTGTAGGAAAATTTTAACGGAAATATACGTTTCGACCTTCCCTAAGCCTATTCTGACTATTTAATTTTGACTTTAAATTTAAGGTTAGTATATGGCAAGGAAAAAAATGTCCTGTTTAGAAAGCAATATCTCAACCGGAAGTGATGGTTTAATCTTATCACCGATTGAAGATGCAAATGGATGGGAACTTCGAATCGCTTTGTTTTGCACGAAATTAAACGCGTTGCTGAATTTTCAATTTATGCCTTATTTATTATGCTTTGACACTGCTATGACTACAACGGCAAGGCCCACTAACATATAACAAACATCACTGTAACATGTTCGGTGTGCGAAAATCAGTCACCCCGATGTTTGCGTTTAAACATTCTCCCCCCGTTGACACGACCGGGTCAACATGAATAGGGATTAAATTTCGAGTAGACTCCCGATGGGACCCGAAAGCCGTCCTCACTTCCGCGGCCCAAGTAATCCCGTCAATCCCTGGGAAAATTGCAACGATTCGTCCTAATCGCCATAGCTGCGGCGGATCCGAACTGCGCTTGACGTACACCAGATCGTCAACCTGGGGGTTGTTTGTTCGTTTGGTCCATTTATGTCTCCTCAAGAGAGTCATAACATATTCTGTTCGCCACCTAAGCCAAAAGCTATCGACCAGTCGCGATAAGTGCTGTTGTCTAATTCGAATGGGCGTCTTGCAATCCGAAGCTGCTGAAACGTCACTGAAGCAGGTTCGCCAGACAAAAGGTGCGGAGGTGTTATCGGAATGAGATCATCAGAGAGCGAAATCGGAGACAATGGTCGAGAGTTTAACACACCTTCGATGCGACAGAGAGCGGTAGACATCTCTTCGATAGTAAGCAATGAACTGTTGAAGGTTCTTCGTAAATGCGATTTTACTGACCGAACTGCTGATTCCCATAACCCACCGAAATGCGGAGAGTACACCGGAATAAATGACCACTGGCTGGTTTGCGAGAAACGATTTCACCTCAGCAGATTGAACATTATCGGTCAAACATGATTGGAAGGAACTGAGAGCGCGGTGGCAACTGACAAAGTTTCGGCCGTTGTCACTTATTAACTTCTTGCAGTGACCGCGTCTTGCGATGAACCGTTGTAAGCTCATCCCCAGTGCACTTGTAGTCAAGTCCATGACGAGCTCCAAATGGATAGCCTTAGTGGAGAAACAGGCAAAGACTGCTATGTACCTTTTAATTGTAATTCTACCTTTCCCGCGATATTGTCGAAGAAAGATAGGACCCGCGAAATCTATACCTGTCGGTGAAAAAGGTTTTGATGCAGTTATTCGAGAGGACGGCAACGCGCCCATTTCGGGATTGTATGTAACAGCGTTATGACGAGTACACACGATGCAGGATCGAACAATACGTTTAATCGACGGCATTAATCGTAATACATGAAATTGAGAACGGATTAAAGTGGCAATCAGTCTGCTCCCCCCGTGCAATGAATCCTCGTGGGCCTTTTTGATGAATAATTCGCTGAATGAACCTTGCGGAAGGACAATGGGTTTCGTGGCGAACGCCTCCTCCGATGCTTGAACGCGATGATTTAGTCGAATGATGCCATGATTATCCAAATATGGGCACAATGTTCGAATAGGACTGTTTTTTAGAACTTGTTTGCCATCAACGAGACGATTGTATTCGTCTTTAAATGAAACTTGTTGAACTCGCTTGATCAAAAATATTAATGCAGGAATCACTTCCGAAGCAACAAGCATCGAATCGGTATAAACCGACCGGTTTCGAAAACGGTCGTGAATGCGAAAAACGTAACTTAGAACACGAACTGCTCGCATTATATTGGAAAATCGTTTAATAAACTCTAGCCAATAGTTGGTGACTGTTACCGCGGAGCAAACTTGAATCGGCTTAGTTTCCTCGAGCGTGGTAAAATGCTGTGTCGGATAATCAATTATGTCCCCTTTCAAGAAATCCGGGCCATGCCACCAGATCGAAAATTTGACGAGATGAGTTGCACTGCAACCCCGTGACGCGATATCGGCTAGATTTTTTGCCGAACTAACATAGAACCATGCAATTCGAGGACATAACTCATTGACACAGGATTGCTGACAAACGTATTCCAACTTTTCGGGAGTGATTTGATCCAAGCCAACACAGTGGTCGAATCCGTCCAAAGTAAAATGTCAGCATTCGTGAATTGTGTGCGGATTTGATTTACGAGTTTCGCCAGTAGCTGGGCACCGCACAATTCCAATCGTGGTATGCTCATCGACTTCACAGGAGCGAGTTCTGTTTTTGAACTCAAGAGAGAAATGGAGGGTGAATTATCGGAGCTAATTGTTCTCAAGTAAAAGAAAAGAATATCGTCAACGTATCGATTATGACGGAGGACATCGACTGCACCTGGATATTGATCGCGGTGACGATCAATAAGTTCGCGGATAACACGAAGAGCAAGATAAGGAGAGCATGGCTCCCCGTAGGTGACAGTCGCCAACCTGTAAATCATGATCGAATTAGAGATTGAACCTCGCCAAAGAATTCATTGAAGATTTTGATCTTCATTCACAACCTGAATCTGCCGATACATCTTCTCAATATCTGTAGTGAACACATAACGATGAAGCCGAAAACGAGCCAAGACGCTCGTAATATCGTTTTGCAGCCGAGGCCAAACATGTAAGATCGAATTCAAGGATGAACCAATTGATGATTTCGCAGATGCGTCAAACACTACACGCAACTTGACACCTGACAGACCTCGCTGAGACCGTGATGCGGAATAACGTAGTAAGGACGTGGCAAAGATCTTTCGGTTAATCCTGTTCGTGCCATATGTCCGAGTCGTTCGTAATCAAACATGAAGTGCGAATACATATCACGAAGGTTTGAATCAGCGCTGAGTTTACGTTCGAGCGAGAGATAGCGCCGCAAAGCATTTTGATAAGATTCACCTAGAGTCGTTGCTTGATCCTTAAGCGGGAGTCGGACACAAAAACGACCACCCTGAAGACGAGACACATTTGAGGTGAAATGCTTCTCACAATCGAGATCACTCTGGCTCATCGGCGGTTTTTCCACCCTTGGCTCCTCGATGGCCCAAAAGTCGGTTGCACTGTCGCCAAGAGTACAACAATGACTACCAATAGCCAACTGTTCCGAGGTCGAACGATTGCAGATGAGATAACCGAGCCGCGAGTCCTGAATGTGAAGATTGTCGATCGACTGAATGAATGCTGTCGGACATATGATTTCGAAGAACAGAGCTGCACTTGCAATTATATCGATCTCTGACGGAATATTAAAATGCGGGTCGGCTAAGTCAAACTGAGAACGAAGTTGATCCATATAAGACAATCGTATCTCTGATAAAGGTAATTGATTAGTCAATCTTGAAACAATATAAGCCGTTGCGAAAAAAGTATCCGATTCAGATCGCCGAGAAATGAGTTGAATATCGACATTTCCTTTTGATTGCGTCACATGTCGCTTCCCGATTCCAGAAATGGGCACACGAGATTGCTGCCGCTGGAGATGGAGCTTTCGTACCAAGGATTCCGAAATGAGAGTAGCCTGTGATCCAGAATCAAGGACGACACGCGCCTGTAATGATGTGCCGTTCGAATCACGTACATTAACAATAGCTGTCGGTAAAAGAGACGAACTTGTGAAGCCAGAATGAATCTGAACTAAGCCTGGTGACGTCGATGCTGCTGGAGGATCAGGAGGCAGCGATATACTGGATCCAACTGACGACGATGTGGACTGTGATGGGACCGAATCCGAAGCGCGGTGAAGTAAGGAATTGTGGCGGCGTCCACAACTGGAGCACCCTCGAGACGAGGCGCAACCTCGGATCGAATGCCCTTTTGCCAAACAATTATAACATCGCGACTGTTTTGCAATAAACTTCTCACGAGTATCAACATTTAAAGCTTGAAATTTTTCGCATTTGTAAATTGAGTGAGAACCCCGACAGAAAATGCAACTAATGGACGTAGCGGCGTGCGCATTAAATGTTTTCCGGATATTGAATTTCGATTGTCGTTTAGGACGAGGACCGATCTGATCCACTGAAGTTTCGAACGGCCGAGGTATCCGATCAAGAATTACACACCGTTCTTTAAAAAAGTGTAAAAAGAATTGAGTTGAGGGGGTTTTATTGGCTTTCGCATGTTTTGTCCAAGCGTGAACAGTATCAGGGTTCCATTTGCGCGACATTATGTAAACCGCGAACGGATCTTGCGAAACTGAGTATGGGCCCTGATGTTCTAACATTTCGAACGTTTCTCGGAAAACGTTGTAAACCGTTCGGAGGTTCGACTGATTTTCGTTTACCGACTCACAAGAAATAATCCGTTCGATCATTGAATCGACAACCAGATATTCATTATTGTATGCGTCCATCAGATGTCCCCACGCTATCGAGTAGTTATCGTGGGTGATCGGTATGGTGCTGATTATTGAAGCGGCTGGTCCTTTGAGAAGCGAGCGTAGATATTGTAACTTCTGCACGGAGCTGCAGTTGTTTGTATCTACCGATAACAAAAACAGATCCCGGAACGCTGGCCACTGCTTCACATCACCGGCAAACCTTGGTATTTCTAGTCGTGGTAACATTACGTTCATCACGATTTATCGCGATCGCTTCAGTTGTCAGTTGTCGCTGTTGTGACAACAATTCGTCCACTTGGATGGAGTTCAGCGACATGACCGAAGGCAATTCTGGCTGGTGTCCGTTGACCACACTGATATGCTTCCCAGCATTGGGTTTAATAGCCTCAAACAGGACTAACGATTCCGTTGAACCGCACTGGTCGGAAGTTTCAACAATCGATTTTGGTTCTGGCTGCATTGCTTGACCTACAGCATCCGCGAAATGCGGTGGTAATGCGTTACAGACACGTTTTCGTGCAACTTCGAAAAGCTTGTTGATTTCGTCGAACTCTGAGTCGACGTCTGGTGAGTCGAGCGTTTCGAGTTCTTCCTCGCACATTGCGGAGTATTTCTCGAAAGTTGACTCCAATTCCCCTAATATCGGTGTTGCGACCGTTCCTTCGTCGGCGGTTATGCTCGCCGCTGTCTCAAACAGGGCATTGAGCCTCTTCAACACTAATCGTCGTGACGGCATTAGGAGAAATGATTATCGGCACAAATTATTTATTGATTCCAAGTCCCTGTTCGGGCGCCAAACACTATGAAGATGCAAATGGATGGGAACTTCGATTCGCTTTGTTTTCCACGAAATTAAACGCGTTGCTGAATTTTCAATTTATGCCTTATTTATTATGCTTTGACACTGCTATGACTACAACGGCAAGGCCCACTAACATATAACAAACATTATTGTAACATGTTCGGTGTGCGAAAATCAGTCACCCCGATGTTTGCGTTTAAACACCGATATAAACAACTGTTATTTGAAAAGTAGAGTATATAAAAGTTCCGTACGGACCACTGCAGATTTTTAGTTTAGTGTTTGTGACCATTTCCACACCAGCATAGAGGTAGGACAATTGACGTTTTTTTAGTGGTTTCCCCAATAGGCCTGTTCCACTCAGTTCACGTATGAACAACTCTCCAAAGCCATGTCTTATCTTCTTCCTTTGCGCTATCATGACTTTCCAACGCCTTGACGGCCAATGTAAAACCGTTAGCGGATCGACGATTATCCCTCTTTGTGCTCGTTTTTTAATTGTCGAAGTAGTTTTGCGAACCTTTATTACCACTCGGTTCACGTGTGAAACATATTTTCAAAAGCCATGTCTTCATGGCGAATCTAAGTATAGTTGCTCTTAAGTACGTCGTGTTTCACCCTTCCTTTGCACTATAACGACTTTCCAACTCCATCTCTTGACGGCCAACGTAAAAGCGTTAGTGCTTCGTCGAAATTGTCTATTTGTCCCTGGTTGTGATCGTTTTATTTATTTGTTAAAGTTGTTTTTCTGTAATTAAAGGTACCTACCAATCGCAATGGTATTGTATGCAATAATATATTGGACAAACCTGATTCCGTGTACAATGCAGAATAAAGGAACATATGTTCTTCTTAGGACATATAAAAAAGACCGCAGTAGCATAACACCTAAAAACAAATGCAACCGCAATATTATGACGATCCTAAGATATCGGCCAAAACTAAACGCTATTACCGAAACATAATAAAGGAATCACTGAAATCATGAAAAACATCAACCGAGAATGACTGACTGAACGACACTCGGAGACCACTGGTAAAAGAAAAGAACCAAAAAGCAATCGAGAATAATCTTAACTCAACAGTCAGGCAAGACAAAACCTGGAAAAAATTGTTTGAAACGGCCGACTACACCTACATTCAAATGTTTTTCCACCCCTACGAGGGGTTAAATATTCAAAATCGAATTCCGGTGAAACTACAAAAATAAACGGTATACTAGTTATTGGATAAAAATCGTTCTTTTCATATTTAAACAGTGTTTGCAGCATTTTTAAGTGGGACGTCATTATACTCAACCGACGCATTTTTTTGAGCTCTACAACTTTCTCTCGAAAAAAAAATTCCAAAGAGAATATTAGAAAAAAACTGGTTTTTAATGCTCTCCCCGTGTTCACCCCGAAATGGCAACCTTGAACATAGCAAAAATGTAGCAGAGATTTAAATCCACAAAAAACTTTCAATAATGCCATGCCAGTTTCAATAATGCCACACCTCAACAACTTTTGATTTGACTTTAAAATTTTACGATTTTTCTTGATTTTACCTGATTTTCATCCACTAAATTTATGACTGAATTCAATTATATGGAGGATACTAATTATGGGTTAATATACGTAACCTAGAAGTTTGGATATGTATAGTTTTACGGTATCTAGCGATTCTTATTTTCCTAGATACCCTAGTAGTTTGTTTCATAAGTCGCAGTAACATGGAGTAATTCGTCAAGAATTTTCTGTGTTCTGTACAAGTGACAAAGAAATCGGGATGAGTTGTTTCGATTATTTTGTCTACTCGTTCGGTTAAAGTCTTGAGCAGGTTGTGTGAGCTCTTCATTTTCTCATAACATTCAGAAAATACATAAAAACATTGACTTATTATCGCATTGGCAAGTTCCGATGATGCATATAAACTTTCGAGATTACCTTTATTTTTAGTAACAAATGCTCTTTGCTTAATTAGTTCTTCATCACTATTAGTAAGGTCCGTTGTGCTTTTGAAGAATGTGTGTTTGCATACCTGGCACTTGTATTTACGAATGCACTTACGTACTACAAATCCTGCAATATATCGCATAGCACAAGTTCCTAACGTAACAGGTAAAGTATTCTTAACATCTTCAACTTCTGTACTGTTATTATTTGAATTAGAGATTACTGGTAATGGACTGCCTAAATTGTCTTGGGTTTCAGTAGTAAATAGGCTTCCCATTTCTCCATCATCACAGTTTCCTTGCGAAGTAGTGTGCAATTTTGATATTAAAATATGACGAAAACTAAGACGAAAACTTTTTGCGGTAGGGTTTCTATCGAATCCACCTTTACTGCGGATCATAGAAAAGAAATTTTCCAATGGATCTTGACATAAGCGTCTAGTATAAGATATTTAATGAAACTTTGTTGTCTTAAATCTCTATATAAAAGAAGCACAGATTTAATTGATAGAATTAAACCTCTAAAGCAGGGTGGAACTCTTCCATCAACTTTAGCTAGCTATGGAAGCACTTCGAGGGCTTGTTCCATGATTACAACGTGCTCGTTTTTGGCTGACATTGGAACTCTATATCTGGAGGTTGTTTGAAGCATCAAGCATCAAAGTTGTTAAAGCATGAAATAAATTGTTAACAAAACTAACAAAATCGGCTGTAGCATTAGCGGATCGCGGGAGTTCATGTTTATTTACTGCACTACGGATAGCAGCTGCCATCGAATTACTGAAAGTTTGTATTGCATATTTAAATTTCATTTTTTGAAAACTTGTGGGATATATATGAATTTCTCCAATTTTAGGCAACGCTCGGGCTATCCCTTTCAAATCTAAATCAAACACAAATTAAAACAAAATTGCTTGGTTTCACTAAATTTTATTGTAACTCTACAACAATTGTTTCACCGCACCGTGGCTTCATCACGTAGATGAATATAATTACACAATTACAAAAGGACACAAATATATACAAATATGTCTCAACAGAGAAGGGGGTAAGAGTAAATAGGTGGGGGGATATAATTTAACTATTAATATTTAATAAGGGCGACTTATTTAAATCTAGTTGATAGTTTCTCTATTCTATCTTTATTATTTTTAATATATTTAGCTAATGAGAAATATTTTATTTTTATTTTAATACGCTATCACTAAACTGAATTTCCGTAAGGTTAGTAAATCTTTCGTAAAAATCGATTTTTTTAAAGTATTTTGTGGGTTTTTTGGGGTTCTAGTTTAGATTTATTTTTAATTCTCTTCAATAACTGCCTTTATTGATATAGATACGTCGATGATATTTTAGTTTGTATTAAAGGTACGGATAGACAGCTACAATCATTTCATAATTATATTAATTCTATACACCCTAAAATAAAATTCGCAGTAGAACTAGAAGTTCCATAAATTTCTTAAATCTTAATATTAAAAACAGCAATGGTACCCATGCATTTAAGTTATTTCATAAACCCACACATACAGATACACATACGGTAATACATGCCAAATCATTTCATCCCATAAATCACAAATTAGCAGCATTTTACTCAATGATTAATAGACTATTAAGTATGCCTTTGTTCACTAATGAGATAGAATTGAACTACATTTATAACATAGCCCTTAATAATGTTTATGGCAGATTTACCATAGACAATATTTTGGGTAAAAAACGTTTGGAAAAAGCACTTAATCTTATATATCCCAAAGTCAAAGATAACACACCGAAAACTTTTATTTGTCTAACCTACATAGGTACCCATTCCATTAAAATGAAAAAAAAACACTCCAGAACATTAATACCAATAACCAAGTAGCTTTCTAAACAAATTTCTCATTAGCTAAATATATTAAAAATAATAAAGATAGAATAGAGAAACAGGTGTTTATATGCTGACTTGCAATGATTGTCCTGGAGTATACATCGGACAAACCGGAAGATCATTCGACGAGCGCATGAAAGAACATCAAAGCAGTTTTCGACTAAAGAATAACAATTCCACTTATGCTACCCATTTATTAGAAAATAATCATTCGTTTAACCCCAATTTTGAAATTTTACACGTTCAATCTAAAAGTAGGAAACTTAATCTTCTTGAATGCTTAGAAATTAATATCAGGGATTTTGCTTGATCAACTAGATTTAAATATATTAAGTTAAATAATATTCCCCCTATTTACTCTAACTCCCCTCTTTGTTGATCTACCTGATGATCTACCTGATGAAGCCACGGTGTGGTGAAACAATTGTTGTAAAGTTACAATAAAATTTAGTGAAACCAAGCAATTTTGTTTTAATTTGTTATCATGGAGTTGCAACAAGTAACGCCGAAATCTATCCAATGTTTAAATCAAACACCTTCCTTATGTGATTCCATGATATCGTTTGTCCATTTAAAATAAAATCATTATATATCAATTGATTACTTATATTTTTAATAAGATGTGGTATATCATAAAGAAAGAAAACTTTATCATTGTTAAACAAAAGATATGGTCGTTCTGCAGTAATTCCAAGTTTTTTTATTTCAGATCTATTGGTTGGTCCTTGGTCGCAAACAAGTGCTTTAATATTTAATAACTGCAATATTACCATTAAATTAATATTAAAAATCAATGATTACTTATATCATAAATATAAGAAAATTTGTTATAAAATAAAATAGTATGTAATTAAACAAAAAATAGATATTAAAAGAGGTTTTGTATAGAGGTTGTTTTAGTGGTTGAAGCTGGTCGTAGGTAAAGTATAGTATGTACGTGACGTTGTAACGCAATTAAGTATTCGTGGAATTACATACTCGCACCTTCGTCGTTCGTATGTAACTATTTCCACTCGTACGTAAAATACTATTTACAACTCTTGTTACGTAATATACTATTACGCCATCAAATCAAAACGTCAAAATGACGTTGATAATAAATGCCTGACAATATCAAGTTGATGTGTCCAAGTAACGATCTAACAATTTTTATTGTTATTTAATTCGAACCCGCGATTTTAACGGAAATATACGTTTCGACCTTCCCTAAGCCCATTTTGACTATTTTCGGAATGACGTCTGTGTGTGTGTGTGTCTGTCTGCCTGTAAGCGTGGCTATGCGCACTCTACCGCCTAGACTATTTAAGCTAAAGTTATGAAACTTTAAATTTAAGATTGTTATATGGCAAGGAAGAAAATGTTATATTTAGAAGGATATCTCAACCGGTAGTGATGGTTTACTCTTATCGCCGATTTCCATATGTCGTAAGCGGTACGTGTTATCGAAAAAAAAATTAAAAAGGTATTAAAATTATAAACAACTGTTATTTGAAAAGTTCCTTCGAAAAATAGAGTATAAGAATTAATTTTTTTATTTAAGTAATTAATTTTGTACCGTAGTTGACGAATTTTCCTTTTCTGAAATTGAACTAATTTTAGTAATATTTTCTCTCTGGGAGTGGCAACAGTATCATCAAATGTTAGAGCCCTTGCGGAACGTCTTCGATGACTTTTCTGGTAAACGACTTCGGGCGGGGAGTCTCAATTTAATAAAGACATCAAGGTCGGTGACATTTTTGGCGATTTCGGGCTGGGCGGGTCTGTGTGAGGTGGTGCCTAGTTGCACGTTCGCATTTCCTATCACTTCTTTGTTTTTTAATTTCTAGGGGTGGCGTGTTTGCCCGAATTGTTGAAAATGATTCAGGCTTTTGAGGGAATTTTGTATATATCATCGCGATTGCGCCAGTTCGATGGGAATTTATCGAATGATAAGACAATTTTAAATGACGTACCCTATGATTCTGTTACATGGAGAAATTTTGACTGATTTATAAAACCAAGAAGAATAAAAATCCTCCGCTTATATATTCTAAATGACAAATTAAAAATTAATATCAAAGGATAGGCAGTTTATTTTCGAATCTCAAGTACTCTTATATTTGCGTGTTATTGGAAAACCTCAAATGCACAGCAGGTAAAAAACGCACGTAACGGCGATATCGGTTTGGTTATCCGAAACGCTTATCGCGATACCAGTTCTAAAGCGTTCTTTTTAACATACTGGCCACTGTGACAGTAGCGTCACAAAACTACAGAAATATACAAAAAACGGCTACGTGCTTCCATAGAGAACACTATTGCGAAGCTACTGTGAAAATTTTAAATGGATCCATGCAATAGTCTCCGAGAAATCTGTCCTCCCAGTTTGGAAAATGTAGTTCAAAGAAAAACGCGTTTAAAGTTTCATAAACACACCACCAGCACGCGCTCTGAGACGCTGCGGTCGATCGATAATTAAACCATTTAACATTCTTTTTCACTATAAATCAAATGGCATATTATTTTTATGATCCTGAAGTATCGTTAGAGCGAAGAAGAAAAAATCGTGTTGTTGAAAATCCTAGAGGGGGAACACTCTAGGATTTTCATTTTAAAGGAAATGTGGGGGACATTTCCTTTGAATGCTTCGATGCAACTGTTAACTCGGACGTTTCATATTTGAAATGCATTTCCGTTCAATTCAAATCAAGCACACAGTCAGCCGACAATGTAATTTGAGCGCCCACTTTAATTAAAAATTTAAATGATCTCGATATGAAGATAAATAATCAGAGACACCAATAAACATATACGTACTGATGTGAAGAATTATAAAAATTATAAAATTTACATTACTCGCTACATGTATGAATGAAATATTTCAATTTAAAATATTTATGTGTGTGTGACTAGAACAGGCGTTTTTAATTGTAAGGATATAAAATACGCGTTTTTCTGATCCGGCCGACGCAACTCAGTGCGTAGATGAAAGTAAAGCGGGCTACTCACACGCCTGCCGCAGGGGCAATCTAGGGCGCAAGGCAGGGGCAATTCGAGTCGTGTCTCTACACACATGCCTGCCGTTCAGTGTTCGGTTATAACTTGAGGTGAACACACGCGTTGAGACAGTTACCAACGAACTGAGAAATTGCCCCGATCGCGCTACAGACGGGGCAACATGCAGGCGGCAGGGGTAATCTAGGGACCAAGGATGGTCTCGCGCCGCTGCCGCCTGCCGCAGGGGCAATCTACAAAATTGTCCCTGCTTGCCTATACACATCACAATTAAGGAGGCAATCAAGGGTCATCCCCACTTTTATACCCTAGATTGCCCCTGCGGCAGGCGTGTGAGTAGCCCGCTTAAATGTGCGCTTAGAATCACGAATCGACTTTACGTTGACAGTAAAGTACAAATATTCCTTCTCAGCAAAATTAAAACATTATTTTAGAGAAATAAATAACAACCTAAATTTAGGATTCACACTTTGCAGTTCGTAGTCGTTAATTGGAAAACTAAACAGAGACATCCAGGAGTAGAATATTTGCTTTTTCCCCAAACATAACATAACTGCATTTGTTACGTGCCACTTCAAGGACGACCGCTTTTATAGTCCAAAGTCCGGCCCAGGTCACAAAAAAACAGATTTGTTTACGCGTTGGAAATATTACTGCAACGTTATTAACATCTCTGTCTCTGTTTCATATGATCGATATTCAAAGCATTATTTGTACCGTGCGTCCAAGATAAATTCGTCATCGCGTATTCAATTTCATTAGGCTGCCATACACGCTTGTTAATGGATGTTGCCGTGTTGGGTCAAAGTTCACCGGGTGTAAGCAGCGGACCCGATCCGACGAACCTAATCCGTTGTTCCCCACTAACGCACGCAGAGACGATGACACGTGCGCTCGGGGAAAGACATTTGACCTTCGACATATTGTGCCACGCGCTCATTCAGCACTGTATTCAGATCCGCCGGTGATTTCAAGCATGCATAACGGACCAGCGGACCAGGTTTCGGCGGACCGGGTGCGTCAAATGTGACGGATATCCTCCCCACTAACTAGCGGACCTAGTCCGGCAGTGAATTTAATCCGTCGGATTCTTAAAATTTCAATTTTACGTTAGTGGGCACGCCGACGGACCGAGTCCGTCGGAACAGATCTGGCGGATAAGTCCGCTCGTGTATGGCAGGCTATTACCGTAGTTCTTATGCACGTCGTCTTCAACTGTCTCGAAAATTTAGCATGCATAATACGCTAACACTACTCTTTTGTAGCGTCACACCAAAAGCGGGATGAATTTTAGGAGTGCGCCATCTATTTTTCACGTCAACAATATACCATCATTTTGGAGTACATTGTTGCGACATCTTATTAGTTATCACACTTATGATAATACGGTCACTACTAACACTACTCTTTTGTAGCGTCACACCAAAAACGGGACGTAATTTAGGAGTGCGCCATCTATTTTTCACGTCAAAAAGATACCATTATTTTGGAGTACATTGATGGGGCATCTTATTAGTTATTAATTTATGATCATACCTACCATAATCCGGGACATACGGTATATACAGGGTGTCACAAACTTTCAGGGCTGATAGTATGGCCCAAAATATGCCGAAAGGTCTTAGTAAACATGAGTCCGCAAATGGACAATTTTGGAGAAACGAAACATTTTGCGTTTACACCACTTTATGTATATTATGTACAAATATATAATGTGATTTATGAACAAACAATAAAGGCAAAAAGTCAAATGAGATGTTCAAACTCTTTCAAAAAAAACCGCAGTGGCTCGGATTCGGTGACATCCTTGATATAGTCGTTGTTTGGTCCGGCATATGTATATATTTAATTAAGTTAAGCAAAACAAAATGCTTCAAAACAAATTCTCGGTTTTCATATTTTATCACGTACCAAATACTGTTCTATTATCTCAATATTACGCCGCGGCAATTTATATTTCCTAAATCCCGTCTTTTTACAACTGTTATATTCCATCATAATGCTAAAATTGTAAACAAGCCATCAGCCGACGCGCTTGGCAATTTAAATGATTATACAACCTCCACTATCGGTAATAACGTTTTCGAATAAGGTTCTCGAACCTTCCCACCAAATGTTTAGAAGCATCCCTTCCAGGCAGAAAAAACAGAATATAAACCAGGTTTCATTACACAGAAATTCATTACATTACACTTGCATTCGACAAGCAGCACACAAGCATTCGACAAACAGTCGAAAGAAATATCAAGAAGTATTCACAAGGTAAAATTTGTTGTAATTAGTGTAAATAGATAGTATACAAAGTGAACATAGTTTTTTTCTGAATTCAACGCTTCGTACGTTTAATAAAGCCCAGACAATTAGCGACGCACAATCAGTGGCCCAAAAACGTGAACAAGAGACCTACTCGAAATCATCGTCGATCTTACAAATCGCTGCGAGTCGCGAACATCACAAGTCCCTTCGTTCACGTCGCGACATCTTTGGTCCTTAGAGCCGGATACACCAGGTTTCAAGCAAACCCCGACTGAACTCCAAGAGCACTTGGAGTCTTGCCGCCGACATCTACAGAAGTGCCTGGGCAGAAATCAGCTACTCCCTTTGGTGAACGAGGAGAAACAATCACTTTCACGACGGGCACACCACAACTAACTGGTAAGTCCCCAATCACTCATTTTCCTTTGTTTTTCCCGTGTCATCCGCTATTATGATTATTTCGCGCATCATGCCCGAAGCAACAGCAAAAACGCTCAAGGCGAAGCACAAATCAAGGCGACTCTAACAAGAGCGAACACCTACCTCGACGCATTGGACGAAGAGATTAGTAATATAGACATCCAAGAGCGATTAACGCGGAACAATTCAACTCAATCCAATCGGAGTTAGAATTAGTAGAAGAAACCGAGAGTAACGAAAATGAACGGAGTGAGTTCGAAAACAATTACTTCAGGTTAATAACTCACATGAAGAAAATTCGATCAGCAACTCTCCTAACATGGATATTTCTCGGTCTAATCTATACACAACCAACATGGTGCGTTTACCACAAATTAACTTGCCCACGTTCTCGGGATCATATGAAGAATGGTTCCCGTTTCATGACACGTTTGCTTCGCTGATTCATAACAGCACCGAACTGAACGACATTCATAAATTTCATTACCTCAAATCCTCACTAAAGGATGAGGCAGCTCAAGTCATCCAATCGATTGAATTGTCATCAGACAATTACGTGGAAGCTTGGGAGCTGTTAAAGTAACGCTACAGTAACAAGCATCTAGTCATTAAGAGGCACATTGGGGCCATTTTTGACCTTCCTTTGGCGCAGAAGGAAAGTGCGGACACGCTACGAACCATCACGGACGGCGTGCTAAAAGCACTTGCGTGCATTGAAAGCTCTGAAGAGACCGGTGGATTCATGGGATGACTTTCTCATTTATCTAATTACTTCAAAATTGGATCACGCCACAGTCAAGGAATGGGAGGGAAGAATCATTAAAGGAGTCATTCCCGAATTGACAGAATTTTTAACTCACAAATGCCAAATACTGGAGGCACTTCGTAGGTCAAAACCCCAGCCAACTGACGTGAAGCCGTTCAAGAAGCCCACGTTAGCTCATGTTAGCACCCAAGACACAGCATGCACAATTTGCGCAGGAAAACACTCGTTTTACAATTGTGGCCGATTCCTGCAGATGATGCCCAACGCGGGAATCCAAGAGACGAAGACGAAGGCTCTTTGCTTGAATTGCTTGCGCCCCAATCATTATGCAAGCAAGTGCACTGCTGGATCCTGCCGCAAATGCAAGAAGAACCACTCGTCTTCACCGAAGCCCATGGAGCCGCAAGCTACGACATCCTTCCTGTCAAACTCCGAAAGGGGCACACAAGTGTTTTTGTGAACAATGGTGAATATCATGAACTCCAGGGGCCAATGGCAAGAGTGCCGCGCCATCCTGCATTCAGGATCACAATCCAATTTCATGACCCAGGCAATGGCGCAAAAACTGGCACTAAAGCAGAGCTCCACAACATCCCGATAGTAGGGATCAATATCACAATATCGCATTCGAGCAAGTCGGTTTGTGCTAAAATCAAGTCAAGGCACAATGCCTTCAAAACAGACATCAATTGTCTGATCTTGGACAGGATCTCCGCAAACTTACCACAATCAAGCATTGATCCATCGGCCGTGTCAATTCCGAAGAACATCAGATTGGCAGATCCGAACTTCCACAAGTCGGGCACCGTAGATTTGCTGATAGGTACGGAGGTCTTTTGGCAATCACTATGCATAGGGCAAATAAAGTCCTCGCCCAGACAGCCGTACATCCAGAAGACGCACTTCGGCTGGGTCGTCGCTGGCAACCTAAGTGCCAACAAGCCAAATTGGCCCAGCACCATGTGTAATTTAGCGATGTCCCAGAAACCAGAAATCGACCTTACAAGGTTCTGGGAGCTCGAAGAGTGCCATCAAGCAGCAGCAATGACCAAAGAGGAACAGGAATGCGAACGGCACTTCATGGAAACCCACACCAGAGGCCTTCAGGGCAGATTCATTGTGCGCCTCCCCAAGAGAAGCGATCCGACAATGCTTGGTGATTCACTCCATGTTGCAGAACGGCGCTTCATGTCCTTGGAGAGAAAGCTCAGCAGGCAACCCGCGCTGAAGGTGGAATATGCAAAATTGATGAGTGAATACATGGACCTTGGGCACATGAAGCTCCTGAGAGGAGCAGAGCTATTGGCTGAAGAGGACAGCTTCTACCTGCCCCATCATCCTGTCGTGAAGGACACGAGCACCACCACTAGGTTACGCGTCGTGTTCGATGGGTCAGCCAAGACATCAAATGGGTGCTCTTTAAACGACCTACTGATGGTCGGTCCAAAGTTGCAAGACGACCTCTTCATCATAGCGACCAGATTCAGGACCTACTAATTTGTCGTTACGGCGGACATTGAGAAAATGTACCGGCAAGAAGCGATTCACACCTCCGACACCAAGTGGTAGAGAATCTTGTGGAGATTCGACTCCAATCGTGCAATCGACACATACGAGCTTCAGACCGTAACTTACGGAACCGCATCAGCTTCGTACCTGTAAGTGAAGGCGTTGCAGCAGCTGACCATCACCGAAGGAACCCAATACCCAGTGGGGGCCGCCGTAGCATCGGCTGACTTTTACGTCGACGACCTCCTCACCGGTGCCAACACAATCCGTGAGCTGGAAGGAATAATAAGTCAAACCACAGACTTGCTTTCCAGGGGAGGATTCAATCTCCGCAAATGGCACTCCAACTGTCCACAGCTGTTAAACGGCTTGGTAGATAAATCTGAGGACCCGGTCACTATCAATATGGGTCAACACGAAAGCATAAGGACACTGGGCCTCCATTGGAACTCTTGCGCCGACATGCTGGAGTGCAAGACCACTGCGAAGCTGAACCAAACGAAGATCACAAAGCGTAGCATACTGTCCACAGTTGCACAGATATTTGATCCGTTTGGACTTATTGGTCCAGTCATTCTCAAAGCGAAGATGCTCATACAGGAACTCTGGATCCGAGGGCTTGACTGGGATGAGTCGGTGTCACAAGGCCTGTATGCCGAATGGACCATGTTTGAAACACAAGGGCAGGTCCTAAACGAGGTTCCCAGGCAGGCTACTATCCATGGCTCCGACATCGCGCTTGAGCTCTGTGGCTTCGCTGACGCCAGTGAAAGGGCTTATGGAGCCTGTGTCTACCTCCGCTCCACCAACTCCGAAGGCATCATCTCTTGCCACTTGATGTGCCCCAAGTCACGAGTCGCACCTTGCAGGACAGTTACTCTACCGCGGCTGGAACTGCCTTGCTTCCGCGGCTGATCGACAAGGTGCGAAGGGCGATCAACGCTCCAACTATACGCATACACTGCTGGACAGACTCAAGAATAGTCCTAACATGGATCAAGTCCACTTCCAGGACCTGGAAAACCTTCGTCGCCAACAGAGTTTCCGAAGTGTAGGAACTGACGGAACCAGGACGGTGGAATCACGTTCCAACTACGCAAATCCCGGCCGACCTCCTATCCAGAGGCGAGTGGCCACAAGGGCTACTGGATCATCCCTTATGGTGGAATGGGCCCGCATGGCTCTCAAGCGATAAAGCACTGTGGCCTGCGACCGAAACAGCCCTGCCGTCCATCGCTGACGGGCTTGAAGCAAGGAAGCGATGCTGACTCGAGCCGAGGATCGCTTAGCCCAAATAGTGCAGCGTCACAGCTTTCCGAGAGAATTGGCCCAGTTGATCACCGGACAACAAATCGACCCGAGGAGCAAACTTCTCTCCCTAAACCCATTCCTCGACGACCAAGGCACTCTCCCTGCAGGAGGGCGACTGCGGAAAGCCGCTCTGCCGTACGAACGGACACATCCGGTCTTGCTACCGTCGGATCAACCCTTTACCCGCATGGTAATACGCAGTGAGCATCAACGGCAACTGCATGGCGGGGCGCAAACCACGCTCGCCTCCATCAGGCGCAAATACTGGCCACTATCCGGACGCCGAGCAGTTCACGGAGAGATTCGCAAATGCGTGTCGTGCTTTCGAGCAAAACCAACATCCACACAACCCATGATGTTCGACCTACCAAGCGCAAGGGATAGGCCGTCAAGGCATTCAACAGCACTGGGATGGACTACGGCGGACCTTTCCTCGTGCACCAGGGGAGCAAGCGCAGTAAGCAAACATGCAAGGCATACGTTTCTATATTCGTGTGCCTGGCCACAAAGGCTATTCACATCGAGCTTGTCAGCAACCTGACAACGGAAGCGTTCATAGTAGCCCTCAAGCGCTTCATGGCTCGCCGAGGTAAACCAGCAGAGCTTTACTCCGACAACGGAAACAATTTCCTCACACTCCTCACTTCAAACACCACTTAAGACGTACGATGGGTGAAACTCGTTTGACCTTCGAGGAGCTTTACACCCTCCTTACACAAATTGAGGCTATACTCAACTCCCGGCCGCTCACTCCCCTCTCGTCCGACCCAAATGATACCTCCGTCCTTACTCCAGGTCATTTCCTGATTGGGGACTCAGTTACTGCAACCGCAAAGCCTGATCTCACCAAGCTAAAAAATAATCACCTTTCTCGCTGGCAGTTACTAGAACAAATCAGGCAGCATTTCTGGAAGCGCTGGTCCAAGGAGTACCTCACATAACTTCAGGAGCGCTCTAGATGGAAGCAGAACCAAGGTGAGCCTCTTCGAGAAGGACAACTAGTCGTCGTGCGTGAAGACAACTTGCCACCCCTTCCCTGGATCACTGGTCGGGTTGAAGCTGTTCATCCAGGAGAGGACGGCGCAGTGCGCGTCGCCACCCTTAGGCCACTTGAAGAAACCAACAAGAAAGCTCTGCATCCTTCCCAACCAGGCCAAGGCGGACGAATAACGTCAATCGGTTGAAAGAATCCCAATCCTTTCAAGGCGGGCGGCATGTTCGGTCCGGCATGTGTATATATTTAATTAAGTTAAACAAAACAAAATTCGCGCAAAATTCATTTCATTTCAAATTCAATGTGCAATCTTGGGTCCGCAGCTTCGGTCATAAATATTTATGACAGCGCGGGCTTCAAAACAAATTCTCGTTTCTCATATTTTATCACGTACCAAATACTGTTCTATTATCTCGATATTACGCCGCGGCAATTTATATTTCCTAAATCCCGTCTTTTTACAACTGTTATATTCCATCATAATGCTAACATTGTAAACAAGCCATCCGTCGACGCGCTTGGCAATTTAAATGATTATACAACCTCTACTATCGGTAATAACGTTTTCGAATAAGGTTTTCGAACCTTCCAAGAACTTGTCCCACCAAATGTCTAGAAGCATCCCTTCCAGGCAGAAAAAACAGAATATAAACCAGGTTTCATTACACAGAAATTCATTACATTACACTTGCATTCGACAAGCAGCACACAAGCATTCGACAAACAGTCGAAAGAAATATCAAGAAGTATTCACAAGGTAAAATTTATTGTAATTAGTGTAAATAAATAGTGTACAAAGTGAACATAGTATTTCTCTGAATCCAACGCTTCGTATGAACAAGAGACCTACTCGAAATCATCGGCCGATCTTACAAATCGCTGCGAGTCGCGAACATCACAAGTCGCTACGTTCACCTCGCGACAGTCGTTGCTGCAGCTCCGCGTGATCATTTAAAGGCGTAACGTACACTAACATTTTCAAATATCCCTAAAGAATGAAATTAAGATTTGAATCGGGCGATCTAGCAGACACAAAATTTTTACATTTTGCTGTGTGCATTTCAATGTATTGTAAATGTGGTGTTGGTTGCAGTGGAATTTTTGAGCCGCTGCTGCTGGGTACTTCATCAGTGTTGCGAGATTAGGCGAGTCAAGGTCCAGTATGATGTTCGGCGATAGTAATTTTTCGAGCACTTTCTTCTTGTTGTGCCCCTTGACGATGACATTCACATCCAATATAATCGTCTTTAAATATGTACATACATGCTCGTGCGGTAAATAACCTGGGAATTTTGTCTTCCAATCCAAACCGTGTATGTGTTTAGTGGTCCAGTCGATGTGCCATTTTACATCGTCGACTAGCCAATCATCCATTTCAGGTTGGTTCACAATTGTGTGGAACGTCAAACCATTGTTCGTGTTTAAAATTGCAATTTCCCGTATGAAGAAATCACTGTTTTTAAATTGGAAGCCGTGAAAGTCCACAATGAACATTCTGAAAACGGATATATAAAATCGACTGACGTTCGTATCTACACGTTTTATATATGTTGAAAGAAAGTGGGGGGACGACTAAACTTATGCCAAATTAAATTTTTATTGTGATTGCGGTTTTTGATTTTATTTAAACTATTCTTAAAAAATAATGTTTTAAAAGACCCAAATCAGATTCAACTTTCGAAAATGTTTTCACGCAATCAGCCTTATTTCTAATACATTTTTTAACTATTGAAATTGTTTTTCTCAAGTGCGTAATGTATTGCAAAAACTCCTCTTTTGATTTTATCAATCTACTCACCTGCTCAACTTTTTTCACCGTTTTATGAATGATGTGGTCGATTACTTTTTTAGTAGGAGAACTCATGATCTCTTGACGCGAACTTGACTGCGGCTGACAGTGATTACAACTTGTTTACGTATTTATAATCATTTGCAAGTTAAGCGTGTTGTTTACTGACATTTGATATAATTTAAAAAGTCAAATAAAAATGATCACGTAAATTCACTTTTTGAACAACGAAGGTGTACGAAAATTGTCCAATAGCAATAGCAATAGCAATATGAAATAATTTATGGTTTTTATGAATTAATTGCAACGTTATATTTTATCGTAATAATGGAAATAATTTCGTTTGAAAATTATAATCAGTGTTGTGCGAGAGATTATTTTAGTTTGAACAATGAGGAAATTAATTTCCCAAAGGAAATAAAACGCAATTAATTTTTATTTATTATTTTAATTGCAAAAAATCACACAATACATTATGAACTGTACAGCAACTTAGAGTATTCCTATGGTAAAAAATATGCAAATTTTGTTAAATCTACGAAGAATCGACACGACCCCGTTAAGAGATACGTGGTCGTCACAGTATTTAAACGCCTATCGTATCATGTTGTTATGAATAAATAAATAAAAAACGTTGATATTTATTTTACATGTTTTATTTTCATTTTTAATATTTTTTACATATACGAAACACATCGTATTGTTTGAGAGCTGTAAGGTTGATTCCATGTCATGTAAGAAGTCCTCAACTGTTGTCCACGAATTGTGCCGGTAGCTGATGGTGCTACGACTCATATGATTTTTCTCACGATTCCCGTGAGAGGATTATACTCGACAACGTTATCATGTATAATGAGACACTGTACGCTCGTCTCCTCATCAAATGTTTTGCTACTTTCCATCTCCAATTTAATATCGACGGTGGAAGACTTGACCGATTCGTTTTGTTTCGAACAATCAAACACATAAATGGCGCATTCTTTAAACTGATCGTAATTTAATAGAGGTGTGATATTTGCTCTGCCGTAGTAACTATTTTGAAACATTGCGTACATGCGATACGCGACTGCATATCGTACCAAATTCCAAATGTAATGAGTCATAGGGGAATTTTTCCGTATTAAGATGGAGGTTAATATTTGTAATGTTCGAATGATCAAATACAGAACTGTCGGCTGTAATGTTATCCTTCCTTTTCTTTTGAAATGCCACGATTACGTAACGAGGTTTGTCTAAACTCTTACTGCTTTTGATGGACCATATGTCTGTCTTTGTTTTTCTCATAGCCGGCAATTCAAACAGTTCCCACTTTCGGAAAGGTATGAAAATTGATTTGCGTTTTTAGCAACACCAATCGCATTTCATCGTTGACCGTAATATGCGGAACGTCCCACTCTACTTTATCGATCTGAATTTTTGCCGTTTCTGTTCCGCTTGAATTGACATAGCAGTTTGCGTCCGTTCGACTCCGCAGCAATACAAGTTCTTGACGTGCGTTTATAATGATCTTTGAATAATCCTCTGCAAATCCTAGAACAAATTTTAGCGGGATGCATGCGCTAAAACTGTTGCCGAGTAATCTCGGTTGAGTCTTCGCGGGGTGAATCCAAAGCGTTGCTATTTGCAACGCTTTGCTTTCGTTGTCGTTGTATGAAAGCTAGGCTTTTAGAGCCGATGTAATGCCAGTCTTGCAGCAGCGATCGATCTCTACACCGTTTAATTCGTATTTTATCTCGTCATACCTGTTCCATCGGCAGATTCCGTAAATTTACCCTCTATGTTATGTATGTAACTTTCGCATGGAGTCGTATAAATGTCCTGATGTACGGGTATTCGTATTTCTTCGTTTAAATTAAACGTACTTATTCTGGGGTAGTAGGTGTGATATTCTTCTTTGATAACGACTTCGTCAAAATTAACTCCTTCGAAAATATTTATCATTTCCGTTGACATTTTTGTTTTTCACTTTTAAGCCTAAGGACTGCAGATATGCGCGGTTCGCTCGTGTTAACAACACTTTCGAGGAAAGCGAACGAATGAACGAATTCTGTTCTAGTGTTGAAGATATACTACCCTTGTTGTTAAACACTAACCCCATTTTTTCAATTCTAGTCTAATCACAATTTCTTCGCCACGAAAGTTTACCGGATGCCCGTCTTGATCGATTACCGACATCGTAATATTATCGATGGATTTGACGTTTACGGGTAGATAAATTATATTTCTCGGTTCGATATTTATGGCCAACTTGCGGCGCGAATTCAAACAGCGTGTGCGAAAGCGATGTGTCGTAGAAGGCGTCCGTCGTAATATTACACTCTATTCGTATTGTGACGACCTTTATAATTTGCACGGGTAAATCTGAGTCGTGCAGTACGCCAGGCTTCAATATTCTTCGACTGAATCCCAACATTCGACCAATAGAATCATCGTGCTCGAAATTTATGCGAAAAACAGATTTAATTTCGCATTTTAACGTGTTATTGTTTGGTTTGAGCGATAAAGTGTTCGATTTTTGTGCATCGTTTGCCAATGGATCGTTCAATATTTTCTGTAAATAATATTCAATGTCTGTGATTTCGCAGGAACCGGACGGAATTGTCGGTACTTTCTCATCGCCATCGTCTACATAATAAAACTTATTATTACCCGGTTCAACGTTCGGTATGGTATTATACGTGTGAAATCCGACAACACACAATGCATATTGAGAATCGGCTTCTAAAGCAATCGGTGGATAATAGTTTGCAGACAGGACACGCCTTTCAGTGTGAACGTTCGCGACATAATTGATGATAATCGTAGAGAAACTTGAGGCATAAATGTCCACAGTTTACGCTGTTAAACTTTTGCACTCTTTCCTGGTTATAAATTATTTTGCTACCGTTCCCCAAATAACGTGTCAATTCGCGACTCGGTTGTAGATTACCAAAACTATCGAAGTAATGTACGATGTTGCCATTCTTGCAATATGCAACCCAGTGGGTACCGGCACCCTCGACCCTATCCAGATTGACGACGGCACATTCCACTTTAAACGGCCGTTTCGGTAAAGTATTTCGCATGTACACACCGCGAAAATGAGGAATATTTTTAGAATATTTGATTAGATCACTGTCGGTTAACGCCCTGTGCGGTAGCTTCTTTAAAAGTTTTTTGAATGTTTTTTGTTTCGATAAAGCCCCAATCCTTTTCGATACGGACCCAAATAGAGCCCATCTCCGCTCTTCTTTTTCGCGATCGCCGCGTTTTAATCTTTCTTGGCGTTTCGTACCAGGTCCACAATACTGATAACCACCCGGTAAATGTAGTTCAAAGGGTAATTTGTTCGAGAGAGAATTAAATACCCCACCTCCGTCTTCCACCGCGTTCCACATCGGAATGAGGGTGCAGTCGTTCAACGGCACAGCACATGTAAGGGCGTGCGAGAGAGAGAGATCATGCGTTTTATAAAACAAAAGTGTGAATTGCCTGTGTGCAACTTGGATGGGGTTGACGCGTCGAACGCCGGCGTTCGACGAAAACACGGCGTTTTATTGCCAAACACGTGTCGATGTATCATCTGCGGCCCGTCCAATTGTGGAAAGACGAACTCAATGCTAAGTCTGCTTTTCGACGTCAACGGTCTGAAATTCGCCAATGCCTATCTCTATTCGAAGTCTCTTCACCAGCCGAAATATAAAGTATTGGAAAATATCCTAAACGACACACGGAGTGTTAAATATTTTCCGTATAGGGAAAGCGATGATATATTAGATCCGAGCGAAGCAATGGAGAATTCCGTATTTATATTTGACGACGTCGCTTGCGACAAACAGGATAAAATTAGAGAGTATTTTAGCATGGGGCGACACAAGTTCGTCGACAGTTTTTATCTGTGTCAAAGTTATACGCGGATGCCGAAACATTTAATTAGAGATAATGCAAATCTTGTCGTCCTCTTCAAACAAGACGATTTGAATTTAAGACATGTGTATGACGATCACGTGAATACCGACATGCTATTCGACAAATTTAAATCGTTGTGCAGTGAATTTTGGAAGCAAAAATATGGATTTTTAGTCATTGATAAAGATAGTGAAATTGAGAACGGTAGATATCGTAAGGGTTTCGATACCTTTATCCGTCTATGACACACGACATGCGCTTCAGTACCGTTCGACCTGTCAACTGGTCTGTCTGTCGACCTGGCGGTCCACCTGTCTGTCTGTCTGTCTGTAGAAATGTCAGGTCCGAAGATCAAATCGGAAATTATAAAAGCCAGTAGAGCTATTCGCAAAAAATACTTGGCGTTGAAGCTAAACCGTTCTGAAAAAGATGACGCGTTGCGCAAAGCATTCACTCCGATAACTCTTCCTTTGGAGGAGCTTGTGAAAACCAGCAAGACGACGACGACGCCGCTGCCGATATTCAAGAACAAGATGTCGTCGTCGTCGTCAATTAAAAAGTCTTCTCCTGATAATGAAGGTGTGTCGACTCTAAGACGATTGAATAATGAATCTGCTGCTGCTCTCAAACAACCTACATTTTTACAAGACGTATCTGTTCTCGAGTACGATCCGTTTGATGAAGATGAACACTAAGAAATCGACAATGAAAGAACATTAAATACTTTCAGAGAAACATTTCGTTCGATGAATGAAGCTAATCCTGCAGGAGTTGATCGTTTTCTCGAGCAGTATGATGAGCTACCCAGAACATATTTACATGGATTACTCTACGATGCAAGAAATGAATTCGATACGCAATATGGAATCCATTACAACCCTGATTCTGATGCGTGGGCTATCGGTAACAGTGGTGTACAGATTGTGGGGAAAGATTTGATAATTGGCGGTCTACGATATGTTGGAACTCCCGGCTTGTGTGAACTAAAGTTCGACAACTCCTATTCCACGTTCGACAGCTCCTATTCGTAAGGATAACTTCGAATCAACGGATGCCGTTGTATTTGTAACAATTAGTTTTATTTTATTGTGTATAGTTTTGTTCTGTCGTGTCGACATATTGTTTCAAAGATATCAAATCGTCTTCGAACTCGCGTAATTTCTTCGAAAGCCCCTCCGTCACCAACGAATATTTATCGTCATGATCTTGTATTTTCCGATGCAGTGTGTCGGTACAACTATCGACATAGTTTTTATTTGTAGAATCCAAATTTTCGACTGGTGTTGAAATATTTCGAAATATTTTATTTCCAACGTCAATGACGTGACCGTCCGAACTAACGATAAATTCGGAACATCCTTTGGATCTTAATTGTGATGCAACGATGGCCGCCGCCGCCGACGACGACGAATGGTCGCTTGCAAACCGTCCAAATTTGTCGGTGCTCATAATGATACTGATCGAGTAATTTACTCGATCACGTCGGCTTCACGCAATTCCTCAATAATCGAGACAATTTCATTATGATGTGCATCTTTGTTTCCGGTTGTTTGCTAGGCCTTCAACAAACGCAGTCTTTCGACCAATTCATTAATGTCATCCCAGTAAACGTATCGGTACGGTTTGTTATAGTGAATTACGCCTTCGCCGAGTCTAGTGGATTCACCCCACGAGTAACGAGTCGGGGCGGTTCTTGTACGTGGCGCAGGCGGAGGCGGTTTCTCATTCAATATCGGCTTAACCACGTTAACATGCTTGCGATTCGTGGACCCCTTAATTTTCTGATTTGAATCGTTTCGTCTTCTATGCGCACTTGTACGTTCCAGAATATCTTTGTATTGCGCTCTATCGACACGCGTGACTCCCGTAGGATTGTTTTTAAATAGAAGTTTATACAAGCCGGGAGTTCCAACATATCGTAGACCGCCAATTATCAAATCTTTCCCCACAATCTGTACACCACTGTTACCGATAGCCCACGCATCAGGATCGGGGTTGTAATGTATTCCATATTGCGTATCGAATTCATTTCTTGCATCGGAGAGTAATCCATGTAAATATGTTCTGGGTAGCTCATCATACTGCTCGAGAAAACGATCAACTCCTGCAGGATTAGCTTCATTCATCGAACGAAACGTTTCTCTGAAAGTATTTAATGTTCTTTCATTGTCGATTTCTTCGTGTTGATCTTCATCAAACGGATCGTACTCGAGAACAGATTCGTCTTGTAAAAATGTAGGTTGTTTGAGAGCAGCAGCAGATTCATTATTCAATCGTCTTAGAGTCGACACACCTTCATTATCAGGAGAAGACTTTTTAATTGACGACGACGACATCTTGTTCTTGAATATCGGCAGCGGCGTCGTCGTCGTCTTGCTGGTTTTCACGAGCTCCTCCAAAGGAAGAGTTATCGGAGTGAATGCTTTGCGCAACGCGTCATCTTTTTCAGAACGGTTTAGCTTCAACGCCAAGTATTTTTTGCGAATAGCTCTACTGGCTTTTATAATTTCCGATTTGATCTTCGGACCTGACATTTGTACAGACAGACAGACAGACAGGTGGACAGCCAGATCGACAGACAGACCAGTTGACAGGTCGAACGGTACTCAAGCGCATATCGTGTGTCATAGACGGATAAAGGTATCGAAACCCTTACGATATCTACCGTTCTCAATTTCACTATTTTTCAATGACTAAAAATCCATATTTTTGCTTCCAACATTCACTGCACAACGATTTAAATTGGTCGAATAGCATGTCGGTATTCACGTGATCGTCATACACATGTCTTAAATTCAAATCGTCTTGTTTGAAGAGGACGACAAGATTTGCATTATCTCTAATTAAATGTTTCGGCATCCGCGTATAACTTTGACACAGATAAAAACTGTCGACGAACTTGTGTCGCCCTATGCTAAAATACTCTCTAATTTTATCCTGTTTGTCGCAAGCGACGTCGTCAAATATAAATATGGAATTCTCCATTGCTTCGCTCGGATCTAATATATCATCGCTTTCCCTATACGCAAAATATTTAACACTCCGTGTGTCGTTTAGGATATTTTCCAATACTTTATATTTCGGCTGGTGGAGAGACTTGGAATAGAGATAGACATTGGCGAATTTCAGACCGTTGACGTCGAAAAGCAGACTTAGCATTGAGTTCGTCTTTCCACAATTGGACGGGCCGCAGATGATACATCGACACGTGTTTGGCAATAAAACGCCGTGTTTTCGTCGAACGCCGGCGTTCGACGCGTCAACCCCATCCAAGTTGCACACAGGCAATTCACACTTTTGTTTTATAAAACGCATGATCTCTCTCTCTCGCACGCCCTTACATGTGCTGTGCCGTTGAACGACTGCACCCTCATTCCGATGTGGAACGCGGTGGAAGACGGAGGTGGGGTATTTAATTCTCTCTCGAACAAATTACCCTTTGAACTACATTTACCGGGTGGTTATCAGTATTGTGGACCTGGTACGAAACGCCAAGAAAGATTAAAACGCGGCGATCGCGAAAAAGAAGAGCGGAGATGGGCTCTATTTGGGTCCGTATCGAAAAGGATTGGGGCTTTATCTAAACAAAAAACATTCAAAAAACTTTTAAAGAAGCTACCGCACAGGGCGTTAACCGACAGTGATCTAATCAAATATTCTAAAAATATTCCTCATTTTCGCGGTGTGTACATGCGAAATACTTTACCGAAACGGCCGTTTAAAGTGGAATGTGCCGTCGTCAATCTGGATAGTGTCGAGGGTGCCGGTACCCACTGGGTTGCATATTACAAGAATGGCAACATCGTACATTACTTCAATAGTTTTGGTAATCTACAACCGAGTCGCGAACACGTTATTTGGGGAACGGTAGCAAAATAATTTATAACCAGGAAAGAGTGCAAAAGTTTAACAGCGTAAACTGTGGACATTTATGCCTCAAGTTTCTCTACGATTATCATCAGTTATGTCGCGAACGTTCACACTGAAAGGCGTGGCAAATGTCCTGTCTGCAAACTATTATCCACCGATTGCTTTAGAAGCCCATTCTCAATATGCATTGGGTGTTGTCGGATTTCACACGTATAATACCATACCGAACGTTGAACCGGGTAATAATAAGTTTTATTATGTAGACGATGGCGATGAGAAAGTACCGACAATTCCGTCCGGTTCCTGCGAAATCACAGACATTGAATATTATTTACAGAAAATATTGAACGATCCATTGGCAAACGATGCACAAAAATCGAACACTTTATCGCTCAAACCAAACAATAACACGTTAAAATGCGAAATTAAATCTGTTTTTCGCATAAATTTCGAGCACGATGATTCTATTGGTCGAATGTTGGGATTCAGTCGAAGAATATTGGAGCCTGGCGTACTGCACGACTCAGATTTACCCGTGCTAATTATAAAGGTCGTCACAATACGAATAGAGTGTAATATTACGACGGACGCCTTCTACGACACATCGCACACGCTGTTTGAATTCGCGCCGCAAGTTGGGTTGTGTTGGGTTGGGTCGCCATAAATATCGAACCGAGAAATATAATTTATCTACCCGTAAACGTAAAATCCATCGATAATATTACGATGTCGGTAATCGATCAAGACGGGCATCCGGTGAACTTTCGTGGCGAAAAAATTGTGATTAGACTAGAATTGAAAAAATGGGGTTAGTGTTTAACAACAAGCGTAGTATATCTTCAACACTAGAACAGAATTCGTTCATTCGTTCGCTTTCCTCGAAAGTGTTGTTAACACGAGCGAACCGCGCATATCTGCACTCCTTAGGCCTGAAAGTGAAAAACAAAAATGTCAACGGAAATGATAAATATTTTCGAAGGAGTTAATTTTGACGAAGTCGTTATCAAAGAAGAATATCACACCTACTACCCCAGAATAAGTACGTTTAATTTAAACGATGAAATACGAATACCCATACAACATCAGGACATTTATACGACTCCATGCGAAAGTTACATTTACATAGAGGGTAAATTTACGGAATCTGCCGATGGAACGGGTACTTGCAGTCTTGCAAATAACGCTTACCTGTTTCTTTTCGACGAGATAAAATACGAATTAAACGGTGTAGAGATCGATCGCTGCTCCAACGACAACGAAAGCAAAGCGTTGCAAATAGCAACGCTTTGGATTCACCCCGCGAAGACTCAACCGAGATTACTCGGCAACAGTTTTAGCGCATGCATCCCGCTAAAATTTGTTCTAGGATTTGCAGAGGATTATTCAAAGATCATTATAAACGCACGTCAAGAACTTGTACCTATGACTCATTACATTTGGAATTTGGTACGAATATATATGCAGTCGCGTATCGCATGTACGCAATGTTGCAAAATAGTTACTACGGCAGAGCAAATATCACACCTCTATTAAATTACGATCAGTTTAAAGAAAGCGCCATTTATGTGTTTGATTGTTCGAAACAAAACGAATCGGTCAAGTCTTCCACCGTCGATATTAAATTGGAGATGGAAAGTAGCAAGACATTTGATGAGGAGACGAGCGTACAGTGTCTCATTATACATGATAACGTTGTCGAGTATAATCCTCTCACGGGAATCGTGAGAAAAATCATATGAGTCGTAGCACCATCAGCTACCGGCACAATTCGTGGACAACAGTTGAGAACTTCTTACATGACATGGAATCAACCTTACAGCTCTCAAACAATACGATGTGTTTCGTATATGTAAAAAATATTAAAAATGAAAATAAAACATGTAAAATAAATATCAACGTTTTTTATTTATTTATTCATAACAACATGATACGATCGGCGTTTAAATACTGTGACGACCACGTATCTCTTAACGGGGTCGTGTCGATTCTTCGTAGATTTAACAAAATTTGCATATTTTTTACCATAGGAATACTCTAAGTTGCTGTACAGTTCATAATGTATTGTGTGATTTTTTTGCAATTAAAATAAATAAAAATTAATTTTGCGTTTTATTTCCTTTGGGAAATTAATTTCCTCATTGTTAAAACTAAAATAATCTCTCGCACACCACTGATTATAATTTTCAAACGAAATTATTTCCATTATTACGATAAAATATAACGTTGCAATTAATTCATAAAAACCATAAATTATTTCCTATTGCTATTGGTATTGCTATAGGACCATTTTCGTACACCTTCGTTGTTCAAAATAGTATATTCTACAACAAGTGTTGGAAAGGCAAGATTTCACACGAGTTTGCAGGATTGAGCCACGAGCCGAAAGGCGAGTGGCTTAAGCAAACGAGTGTGAAATCGACTTTCCAACACGTGTTTTACACGATACTTTTCCGACGACCACCATAACAATAAAAATCAAAAGTATATATTGATTAAAGTTTCAGAATTCACAAATGACACATGTTAATAAATGTCAATAGTACGTTGTACAACAAGTGTTGAAAAGTGAAGATTTCACACGAGTTTGCAGGATTGAGCCACGAGCCGAAAGGCGAGTGGCTTAAGCAAACGAGTGTGAAATCGACTTTTCAACACGTGTTTTACACGATAATTTTCCGACGACCACCATAACAATAAAAATCAAAAGTATATATTGATTAAAGTTTCAGAATTCACAAATGACACATGTTAATAAATGTCAAATTTCATTTGTAACCACGATTGCACTACCCGTGTTGAAATAGTTATTTACAGTCGAATGCGGGAAGTTCAATTTTATAGCGCGACGGCTTCGTTTGCCGGAGCGCTGTAAAATAACTTAACGCATGAGATTTGTATAAAATTTTTTGGCCGATAGTTTTATTTTAAATTAATAAGTCATATCTTTATACCTATATATTTTATTTATTCAACTTGGCAACATTGCATTGTTTATGACAGATTTGTTACATTTAAATAATTGTATAAAAGTTAATGGTTATTAGGTAGGTAGGTACGTTTATTATTAGCTATTTATAATCGAATGTAGGAAATTGCATTTTGCTGCATGAAGTTTATATCTTAAACACGATGCCCAGCGGAGTGTTTGGACTAATTTAATAATAAATTAATATTTAAATTTTGTGTATTTTGTTATAATTATTGAATTAGAAATTAATATATCTCGTTCTCCTGAACATCGGCTTCATGATTTGAAAATTGCGTATTTTTCCTACGTCTCTGGAGTTTAGAAAGAAGGATTATTTACTTTTTGGCCTCCCGACATGTAAACATTGTAACTATGCACCGTTCATGTCACATGTAACTTCGTATTTACGACGACTGTGCGGTTTCCCCGTTTTCCCGCATAGTATGCGGTAAAGTAAATAATCCTTCTTTTTAAACTCCAGAGACGTAGGAAAAATACGCAATTTTGAAATCATGAAGCCGATGTTCAGGAGAACGAGATATATTAATTTCTAATTCAATAAGTATAACAAAATACACAAAATTTAAATATTAATTTATTATTAAATTAGTCCAAACACTCCGCTGGGCATCGTGTTTAAGATATAAACTTCATGCAGCAAAATGCAATTTCCTACATTCGATTATAAATAAGTATGACCAACTACAGCTCAACGCACACCATCTGGCATATTTTGTACGAATGACACAGAAAAAAGATTGATTCTAGTAAATATTCACCGGGCCTTTACACAGTTTCGTAACTATCTGCCATTAGGGCTTGTTGGTTGAAGTTCCGTCGAATATTAGTCAGCTGTCGTGTCAAATGTCCTTAATATATTAAAATGAAGTTTCTGTTTTACCGACTAACGGACTTGAGCATACTAACGTCACTTTCTTAGGTTTTTTAAAAAATACATTTGAGGTCGTGTAAAAAATAGTGTTCATAACTCGCTCGAAAGTGTTATATCGTCTGCTCGTGAGGTTTCTCAACATTCATCAACATTCTCACTCGCACGATATAACTTACTTTCGACACTTGTTATGAAAATAACTATTTCAACACGGCTGACAGCCAATCAGATTGATCGACTTTATATTTCACACGGGTACTCCCTCCATTCGCAATATCCCACTTTCAGTTACAAAAAACGGTGTACAATTCAATACATTTCATAATGGTCGTCGGAAAATTTCATTTGTAACCACGATTGCACTACCCGTGTTGAAAATTGTATTTTCAACACGGCTGACAGCCAATCAGATTGATCGATTTTATATTTCACACGGGTACTCCCTCCATTCGTAATATCCCACTTTCAGTAACAAAAAACGGTGTACAATTCAATACATTTCATAATGGTCGTCGGAAATAGTATTTTTTAGGCGACCGACACGAAAAATTGAAATTTCAGTCGTCAAACGCGGACGAAAAGTAATCGTTTTTCGTCCGCTTTCATTTTTCGTCCGCAATAGGGTGGCGCCATCTACCGCCAGTTACCGAAATTGTATAAAAATAACCACATTGCCGTCAGTGTCAAACTGTACATCTTGTTTACATTAGTAAATACGTGTTGGTGATAGACTTTTTAACTGATTATTGGGTAATTATTGTTTATAAAGCCGAAATAACTTCGAATGTAGATGTAGATGTAGAGAATTTATTGACATAGTCATTTATAACAACTGAACAATTGTACATATTTGTGACACCTTCAGACATGTTTATGTTTTCTTTGTCTACATTCGAAGTTATTTCGGCTTTATAAACAATAATTACCCAATAATCAGTTAAAAAGTCTATCACCAATACGTATTTACTAATGTAAACAAGATGTACAATTTGACACTGACGGCAATGTGGTTATTTTTATACAATTTCGGTAACGGTCGGTAGATGGCGCAACCCTATTGCGGACGAAAAATGAAAGCGTGATTGCTTGAAAACATTTTCGAAAGTTGAATCTGATTTGGGTCTTTTAAAACATTATTTTTTAAGAATAGTTTAAATAAAATCAAAAACCGCAATCACAATAAAAATTTAATTTGGCATAAGTTTAGTCGTCCCCCCACTTTCTTTCAACATATATAAAACGTGTAGATACGAACGTCAGTCGATTTTATATATCCGTTTTCAGAATGTTCATTGTGGACTTTCACGGCTTCCAATTTAAAAACAGTGATTTCTTCATACGGGAAATTGCAATTTTAAACACGAACAATGGTTTGACGTTCCACACAATTGTGAACCAACCTGAAATGGATGATTGGCTAGTCGACGATGTAAAATGGCACATCGACTGGACCACTAAACACATACACGGTTTGGATTGGAAGACAAAATTTCCAGGTTATTTACCGCACGAGCATGTATGTACATATTTAAAGACGATTATATTGGATGTGAATGTCATCGTCAAGGGGCACAACAAGAAGAAAGTGCTCGAAAAATTACTATCGCCGAACATCATACTGGACCTTGACTCGCCTAATCTCGCAACACTGATGAAGTACCAAGCAGCAGCGGCTCAAAAATTCCACTGCAACCAACACCACATTGACAATACATTGAAATGCACACAGCAAAATGTAAAAATTTTATATGTCTGGTTTTTAAATAATTATAAAATTAATTTTTGAAACTGTTTTCTCATTATGCGAAACCCTGTCACACACATCCCCAAAAAACAATATTTTAATTCAAATCTCTTTATTTGTCATAAGTTAAATGGAAACAAAGAATTTTACCACGAGGTTAATTTGTGATAACGTTGAAAAGTCTAGTCTAGTCTAGTCTCTGGTTTGGACGATATCCACTTCTTGCTCCTTCAGCAGCCTCTGGTAATGGCACCCCCTCCGACTACGACGGCCACTTCGGCTTCAACAGCCTCTGGTATTGACGACACTTCTTCGGCAATGACCTTAAAAGACTTCTTCAGCGACCCCTCCGGCTTCAAGATTGACGACACTTCTTCGGCATACGTCACTTCTTCAGCATTCTTACGCAAAAACAACCCTAAACTACCCCCAACCACGACGGCTTCAACAGCCTCTGGTATTGACGACACTTCTTCAGCAATGACCTTGAAAGACATCACTTCTTCGGCGCCCTATGACCTCTAAAGAACACGACAACCCCCTATCCGTGGTCGCTTCGGATGGACATGGCCATCGAACTGTCCCAGAACCAGCTCAGCTATACTACTGATATTCTATTTCAGGAATGCGTGCACCGATTAAGCTGAAATTTTGCACTGAAATATATGGAACATGGGCTTTGCACATTGAATCACTGAAAAAACTACCATAAATGGACTGACTACTCATTCATATAAACATAGGTTACCCAGTTTATAAATATACGAAACTTACAATGCTGATCACTAATTTTTTATATTTGGGAAAGTTTTACACATAAAAAAATTGAAATTATCTCATAAAACATTTATTACCATGAAATAATTCTTACATCAACTAATATACAAACAAATTTTAATAAATAGATACACAAAATTAATATTTCTTTAAATCACAATATTTAAATAAATTACTTATTTTATATCTATAACATATTAAACCGAAAAATAACCTGGCCCAGTTGTACAATACGAGTTTAACGTGGGCTTTAGTTTAAACCCGGTTTACCAGACAAAGTGACATTGAAATCATTACCTCATAAACAAAGTTTTATAAAGCTAAGCTAAACTGCATTCATACAACCGGGTTTCAGTGTACAATTATGAGGAATTCAACTATACAAGAAGGTGGTTGTAAACTAGACGACTTTATAGGAGGAGATTATACAGACTAATCTAAAATGAAGTCAAAAAAGAAGTTTTAGGCTCACATTTGTAGTTTTCTCAAAAATTACAGTTAGACAATTTCAAAATTGTAACTAGGGAAATATTTTCAGTTGCATAATACCTAATTATGTGCAACATGTTTAATTTGAATAGAAATAATACATTGGATTTAATTCAATTATGTCAAAAGAGACAAGTATCAGTTTTCACTATTGAATATGTAATTTTTCAACAGCTGTCATATGCGATAATTCCAACAAAGTTAGCCAGTACTGCAAGCTGCCAGTACGTTTTAATTAGCTTGTAACTCCTTTGTAGATATTAACTTTTAACTTTGAGCAAGCAAATACTGTGCTAAAAAAGGAATTGTTCATTATGTAACGCTGCATGGAAACGTTATATTTCTATTTCTTTATCCACAATGTTGTGCACACGACGTTATTAAAATTATAAGAAAATTAAAAGGTTAAATATTTGAGTGGCAACATCGAAACATATAATTTCAATATCCTTTAAGAAAACTGTAGATGTAAGCTCAAAATTCTTATAGAATTTAATTTTTTTTTCAATACACCTCCTGTAATTTGCCCATGTAATTTACAAACATCCTGAAGACTTCACAAGATAAAATTAAAATAATTAATAAATTGAATCAAACTATAAACATTATTTACAACTGACATGAATTTGGAATTCATGTACGCTTCCCATCATTGTCCCTATTATCTGTAATTAAATTGTCTCAAAATTACCGTTATACTAAATGTGTTTTCACTTACCAGGTGATTGAAAAGATACATTTGGTGGTGGCAAAAATTTACTTATGTTGTCAATCCATGAGTGATCATTTGTCGTAGAAGTTGTAGGTTTCCTAGGATTTCCAATCCGAATATTAGAAAGATAAGATAGATATGATGGGACACTTATGTCTCGTCTTGGTTGTAACCTGTTAACAAAAATTATTAGTTTGTTTCATCTTTTTATGGTCAGTAACATACCTGCTGCCATGTGCGGAACTGTATTGGCCACCCTCAGATTGTCTAGGTTCTGAAAAACAAGGCCTTCTGTTACTGCTACCACAATGCCTGGATGAAGGTGAGCGACCTCTTGAAATATACTTTTGATCAGGCTGTGGCGGATATCGGCTATAATTACCCCCAGAAAGGTGCTCTCTGCGCTTATCTCTGTATTCTGCAACTGTGTGCCTGCTTCTGTCTACATATTGATTGTAATACCTTTCAGTTTCTCGTGCTGGATGATGTGAGTTACTGTATGAACTGGTCGATTGTGTAGTCTTCGTCTGACTGGCACTTACAGAAGATTTACTAGGCTTAGACCCAGTTGATGGTTCATTACTCCTATTTGCAGCTTCAGTAATTCCTTTGGTGTACACTTCTGATTTTCTCAATTCAGCAGTTGAATATTTTTTCTCAGAAACACATCGCACTAGTCTTCTTCTAGCATCTACATTATGTGAATTTAAAATTGTATCTTTCATTTGCTCTTGCAGTTTATTAATATTACCTTCCTGACGTAACCTGTCGAATAATGCGTCTGTTTCGTCAGAATTTAGCCTATCTTCATGTTTCATTTTCCTCTTTTTTGAAGCAATCTCCAAGTCATCGTCAGAAGTGCTCATATCTCTTTTAATTTTATTCATTCTATCATCCTCATCTGAAGTATATTGCCTCTGTTTATGGTGTTTACTGACGTCATCTGATAAAGAACTTTCATCATAATCGACAAGCGATTTGGGTTTTATTTTACTTTTCTTACACAATAAAAGGTCGGTTAGAACCTCTTCGTCGGCATAAGTCTTCCGCTTCTCTTTTTTATCAACTTTTGATACAACAGAGATCGACTTCTTCATCGTTTTAGGTTTATCGGATTTAGTCTTCGACTTAGCGTCCTCTTCAACGCGTAACAATTTTTCATGTGAATAATTATCAATTAATTTATTGGTAGTTTTCCTTTGACGACTTTTAATGTCGTCATATTTGTCCTTGAAAGTATCATTTATCTGCTCGGTGGTTCTTACATCTTGTTTTTTTAAGAATGTACTTGCTGCTTTTAATGTTTCTCTAATTGATTTTGGAGATTGCACATTATTCACTTTCAATTCCATTAAATTTTCCATAGATTTTTTTATTGGATCTTTCAAATTAATGTTAGTATTTAAAACAACTTTACTTACAGGTTTTTGTTTAAAATTCTCGTACGAGGCTTTTCCAATCGGCAGACTGTCCAGTAACTTATTTAATTTATCTTTGGTAATGTCTTCTATGTTTGCCTTTGGCACAGTTGTCTTATTATCATATTTACTAGAATTTACGAGTGGTTGAACTACAAGAGTAAATAAACTTTTTCCAAGTTCTATACGTTCTGTTGAAATATTATCCTTCTCAGGTAAAACAGTTTTTACCTCGATATGTGGTGCAGAAATAATTTTTTTCTTAGGTGTTGCAGAAATTAGAGTTTTATTATTTCGACGGAATGCAAAAGCCGATTCATCACCATTGTTTATTTTTCCTGGACTTTTTACTTTTATATCTACTAGAATTTTTGCTTTCAAATCTGATGATATGTTTCTCTGCACTGTAAAAGTTTGTTTATTACTACTAGTCTGATCAGTTTTGGTTGATGAATCCCTATTATCTGTTGCTCTAACTGAATTAATTTTATTGGATGTGCTAAGATTGATATCAGCCTCGATCGTAGAATTTTGTACACAGTTTAAATCGCTTTCACTAAAAATGTTATCTGTCGAAGCAAACTCAAATTCTACACATTCTGTTGAAATATTATCTGTTTCAACCTTCTCAGGTAAAACAGCTTTCTTATCGATTTGCGGCGGAGCAATAATTTTTTTCTTAGGAGGTGCAGAAACTGGTGTTTTATTATTTCGACGGACTGCAAAAGCCGATTCATCACTATTATTTATTTTTCCTGGACTTTTTACCTTTATATCTGCTAGAATTTTTGCTTTCAAATCTGATGAAATCCTTCTTTGCAGCGTGAAACTTTGTTTATTACCACCTGATTTTGAAAGTTCTGCCTGATCAGTTTTGGTCGATGAAGTCTTATTATCTGTTGCTCTAACCGAATTTTTTATTTTATTGGTTTTGTTAAGATTGATATCACCCTCATTTGCAGAATTTTGGGCACAGTTAAAATCGCTTTCACTAAAAATGTTATCTGTCGAAGCAAATTCATATTTATTATATTTCACCTTAACTTTTTTAGGCGTTGTGAGCGATGTTCCTTCTTTTGTAAAATCAGCCCCTATATGAGAACTTTCTGATGCAATTTGAATATCAACACCGCTTACTGAAACTGCTACAGGATCCTCTATGTCTGTAAAACAAATTTGTTCTATGTCGTTCAAAGCAAAATTAGCAAGAGGAAAACTATTTGACTGCACTCCTAATTTCACCAGGCTACTGACCGCAAAATCATTAGCAGAACTGACTGTGCATTCATCCGAATTATTAGCATCGTCAAACTGAAAGACACCATCATCTTTTCCTTCTTCATTTTTCTGATTACTTGTAGTGTTTAAAAGACTGTTTAGACTAGCTATTGCTACGTTAATGTCATCAGCTTGAGGATTAGAATGGAGCAGCTTATTCATCTTTTCAATACTCATTAGCGTAGGTTGACTGTATTCGTAGCAACCTTGCGATTTAAAATCGTTTATTAAGGAAGTAATATTTCCTTCGGTTTCTTGTTCTTGTTTCAAATTCATTTCAATATTTAGATCACTGATGCTGTCCTGCATATTCTCCTGTATGTTCGTACTATCGTCTAGCGATTGCGTAACTTCCTGGTTTTCAATAAAACTAAAGTTTAATTGATGGTCCTGCTCACATAATTGATAATCATTGCCACTGTCAACAGGAGAATCATCTAAAGTACGACTAGATTCTTGTGTTAAGTTATTACCCATCAATGACGTAATACAAACTTGCTCTGAAAATGGGAACATATTTTCAGTATCCACTGGAGAGTTATCCAAGCCCTCATTTGACTCTTTTTCATTTTTCAAATCCGAAAGACTATTGTTGGACTGATTTAGGTCATTATTTTCGCACTTTCCGCTTAACAAAGGTCCTCCTATAATTGAAAATAATATAAATAATATAAAACAAATACGTAAAATTATTGTTTCCAATTTTCGCACTAATCACTGTTTATATGATATAAGTGAAGTATATTAATAATTAGAAAATAATGGTGCCACCAAAATAAATGCAAAGCTGACACTATGAAACTTTAAACTAAAGATTTCTATTAAGCGGGGAAGAAGACGTACTTAATTTGAAAGCAATATACCAACCAGAAGAAATGGTTTTCTTATCATATTTTTCCATATCTCGAAAACGGTACGAGCTATCGAAAAAAATATTTCGAAAAAAAAAGTTAAAGAAAACAAATGTTTGTCTATTTTCTATTTTATAAAACATAAATTTTGAATTTTTTCAATTTCACGTATTTTGTTTAAATTTGCTTCATTTTTAATAGTTTTTTTTTGTCAAATTTAGTCAAATTAAAGTTGCAATTTCTTATTCAATTTTTAAGAATTTTTTGCGTATTTTTGTTTTTTTATTTCAGTTAATTTTGTAAACTTTTTTAAATACAAAGCCATTGGGCAAAATGTGTCTATTTGTTGCATCGTTTGTTTGCTTCTAATAATTTATGCAATTTTATCAAGGAAAAATTATAAGTTTGTATATTTCTAGAAAAAAATGCATATTTGAACAGTTTATCAATTTATTTCTCTGTTTAAATATTTTTTTATTCATTTTGGAATTCTTAATTAGTGTATTTATTCATAATCAAGTCACATTAAATTAAATTTACTTAATTTCTTGCATTTTATGGATTTTGTCATTTTTATTAAATATTTCAAATTGGGTTGGGTTGGCAGGAATTTTAGTTGACAATTTAGTCAAATTAGATATTATCTTGCAACATTTTTTACAGTTTCGTCAATTATTTAATATGTTGATAATATATACATTTGCAACTTTTTGTAATTTCAGGAAATTTTGACATTTTATCAGTGCGACTTAAATTGTCAATTTAGTCAAATTTGGAAAAATATTGCAATTTTGTTAACATTTCTTACAGTTTTGTCAATTTTCTATTTTAAACAACTTTCGCATTTTTGCTTTTTTCAATCTCAGACAAGTTTGACATTTTAAACAACTTTAATTTGAAAACGTCTTTCAACAAATGGAGTATATGTAAGTATAAGAAAGTTCAGTGCGGACCACTGCAGATTTTTTGTGCCAAATTTTGTTATTTTAAATTAATGTTTTGTTACATCAATTACATTGTTCAGTAAACATTTTAGTACCATTTGTTTCATTACGTTTTGATAGTTTCGACCTATTCTGACTATTTTCAGAATGACGTCAGAGTGTTTTGTTTTAAATTTGTAGACGAAGATATGTTAATAAAACCAGTGTGGACATTCGCCTATGTATTTAAAAAATTGAAAAAATTATTTACAAAATATAATTACAATAAATGAAAAAAATTAAATAACAAAGATTTCGACGTTTCGGTAACTTGTCTATTGTCATCTTCAGGTAAACTAAAACAGTCACCAAAACGTTGAAATCTTTATTTCATTTATTATAATTATATTTTTTAAAATATATAGGCGAACATACATTATTTTTATGGGCCTCCGTGTGTGTGTGTCTATGTGCGTTCTAGTTTGGACAGGGCAACTATTGCAACTTATAGCCACATCATAAAACGGTACGAGTCTTATATAAGATAAACATATTGAAATTATAAACAAGTTTTATTTGAAAAATTCTTTCTTCGAAAATTGAGTATAGGTAAGTATAAGAAAGTTCAGTGCGGATCACTGCAGATTGTTTAGATATAGGTTTTTATTGCAAATTACCAGTTCATCTGCTGATGCATAATCTTACAACAAAAAAACCTTATCGCTTAAAGCTAATAGCTTAAGAATAACTGACACTTCAAAGCCAATAAATTTAATTAAAACAACTTATTTAATTAAGTCTTTTTAACAAAAACTCAAAACATCGGTTAGTGGAACGAAAATTTAAGATTTAGTTACTACAATAATAAGCAAAATGTGCCGCCACAACAAATTTTATGTTGTAATTTCATTGTGATTACTTCTTTGGAATGACTTTCATCAACCTTTGCACCAAAGATACTTTAATTTGTTAAATTCCTAAATTCTAAAATTTTAAGTTTATAGATGCCATTTACGCAAATAAAATATACTCTACGCTTCTTACTTTTACTTTGAGTGGATAAACCCAAATTTATATCCAAAGTTATTTTGCTTGAACATTTCAAATTTGTATAAACTAAACAGGGTCCTGTTTAAAATTTTACCGAATAAAATAATTTTAAAGACAACCAAATTTAATGTTTGTTGTAACTAGCGATTCTCATAACTTGTTTTTTTTTATTCGGTAGTAATATATTACTGTATCTAAATTAAAAAAACACAAAAACGTAAAAAAATGAAAAACAACTTTGATGCTTAGTATCTTATAGCAATTCATTTTATTGTCAAAATTGTCTGAAATTAAACAGACATATTATAAAAATGAAAAAAAAATGCGAAAAAAGCAAAAATATAATATTTTTACAAATTAAGGCTAAAATTTAATATGCCAAAAATTAATAATAAAATATATAAGAAAAAATAGAAACAAATTTTCAGATATGCAAAATGATCAATTTAATTTTACATACTTTGACTGAATTGTCAAAAATATAAAAATTGGCAAGATTTCAGAATATCTATTTTTCTTTCATTTCTTTTTTATACTTTTATACTTTTATACTATATATTTTTCTATAATTTGATTAAACTGAATAAATTCAAAAGAAATTAAGTACTTCGTTTGATTTGTTGAATATGTAAACTTTGGCAAAATGTAAAATTTGTGTGAAATTAAAAAATTGTAAAAAATGAGAAAGATATCAAAAATATTTTATGGTTTGATTCATTTTTGCTTCATTTGACGTTATTGCAAAAAAAATCAAAACTGGGAGTTCAATTTTGCTTCATTTGGCATAATTGTACATTTTCAGAATAGCATTTCAAAAAATTTTAAAATTGTCTAAAGTGGAAAAGCCAAAATATTTAATAAGCGCAAGAAATTGCCAAATATAGTCAACATTTTCATAAATGCAAAATAATTATTATTATTTATAAATAATTTTGCAACATTATCAACAAATAACGAAAATGCAAAAAAGGCAAAGAAAATCTTATTTGTCATATTTACTCGTATATTTGTCTTAATTCTCAGAATATTAAAATAATAACAAAATTGCTTGCAATTTACAAATATGTGAAACTGAAAAAAAAGCAAATTTGCATAAATACAAAAATTGTGAATTATATCAAAAAGACGCAAATAATTTCAACGCTGTCCAAAACTTATTTAAAGTTAAGTTTAAATTTAAAATTAATTAATTCTACTGAAATGGATTAGGTTGTGTTAATCACAAAAAAAAATTCATCACTTAAAATATACTGCAATAAAATTAAAAAATTAAACTAGTATTAAGATATATATTAATTTATCTTTAAGAAGTAATATAAACCTGTGGCATCATAATGTTATAATTCAAGTTAACTTGCATTTTCTTTAAGCAACAATTCGATGATGAGTTTCAAAATTGGAACACAGTGTCTATAAAGCAATAGATCCCAACCTTTAGAATATACAGAAGCATAGAAAAGATGAAATGTTATTAAGAATAGCAACATTGCAACAAATACTAATAATAAGAGTACCATGATTATTAATTTGTCAAATAAAACAGAACAATATTTCTCAAAAACAAATATAAACTACTTATTTCAATCATATTATTTTTAATTAAATCATCATTAAGTCGTTCACTGATATTTTTTATATGATCTCCAGAATAGCTAAGTAATATTCCTAAATGGTGTGGCCAGCAGCAAACATGTTCAAGCTATACATTAAGTTCATTAAGAAAACACAATAGTTTTTTTTTTTTGCTGATTTTAAGTATTAATTTAAACTAAGTTGTAAAATGAACTGTATTTTATCACGAGACTCGTCAATTGACAAAAACGTGTGTAAATAAGAAAAATTTCTAGCGCAGATGTGAAGTTGTTGCCATGATACTGAATAACAAGTGTCACTTTTTATCACTTGTTAGAAAAAACATTTCTCAACTAAAATGACATGACATGACAAAAAAAATTATAAATGTGAGTAGGAAATTTTTCTTCCTCAATTTCTAATCACAATTGAATTTGACATAGTTAAATCAAATGCGCTAATGGAGCATGTGGATTCCACAAGTTGTCATCGTCAGAAAATATAGATATCTAAGACTAACAAAATAAACATAAAAATACCAAATATAAACAAGTTAAAAATGGCATCTTATAGCAATTCAATTAAAGTGGAGTATCTACCCATAATCTGAATTAATTAAATTAAATCTGTCCTACAATCAAAAGAGTCAAACTGATTGTTAGGAAATACATTTTTTTACAATTTTAAATTATTTAAACTTATAACATGTCCAGATTCCAATATATGTAGGGCAACACTAGATTTTTCTATTCTATTATGTTTTTGATGAGCCTGGTGTTCTTTGTAATGAATACATTCCAGATTTTTGAAAAACTTCTGTTCCGTTTTGGCGTATCCGAAAGAATCTTCAAATTGTTTAACGAAATGTAAATTACTTTAAAATTTTGATGTTTGAAAATATTACTAAAATCTTTTGTAGATATATCAATTCTGATAGTCAACGTGTCCAAAACAAGGTAATTGATTATTCATTTCAGTTTCATATATAAAAGAAATTGAAATTTAGAATTTAATTCCGATACAAAAGATTTCGCATTTCGAAGTATCAAAAATCGCGAAAATATCATCTACATACCTAAACCAAACCCTAGTAAAATAAACAGCGTCATTTCTAAACTTCATATTTCGAAAAAATTCATAAAAAGATTGGCAATAAATGGAGATAAACTATTACCCAAAGCTGCACCTTGTATTTGTTGATAAAACGTATTATTTGGAGATAATTTTGATTCATGCATAGCTTTATGAGTTTAATATATGGCTTAATTAAACAAGGTTGAATATCCCTGACTTCTAAGAAATGTTCTAAAATTTAATAGAATCTGGAAACAATGACCTTGAAAGAAACAGACTTCAAATGCAAATTATTAACTTTGCTTATAAAATCTAAAGGATTATCTATTGAAAAAGTATCGAAAGTGATCAGTAAATCCTTAAATTCCATAACAAGTCACTTAGAATTTAATATTGCAAACTATAGTGGCCAGTTGGCTTCACTAAATCACACTAAATGCATCTTTGGTAAACAAAACATTTTTTGGCATGATTAGGGATTAGAAACTTACATTTAACTGTAGGCATTAGTAATCTTGGACAAGATTTACTGACCTCTTTTGTTGATAAAATACTACCAGACAATGGATTTTTACTTAATAATTTATATGGACCACTAGACCTCAGTGACTCTATTACACTCTATTACAATAATCTAATTTGTGCAACTGTTACCCTTGTCCGCTTTTAGTTAAAACAATCCTTCGATAGTACACCTTTCACAATTTTCAATTCTTTGGAGCTATGTTTATTTGCAAATGTTCGGTAATCTGTTATAAGTTTAAATAATTTAAAATTGTATCTTCTAACAATCAGTTGGATTCTTTGAGAGCATTTTTATTTTTGAGAACATTTAATTAATTCAGATTATGGGCAGATACTGAGATCACCACTTTGTGAATATAAGATACAACATGTTTAAAAAACATATTTATTTATTATTTTATAGCATTAGTATTGGTTACTATTTTTATGTTTATTTTCTTAGTCGTAGATACCTAAGTTTTCTAATGATGACAACTTAGTTGTATGTACAGATTAAACGTAATTAATAAATTTGTGAATAAGGAGAAGGTTATTATTATTGACATATACTTAAATTAATTGTTGATAACTTTAATAAAAAATTAACTACAATATTTACAAAATTTTAGGACCATACAACGAGCATTTTTTCCAGAACTACAAACATAATATAATAAATAATTTATTGAGTTGTTGCAAAGAGACATATTGACTATACATATTGAACTGCTGCAAATTAAAACTGGACTACGTGGCATCACAAACAAGAGCCTGTAGACCATAGGTTGGGAGCTACTGCTATACAATACGTTACTTACCCAAACTATAATCATGATCAGAAGTTCCAGAGCCAATTTGAATGGTACCCAAAACTTTCAAAATAGTTAAAGGTGTCTCGTCAACATCAATTGTATCGAAATTTTTATTGGAGGTCGAATTTTCTTCCACGTTGCTAACTTGCAAATCATTAACAAAACTTACTGACGTCGTCAATCGAGTACTGCATAAACTTACACTTGATGTTAATATTTGGCTACTATCGAAATTAGACATTTCACTGGTGATTATATTCAATGCCGTCGATGATGTATCTGATAATGGTATGGACGTATTTATAATATCTGGTGGAACAAGTCTCATTGGCGAAGGTGAATCATTTTCAATGCAAATATTCTCCAGTTCATCAGTATGTGATGTCACAATAGAAGTAGTAGATGCAGTGGTAGTTATTTCTTTTGGATTTATTGCAAGGTGTACGTCCTTATAATCATTTGGCATTAGTTGTTGATTATTGTTTAGCATGTCAGTATTATTTACATCGCCCTGTTGTTCGGTTGCTTTGTCCGATAAAATTCCAAACTGCTCTGAAACGAAGTTCGAAGCTGTACTAGTTAACTGATTTTGATCATTCATATCAATAGAAATCATATTGTCTGCATTCACATACGTTTCCGGTACAATTGTTTCAGAGGCACTTGCAGCTGTTAAATCAAAGTTTTCTACAACTGTTGATTCTAATGAGCATATATTTGATGTAATAAAGTTTGATATTCCAGAAGGCGATATATCTGATGCGTCTCGCTTGTCAAATATTAACACCTCTTGCAAATGTTCACTACTAGATACACGTTCTGATTCTAGCATTGTTAATGATTTAGTGATATTTGTGCTTCGAACGTCATCTATTATTGCAGGAATCGAGTCGGGCAATTCACAAATTGCTGAAGAAATTTTTGATACATCAACAATATCGTCTGTTTTAACATTGCATGACAATTCTTTAAAAGCTTCAGATTTTTTAGAGATGATATGAGACTCTTGAAAATTATTTAAACAAACATTTTCAGTATCAACTTTGATTGCTAAGTTGTCTTTTAAAATGTATTCTGTACTATGTAACTCTTCTTGTTTTAGTAAATCGCATGTTGTATTTAAATGTTTAGGTTCTACCATTAACTCATGCGTTGCATCATAGTTAGCTTCCATGGTATCATTTAATAAATTTTCTTGTTGGAGGTAATCAGTTTCATCACATATGCTTTCAATACAACAAGAAAGCAAGTCTCTTGTGGTAATTTTCACTGCATGAGAATCATCTATTTTGCCAGTTTTAACTTCTGTATACAAATCTGATTTGTTCATTTCATTTATTACAGAACAGCTCGGTTTTGTAGACGCACCCGCTTCTATTGCACTTTGTTGTTGATTGTTCAATTGTGCAGATTGAATTTGTGGAGCATCTTCATGAAGATTAATCTTTGTTTCCGAAACAGGTAGTGCAGATATTTCATCTTTTTTTTCTTCAACATGAGATTTTTGTTGGTGTGATTCAAATCCATCGCCCAAATCCAATTCTTCATCATTCAATGCCGTCACTGTTTTAGACTGAATTGGTGCAGTGGAATCTGCTTGATGCTTTTCACAAACAGGTATTGATATTTCACCCCCTTTTTTTTCAACTGGATATTCAGTGCCCAAATCCATTTTTTCATTATAATTTTCATCATTCAACTTTAACATCGTATCTGATTTAATTTGTGGAGTAGAATCTTCTAGAAGCTTCATATTTGTTTCACAAACAGGTGTTTCATCTTGTTTTTCTCCTGAAGACTTTGGGAGATGTCCGTGGTCGATAATATCATTTTCTTCAGCGTTCAATTTTAATGATGTTTCAGATTGAATTTCTAATGTATTTTCTTGAAGCTTGACCCTTATTTCACAAACAGGTACCGATTTTTCTTTTTCTTCAGCTGGAGACTCTTTGACCAAATCTAATTTTTCATTATATTTTCCATTGTTCAATTTTAACACCATAACAGATTGAATTTGCGAACTAGTATCTTCTTGATGTTTGATATTTATTTCATTAACAGCAGCAGATTTTTCGCCCCGTTTTTCTTCGACTGCAGATTGAAGGTTTGAGTCATCGACACAATTTCGTTGCAACTGCACTGTTTCCTTAACATTTGTTTTGTATCGTATCTTTCCACAATCTTTTAGTTCATATGAATTTAACTGTATAATTTCGTTGCTATCTAGGCTATTATCATTTCCTTGCTTCACGTTACATTCTTTTTGATATTCAAAACTAACACTTTGTCGCAATACCTTTTCATTGTCCCTGGCTGTGTCTTTAACATTTTGTGGAACTGCAACAATCCTCTTTTTCAATCTTCTTTTTGTTTCTCTTGTTGATACTTCAGATTTCTTTGCTAATTTTTCTTTTGTTTTTAATTCTAGTTGTGCCTTTTCTAATTTATTCTTCACAGATAATTTCAAATTTTCAATTTTAATAACCGGCATTGTCTCTATTTTACATTTTTTAGAGCTCTCACCTAATTCAGTCGAGTGCCTTTTCAAACCCATATCAAGATTACTTGGTGGAGTGTCTTCCATTTCAGGCACTTTTTCAACAGTGGTGATGTTTAAGTTTGAATTATTTTCAATTCTGGTAATCGAAGGTATACAGTCAGTTCGTATATCTTCATGTTTGTCAATTTTTTGTTCACAAATTAGGGATTCGTTAGTGTGAAATTTGACATTTTCATCCAGAACATTTTGATCCTTCAGATGTTGTTCTGCCACTTTTGTAGCATCATCGTCACCAGTGTCTGGTTCAGGTTCACATTCAGATGTTAAAGATTCAACTCTAATTGGAAAATGTATTTTTCCGTCGATTTCTTCTGATTTAGATATAGAAGGTAAAATGCTCGATTCAATTATAGATTCTGAAGCAGTACTTTGTATTTCATTTTCCACTATTAATTTCTCAGAGACCCTAACTTGTTTATTTGATACTTGGATTATGGTATTAATATCTGTAATTTCTACCACTTCTTCATTAAATTCTTTAGCAGATAATTTATTTTCAAATATGTCAGGGACAATAAAATTAGCTGTTTCCAAAGATTGATGTTTAGAATCTATTATTGTATTTTCACGTTCAATAATATTTTGGGAATAATCTATAATTGTATTTATATATTCTAGTTCTTCAGATTTATTACTCACATTAATTTCGTCTTTAGAAACACCTTGCTTTGATGTATGTGATTTTCTACATACATTTTCGTTATTTTCATTTTCAGTTGATATATATGCTTCACCTTGTGTTTTATTTTCTATTATAGTAACAGTTTCAATGATTGAATCACACCTCGATTGTGTTGATGCCTTATGGACTGAAATAATTTCACTTACGATATCAACGTTTTGATTTTCATTAAAGCTATCATTTTCTGTCCCACTATGTGTGCTTCTATCACTAATTTCGAACACTTTAGATTGATCAGTTTCGTTGGTATATTCCTTATGGCTTAGAATATTACCATCGGTAATAACATCAGATTCAACATTTTCAATTTCCTTTTTACCAATAGCCACATGCTTATTTTTGGGCTCCTCATTTGCTTCAAATTGTTCATTTTTTGTTATTAGCGTTGATGCAGCAATTTCTGGTAAACATGTATTACTTGACTCAAGTTTTTTATGAAGATCGTCATCATGATCAAATATTTTTGATTTGTGATTTTGTACTGCACCTTCAGCATTAAATTCATCATTACCTTCTTTTACTACAACTTCTTGAAACGTTGCTGATTCTATTAGATCAATTACACTTGATTGTATATTTTGAGGATTTAAGTTATAATCAATAATATCCTTTTCCTTCCTGGCTGGTTCACTTGAGAAGTCATTCTTAGATGATTCTTCTTCATTCATTTTAATATCGTCATATTTTATTATGGTTTTATGAACAACTGGTGCATGTTTTTTAGGAGCATTTTTTGTTAAATCAATTTTAGAAGCCTGAATTTCAACTTCGTTTTGACTTGAATCGTCTCTTTTAGTACATTGTTCTCCCGTCTCACATTTGTTTATGGCAAACTGTTCTTGCACACCGTTAGCAACATCTTGTGTGATTTCTGTTAAATTCACATCACTTGACTGAACTGTATTTTGAAGATCCTCGCCACAAATAATTTTAGTGGAGTTAATTTTTACATGACAGTTTATATTACAAACATCTCTTCCTGTGTCGTTCGGTTTTCCTTTTTCTCCTTCACTTTCTGTTTGTTCATTCGTAATTATTTGAATATCTTGACATTTATCTGTAATAATTTCTTGTAGTATCGGTACATCTAAAACCACTTTTCTTGACCGAACTTCATCTTGATAATCTGTGTGAGTTCCTTTCCCGTCTTGCCCACTCATATTATCTGTTTTTAGATTTTGTTGACTTGTCTCAATCTCTTTTACTTTTACTTGCTTTCGTTTTCTGTTTTGTCCACTCGCACATCGTTTTATTCTTTGTTTCCGTGTCTTACTTTCTCTTGTTTTTTTGTAGCGAATTTGAACGTCTTTAAGTTTTGTCCCTGTTACACTTCGTTTTGTGGTTGGAGCGTGTAATTCGAAAGCATCCTGACGTGCATTGTCCGTTAAATTCATACCACTTGACTGAATCTTGTTTTGAACAAACTCATTAGAAACAATTATTTCCTTCTCTTTTTTGTTTTGCTTGGACACATCTCGTTTTGTACGTTTTGTTCGTGCTTTACATTCATTTACATGATTTACTTCTGTTGTCAGTTGCAAGTTGTTAGTTACATCAAATGCATTTTTAGTTACATCCATTTGCGTTTTTTCCTGAAGATCAATATTTGAAGGAATTATTTCATTCCTGGTGTTGTTTTCTGTGGCTTTACTCAAATTTATTTGAACTTCTTCACCATTTGTTCCTATTATGTTTTTTTCTACTACTTGTTGACTTGATTGGTGTGTGTCTTGTTTATCTATAGAGGACCCAATAATTTCTTCGTTTGTATTTTGTCCAGTCATTCCTTTTTTTTCTGTTTCTACAGACAAATTTATTTGGTTCCCTTCACATATTTTTTCTGTTGCAACTTTTCCTTCTGTACTTTCTACTTTGTAAGCCTCATCATATGTTTTGTTTCTTAAATTCGTAGGACTTGACAGAAATGTATCTTTAAGATTCCACTTGCAAGCAATTACTTCATGTCCCTTTCTGTTTTGTTTGCTCACATCTCTTTTTGTAATTAGTTTAGGTGTAGGACTACCTGTTTTGGGATTTACCTTTATATAATCACTTTCTGTTGCTATCTTACTTTCTTCTACTGATGGTGTGTGTTGATTGTAAGCACCATCACATGTATTCTCTATTAAATCCACTTGAACATTAACATTAGAAGCTATCTCTTTTCCTTTTCTAATTTGATCACTAACATCTTCTTTTGTCTTTTGCTTCAATGTGTTACTTTCTGTTCGTTTATTCAAATTTGCTTGAACATCTTCAACTTTTTTTATCACTGTACTTTCTTCGGAAACCTTTCCAATTTTGTTTTGTTTACCCATGTGTCTTTTAGTTTTTCGTTTCGTCGTATATTTTGTTCCTACACTTAAATTAATTTCACGCTTGTTTATAATTGGTTTAATCTTTTTCGTCTTTAGCTTCTGTGTTTTTTCACTTTCCATTTCTTTATTGAAATTTAGAACATCTTTGCACTTCTCAACTGAAATTTGTTGTGCTTTGTTAGTAGTGTCACATATTTTTAGTGTTAAATCCACAATGGGTAGAACTTGATTTTGAAGACAAACTTCGTCTCTTTTTGATTTTCGTTTTTGTATATTACTCTCTTGCCCTTCTTTAAATGTTTGAATTGTTCCACCTTGTACTTTCAGCACATTTGCACCATCACCTATTTTTTCTGTTGAAACCGTTTGACTCAACTGAATTTTATCTTGGAAATCTATATCACATTCTTTTCCCTTTCCAATTTGTTCACTCACTTCACTTTTTGTCCCTTCTTTCATTGAATTACTTTCTGTTCCTTCGTTCACATTTATTTTAACATCATCACATTTATTTATTATTATATTTTTCTCGACTGTTTGTATTAGCATATCAGTAAAAGCATTTGTGTTTCGTGTTAAATCTATTTTATCTTCTACATCACAGACTTCTTTTTTGTTTGTCTTTGCCTTTCGTGGTGAAGTTAATCTCTTTCTAGGCTTCTTATGTGGGTATGATGGTCCCTCTTGCACAGATACATAATTTGTCAAGTCTTCCAAATTATTGTCTTGATTGCTTTTACATTTTTTATTAACTTTACCTATTTTGATTTTTGTCACGATATCTTCAATATTCTTTTTAATTAATTTGGTTTTAATCTCACAAACTTGATCTTGATCTTCAGTTTTGGTATAACCTCTCTTTTCTTCCTTTATTTCCTTCACATCCGGATTTAAACACACCAGACTGTTAACGTCACACTGCACATTTATATGTAATGAATGTCTTCTATCTTTCAGCGATGTTTTCAAATTCCCATCACAACTTTTCGATCTTAAAGTACGACCACCTGCAATATTTACATCCATATTCGTCATCGTGTCAAGTTTCATTAAAGAATTTTTGTACTTTAATCTAAAATCTTCTAAATCGACTATTCTCGAAATTCGTACATATGGATTGAACTTTGATTTATCGTACGATTTCATGGCGGCTTTCGTCCTTATTGGCGTTTGGGTGGTCTCTCTTTTATTTTCGCACAAAATTATCTCTTTACTTGTAATCTTGTAATCATGAATGGTTGTTTTGTTGAGTTGATATTTTTTTTCAATGGGAAGTCCACAATTTCTTACAATCACATCGACGGTTTCGTAAGTTATTTCATTAATGTTAGGTTCCAATATTTCACCATCATGGGAGAAAATAAGTTGATCTTCGAATGTTTGTTTCTTTGTATTTGTATTGATATCTGGTAGACACATATCCACCAAAGAATTGCAGTCCTCTTGTAATGTACTGTTATTGATGATTTTAGATTCAATATAATCCTTCAAGCAATTGGATTTCATGTCTAATACGTCATTTTTCTTTAAATTGTCATTTGACTTCAACACATCCGATTCTGATTTATCGGAGCACAATATTCGTGGAGATATGTTTAAAATATTTTCAATGCTATGATCAGTGGGTGGAGAGATGCTCTCGGTAATGCTCTCAATATTGTTAACACAATCACTATCAATTAGGGGTATATCTGAAGTATGTAGGAGTACATCTTTGTCTTCTAAATTTTTTAATTTATCTTCATGAATCTTTTCTAATGCACTAGTTGTGGGAATGGGATCTAGTATTTTTGTTGGACTTTTCATTTCAAGTTTAGACAAATTATTTTGATTGCCGAAATCTGGTTCTTTAATTTCAGAATTGAGACAGGCATCGTCATCTATATTGTTTTTAATTTCAGGAATTGACGTGGATTGACACAATTCATTGTCATTATCTGCGTTGCCATATTCTTTATCGGCATCACAAGCATTAATTTCTTCAATCTCTTGCAAAATTTGATAGTAAACACCATGATCGTCTGTATCTGGAATGCTTATCAAAATGGGATTAATTTCTTCGTTTGTGTTAAGAATTTCAGACCGTATTAGAACTAATCCATCTTCTGTTGTACTCTCATCATACATTGATATTTCACGAAGATTTGGTTCATTCAAGCCAGATTGCAGGTTACTGTTCGTGAACAGTTCATGTTTAGCATCTTCAGCAATTACCAAATTATCTTTAAAACTGTCGCAACTATCTTCACTAAGAGTAGTATTCAAATCCGGTACGTGCGCAGCTACATATATATGATTTGGTGGCTGGTGACATACATTCTCTTTAAATTCATTTGGTTTGCACTTAACTTTATTTTTATGTTGTTTTATAAAATCAGTTGGTTTGGTACTTCTTGTGTTTCTTTTCTCTGAGCCGCTATTGGAATAATCAATTTGCATATTTAGTTTCGCAGCTCTAGGCAAAGTCTTCCGTATTCCTGTTTGTTTAGCTTTTGGCGATCTAACCTTTCTTGCTGCAAAGTGCTTGCTTGGTATTTTCAAACGACTTCTATTCTGCTTACTTTCTGTTTTCGAGATATTCTCTTGCAATGATTGGCTTTCAACTTTTAATATTTCTTGTTCTGAAGCAACTTTTGCCAACACACTCAAACTGGTAGTATCGAGGATATTGGAACTGTACTCGGATATAGGTACATCTTCATTGGCGTCATTTATGAAGTTAGTTTTAACCGAGTCATTTTTATAAATCACACAGAGTTTTTCATCTCCTGCAATGACTCTAGCAGCAACTGAACAATTCGAGTATGATTTAATTTCATCTAGGAATTCATAAGCATCGTTATCGTTTCTATTTGTATCATTTTCATATTTTTGATCAATGATAATGTTAGTTATTTTTTCTACCTGATCATCATTTGAAATCATATCAGAATTTTTAGTTGAGCTTTCTAGGACACTCTGTCTGCATATCATTTGGCTACTATCTTCTTGAACAATAACATTCTTATTTTGCTCATTATTAATGCAATAATTCACTATCGAGCTTTCTTTGTTAGATAGATGGGATGGATCAGTTTTGCGTATGTTGGGAGTTTCTTTAGCCATAACAATTTTTTTGATATCTGATTTTTCTTTAATAATAATACCATCTGTACTTCTATCCTGATTATTAATTGATCGTTCTGCTTTCTGGCCAATAAATTTATTACAATTATTCTCAGCATTCAGTATTGCTTGCGTGTTTCCAAATTTGTGATGAAGTGAAATATCTTCATGATCTTTGAACGTTCCAACTTCTGACTGTGATGATTCTTTAACATGACAAGAATCGTGATTATCCTTAATAATTGCTTCTGTAATATTAAAATCTTGTTTAAAACCATAATTACTACTTAGGTTTTCATTACTTTCTTCATCTTGGATAACTGTAACTGATATTTCTTTTTTATCTTTAATAATTTTATTACAATTTTTAGTTGAATTGATAAGGATTCCACTATTTTCTTCAGCGTCTAATGGTTGATTAATAACAACTGTTGTAATTTCGTCCATATCTTCATCTTCTCTTTCATTTAATGCTTTTTCTTGTATTTTGGTGAAATGTGTTGAGCATGGCAGTGACGTATTATTACCAAATATTTCAGTTTCGGACATTGATGTTTGTTTATTTTCAAGTTCATCACTAATAATTGCATCTGTTCCAGTGACAATGTTAGTGGCAGATTCAGAAACTGAAATAATGCTATTGCAATGGTCTTTTTCGACTTGTGTCACTTTATCATCAGTTACAATTTTATTAATTTCGTCTATTTTAATTAAACTTGACGATGAAACATCATTGCTGCATAGATTTTCACCATACTCGAATATTTCAATTTGTAATGCTGAACTAGTCACCTCTTTGTCCTCAATAGTGCTATTCAAAACTGAATGATTATTGTTGATAGTTAAACTCTGCGAAACAGTATCACTGTAATGATTGTCATTGGTGTTTAATATTTCAATTTTTGATTCTGATAATTTGCGGCTATTACTTAACTGGTTATTTCCTTCGACAACAATTTCATCTGCACTGTCGATTTTACAGGACGATATATTACTGTGTAAGTATTCATTATTTTTTGTGAAGTTTTCTTCTTGTCCTACGCTTGTTACGAATTCATTGTTTTTTAGTATACCACTTTCTGTTATCGATACAGTTTCACATTCCAGTTCTCCTTGAATAAGTATTTCGGTTTCTTCTTCATTGATTATATTTGACTCTTCTATACTAGATTCAAAATTAGAAACATTACTGGCCAGGGTTTCATTATTTTGCCCAAATGTTTCAACTGAAGTAATTTCCTTCATTAATTCATCATCAATGAAGTTGTTAGTTGTTTCCACATTGTTCTTAATTTCATTTTGCACTGGATCATTATTCTTAATTAAACACGATGATGAAACTCCATCAATTTGTACAGTTGGATTTTCTAGGGCATGCTCACAAATTATTTCTTTGTCCACAGTTTCATCTGCAAGCCTAAATTTACTGAAAACCTCTGGATAAGTTACTCCAGATGAAATGTTATTGTATAGGGTTTTGTTCTCCTCGGACTTTTTTACCTTCAATAATAAAGTTTCACTTATTAATTTCTGATCAATAGACTCTTCATCGGTTTTGTTGGTGTAATTTTTTGTTACACATCCAGGCACAATGGGTGTATGTTCATCATGGAGTTCATATATTTGTGACGCACATCCAATGTTATTTCCTAATTCGTGATCTTCATTACATTTTTCAGGTTGTAGTGAATACTCTTGCAAATTATCTGGTACAGTGTTTTCTTCAATTAACACATCACTGTTAGCTACAGTATGTTCAAGAATGCTTATTACGCTTTTGTCATGAATTTCCAATGAATATTGTGTTTGTGTAAGCTTCAATGCATCATTAAAACTTGCATTATTTTCACAATTTGCATCAGGTATTTTATGTTTGCAATGTGCATCTAAAATTACAACTTCTTCAATAGTATTGCAATCATGGTTTCTATCACTTTCACAAGTTTTATCACTAAATACTATTTCTTCAATGCATCCAACACTTACAGAATCATAAACATCATTTTCATTGCACAACATATTTTCAGAAGAATCAATTGATATGTTGTAGTCGTAATCTTGTTCACAACATTCACCAAAAACTACTATATTGTTTATGTCAGTAGAAGTATTTCCAAAATCATTGTCAGGTTGTAATTTCTGTTTTATTTCAATTTCTAAGTTCTCACTTCGTTTCAAATCACAATATTCATTTTCATAAGTATCAGTCAAAATTGGATCACATTGTAATTCGTCACTTTTTAAACACTGTTCTCTCATTTCATTTGAAGGAACAGAAACTGGTTCTCTTATACCAACATCATCATAACTGTCGTGTACATTAGGTATTACATTATTCCTACCGTCCATTTCAAAGTTATCATTTTTCTTATTCATATTGAATTTCAGTGGAGCTACTGTATCACTCATTTCTGTTCTTAATAATGTTAATGATAACTCATTACTTTTATTGGAATCTAATATAATTTCTTCATTTTTATATACATTTACGTTTTCTGAATGTATTTCATATTCTTGTTCATACAGTTCAACTGGATTTAAATTCTGCATAGTAAGTTCAATATTATTAATATTACTTGATTGAGGTGCTTGAATATTGTTGTCACTTTCATTTATCGCCTGGTTCGATGTTGTAAATTGTATTTGTAGTTTATTATTTTGAATGTAATCTTGAACAAAATTTTCTTGTATTTCACATTCAATTTCTGTTAAGTTTTGGTCAGTTTTACAAGGAGCCTCGATATCATCAGTATTTGTGCTTTTAATTAGTCCACTGATGTTTTCTGTATTATCTTCTCTATGTTCCAATTGGGCCTTATCATCACTATAACTAATTGGTGTATAATCTCTGGATTTAATATTACATTTTGATGTATTTTCCACATATGTTTCAAATACTATTGCTTGATGAGTTTTGGTACATTGTAACAATTGGCTGTTGTCACTTATATCTTTCTTTGTATATTCTACATCTACCTGTTGGTAATTGTTTCGTACATTGTCATTCAAGACATTATCGTACTCATAAGATTTAATTCCATCTATAGAGTTAATAATTTCCTTGTCCTTTTTGTTGAGAACCTTACTTTCACCATATTCACTGTTTCGAGACATAAATTTGGAACAAGTTGGGGCCTCCAGTGGTTTAGGCAATGTAAGCAGTTTTTGTGCATTTTTTTTTGACTCTAATTCAATATCCACTTTTTTTTCCCCTTCAATATCATTTAATGGGTGCAAGTTCAAATTCTTATCAGAAGAAGTTCCAATTGATCCATGTTCGTTATTTTCTCTCGAGTTTGTAGATTTCTTTAGTAGGTGTTGACGAGACACGTTTGTCGTGAATATATTGTACTCAATACAAGACTGATCCCTTATAGATCTAGTATCGCTTTCTAGTAATTCTGGACGTGTGTGTAATTTCACAGAAGGTATACTTTTGTAATTCGGATTTACGTCTTTTTTGCTAATTTTATGTTTGTTTAATAGACAAGATTCATCACGTACTAATAAATTAGAATCATTTTCTGCGTGTATGAATCTATAAGAATTACTACATTCACCAAGTTCGGAGGAATGGAAATTGCAATTTTCTTTTCGACGCCGAGAAGGTTTCCTAGCGTAAGTTTCTTCAATTACTTGTCTTTCGTAAGACCGTCCTGTTGTCGATGATATTTCAATATTGGAATATGGGACATCTCCACCAGACGAAATAGTCGTAACGAACCTTTCAATTTGATTGACTCGATAGTTTTCGTTCCTTACATTAAAAGATACATTCGAATGTAAGTTTTCTGTTTCAGAGGTGTGAAGTGATGAATCATCATTTTCAGTGTCGAATATTTCGGACGAAGATATTTCATTAACTTGATTATCACCGGCATTTGGTTTCTCAGCTATATCTAGAGTGGATGCCAACACGTTATTAAATTTGTCCATGTCATCTTCCTCGTCAATATCAATAACAAAATTATTAACATCCGGAGCTACTGATGTTTCGTCATCATCAGATATGATATCAATAACATTTAACGTTACTGTTGATAATAAAGCACTTTGAGTTTTAATTTCTATGGAAGTGTTTAATTTTACGGAACTTTTGTCATCAATAATTTGAATATCATTATCATCATCATCATCATCTATTACCACAATGTTATTATTACCTACATTACCACTATTTTGTGATGTAAATGTAATAGGTTTATTGCAGTTACTTGTGTTTAAATGATTATAATTTGTACTTTTAATGGCGTCATTATCACTTGTGTTCCTATCATCTAATTGTACACCTGAATTAACAAAGTCATCAGTAACGTCTGGTTTATTTTCATCGAGAAAATCTAAGAATGAGCACTTTTCGTCGTTTAGGTGAAATTTACTCGAACTTTTACACTTTGTTTTGGTTTTAACTTCTGGGAATATATACATCATATACAAATCTTCGTCTTGAATGTCATCATGCACCACTTCTATTGTTAACACTTGATTCATGCTGGGATCTTTCACTGGTTCTTCCAACTTCAATCTATCATTTTGACCTTTGGTTGTTGAACTCGTCGCCGATTCATCTTTGCACGACTCAAAGTAGCCACACACCTTTAACAAACAAATAAATAAGTATATGTACAAATAATTTTGTAAAGGAATATCTTTTACAAAAAGCTATGCATGGAAGTGTGGGACAGAATGTAATTATAGACTTCTTTGTTTTTCAAGAACATTACATAGTAATTTCAGAAATGAATCCGGTACCAATTAGCTACCAACATTTTCAAATTTCAAAATTATAAATTACATGCATAAAATGATCACAGAAGTTGGATTAGGAAAGAGAATCTTTTAGAGTTCAAAAGTTGCTCACCTAACTCAAATTTATAAACAAATTATGGTGAAAGAATAAATTTAAATATGCGGGGGCTAGTATTTATACGAGAAGGGATTGCACATCCAATGTGATTGTCGTTAACTCTAGTGTAAATTTTCATAAAATTACGTGGATTTTTTATCACAACAATTTTAAAGTTATCTGTGAATAATTGTGAGCATATCAGAATATCCAGTGGATTACACGGATTACACACTCAAACTGACAAGTGTTGTTCTGACCTCTAAACTATTTTCACTTCAGTATAGGAGAGACTGAGAAGACACCATTTGAAGAAACATTTCGGCGAAGTATGTATGACGGTGAACACAAAAATTCAAAAATATATTCAGCTGCAAAATACGAACGAAATACTATGTCTGAAGATGCTCGCTATTGTCTCCTATCTGTATTGTCTCTACTTTCCACCTAGGGAATTCATGATTCATTGGCAACCGCTTCTTATAAGACTTGTGTCTACAGTCCAACTGGTTCGTTGTCAACATTTGTCAACTTAAACGTTATAATTAACAGTAAACCAAAATTTTAATTATGATAACTGGCTGGCTCAGCGTAAGGGCATACTGCTGCCCGCCATTGGAATTGATTTTAGATGTAATGAAATTTGTCATCTAGGACATGCTCATTATCACTATTTAATTCATTATGTAAATCAATTGGAAGAATACTTGACTTTTTTTTAGAAATGACTCCTTGTTTTTGTTGTTCTCCCACCTATTTCTGCAAAGGAGTTAAATTGGTCTGATAGGTGGGGATATCGCTCGGTTGCTTTTGGGATTTACCTCTTCCAGTTTTCTGATTTGTCCATACTGCCTTGCTTTTATTTGTGCACTATCATATTCTTCATTCATTTTTGCTTTATGTTTTATACTTAACAGCATCAAAACTCTCTTTTCAAATTTTTGAATCAATTCAATTTCTATTAATTTGTTTGATATTCCTTGTATTACAGGTTTCTTTTTAATGCATGAGATTTTTTCTTTCCCTCCCTGTTCGTTAACTTAATTCCGTTCGTAGTGTCTTATGCCTTATCTAGTTTTTTGAATCACTAATATTTTTGTTTTCTCTCTCAGTTTTACGTTTATTATTTATTTATCTTTTTGTCTATATTCTGTTAATAACTTTATACATTCTCTATACTCCTTAATGTCTTTTCTCATTTCTCTTATTTGGTTCATAAGATCACATATTTATTTTTATTTCTTGAATTTTCCTGTTTGTATACACTTCCCCTTTAAGAAAAATGGGTTGTCTGTTTGCTGGCACCAGCATCCTACCGACAACCTTTCAGATTAGTGGTGTCTATCAACTTCAATAGTGTTCACGTTTTATTTCCATAATTATTTTTCGAAATATTTCAACTTCCTTTAGATTTCCAATTTTCCACTTTAGTTTATTTGTTAATGTAATGTAATGTAATTTGCTAATATTTAAAAGTACGTTTTCTGTTCTGTAACATTTGGATTTTAACACCGCAAACAATTATTATTAATACGAATTATTTTTAATTTTTAATATTTGAATACAGTTGTATTTCTAACCGCTCTTGTAGGTCGAAGCAAAGCGAATTATCTTATTGATATTTAATACGAAAATCTATCGGAAAAACTACAAAAAGCACTTTAAGATTTCAATATAAAACTTGCTCATAACTTTCATTTGAGTAACAACATCGCCTATCGGCGAGCAAAAAAATCGAAATTTTCGGATTTTTTTTCATTTTTCACTTTTACAATGACAGATCTCTCAAAACAAAATTACTCAAACAATTTACAGTGTAATGATTGCAACGGTACTTCCGTGCCTCAAAATAGGCCTCAGTTTCAGCGATAACCTCTTCATTCGTGCGAAATTTCTTACCGGCGAGCATTTTTTTCACGTCTGCGAACAGCCAGTAGTCGCTGGGAGCCAAATCTGGCGAATACGGTGGATGTGGGAGCAATTCGAAGTTCAATTCATGTAGTTTTGCCATTGTTTTGAGTGACTTGTGACACGGTGCGTTGTCTTGATGAAACAAAATTTTTCTTTGCCATATGCGGTCGTTTCTTTGTAATTTCGGCCTTCAAACGCTCCAATAACGCTATATAATATTCGCTGTTAATGGTATTTCCTTTCTCAAGATAGTCGATGAATATTACACTACGCACATCCCAAAATACCGAGGCCATAACCTTTCCAGCCGATTGTTGTGCTTTCGGGCGCTTTGGACGAGGTTCACCAGTTGCTGTCCACTCAGATGACGATCGTTTTGATTCCGGAGTGAAGTGATGGATCCATGTTTCATCCATTGTCACATATCGACGCAAAAATTCCGGTTTGTTACGTTTAAACATGGCCAAACACTGCTCAGAATCATCAACACGTTCTCGTTTTTGGTCAACAGTGAGCAAACGCGGCACCCACTTTGAACAGAGCTTTTTCATAGTCAAATGCTCATGCAATATAAAGCCAACACGTTCTTTTAATATCTTTACGATGTCAGCTAACTCACGCAACTTCACTTTTCGATCATTCAAAACGATTTTGTGGATTTTTTTATGTTTTCTGGTGTTACCGCCTCATTTGGACGTCCACTGCGTTCTGCATCATCGGTGTCTCTAAGACCACGTTTGAAGTCAGCAAACCAACGTTTTATTGTTGTTTCTGATGGAGCGGAGTCCCCATAACACTTTTCAAGCCATTGCTTCGCTTGAACGGTATTTTTTTCCATCAAGAAGCAGTGTAAAATTAAAACACGAAATTGTTTTTGATCCATTGTTTTGAAAATAACAAAAGTAGCGTCACTCTTAGCACAATAACTCACAAACTAATGAATAGAATATCATGAAATTCTAACAGCTGTCTTTTGAAAGTTAGTATTATCTGAAAAAAATCCGCGGTGGTCCGCACGAAACTTTCTTATACTCAGTTATACTGCGTTTTCCGAAAAAACTTTTCAAATGAAAGCTGTTTAAAATATCAATATCTATAATTTATGTAAGAATATTTTTTTCCGTAACGTGTACCGTTTTCGAGATATGGAAAAAGGTGATAAGAATAAACCATCACTTCCGGTTGAGAGATTGCGTTCAAAATAGGACGTTTTCCTCCTTTGCTACATACAAATGTTAAGTTTAAAGTTTCAGATCTCTAGCTATAATCGTTTGGACGCTAGAGCGCGCGCGCGCGCCCACACACACACACACACACACACACACACACACACACACACACACACACACACACACACACACACACACACACACACACACACACACACACACACACACACACACACACACACACACACACACACACAGAATCACTGGAAATATTAAAAAAAAATCAAAAAAATGTATACATAAAGTATACCAAAAAAAGCGTTGCTCGAATCGATTTCGCACATTAAACGCATATTTGCATGTCGAACAGACGACGACGAAAAATGTATAACCAAATTAAATCAAAATTACGCCAATCGTAATCATTGTAGATGTCTTTTTGTTTTTGATAAGTTATAATAAGTATACTAACTGTGCAGAGATAAATGTAACGCGTATAACTGTTAAAAGGTACGGGAAAAACATTTCAGACAAATACTGATATGAATTTTCTGATAATGATAAATTGCCATAAACGCAAGTCGACTTTTCAAACCCCTAATATCTTTTAAATAAATTGGATAAAGCTTATAAACCGAAACAAAATTTTAAACAAATAAATTACCTTAACTTTTAAACATTTTTTTAAATTAAAGGTATAGTAATAAAAATGAATTAAGAATTAAGATTAATAAAGAATTTCAATGTTCTCGAACTAAAAGTATTAATGGTGATGTTTATGTTTCATAGTCAAATACGTTAAAATGGTTACCTCAATGGATTCTTCGGAATCACAATCACTTAAGTCGTCAATACTTGCTGTTGATAGAAGTTGTACCGTTGGATTGTGCAACAAACTTTTCATCGATAGAGCTCCTTTGCTGTCTTTGATTTTGGTGATTTCATCCAGCAGGCCTAACTTTTTCAGTAATTTTCTGCAAAAAAACGAACCATTAAAATAAAACTATCTACTAAACACTGCACACCACAATTTTACTTATATACAACGTGTCCCAAAATTCGTGGAACAGCTCTACACTACAGTTTAAAAAATCATCGTACATTTACACTAAATTTAGACTCTGGCAGCAGCAGCAGCAGCATTGTTTCCGCATTCCCCCAGCAGAAAATGCATGTCTGCATATTCGTCGTTTGAAAACATTTGAACGAGCAGCAATCAATGGAAAATACAACTAAGAACTTAACATCCAAAATGTAACGAAAATTAGTAAGGTAGTATTAAGGTTGACACAAGCAGGATGTGACGATGACATTAATACACAATCTTGATTGTCATATTTTTTACGTTACGTTTTTTTCAGCTAAAATTACCGTAAAATCATTTTATCTACTACCATATCGTAATGTCAAACTTTATGACATTCATTCAGATGTCGTAATGGTATACTTTACCGCACTAGTGCGGTAAAGTGACGTTTTACCGCACTAGTGCGGTAAAGTGGCAACAACAAAATTAAACATTTATTATCTATTTATTATAAACATTAATTGTACATTTCTTACATTTCGAAATATTAATTCCAGCCAAACATGAATCAACACTATTAGTATTGGCAGAAGAACCTTGAATATTTAACGTATTTTCATTTTCTCCCATAATTTGGTTAGCAATTTTTTTTGTTTTCAGTAGAGGTTTCTACATAACCTTCTGCAACGCTCGATGATTTCCATCCCCCATGTCGTTTTAAAGTATCTATATCAGCACCTGCATCGACCAGCAAGGATGCTGACGACTTTCTAAAACAGTGACCTGTATAGTTTCTCACATCCGACAATCATAGGAACGTTGCAATTTCTTTTGGTATGCGCCCAATAGTATTTATACCTACAGGTTGAGATGTGCATTTGCCATTTTTGTATAATACAAAAAAACGATCGTGAGTTACAGACTTTGGACGAAGATGAAAGTAATTTCGAAAAGTATCCAAGCAGTCAAAACCTGCAATATTTCCTTTAGTAATTGCAAATTCTCTGATAACTTTGGTTTTAGTAATTGGTATGATAATTTTAATGAAAGCACTGTTATCATAAATGTCTGTTACTTTTAAATAAGTTAGCTCTTCTCTACGACAAGCTCCGAAAATACCAATAATTAAACAAACCTGTAACAGAGCAAAGTATTCTCAAATCAATTTTTAAAGAATGTAATATGGTGCACTACCTTCATCATTAAATATTGATCGTCATTAGCTTCTTGCAAAAATCTGTGTATGTCGTATTTTGAAAATACATTTGACTTTTTTGCTTTATATCCATCGCTATTTCGTTTCAAAAACGCCAACATTTGCGTATATTTGCTTATATCTTTTCTTCTTAATGAAATAGTTGTTATTAGCATGGAATAATGTGTCCATAAAGTAGACGCTTTATTCGTTTTGGCTTTAACGGAAAAGTAAGCAAGCAGAATTGTCTCTGAAACAGCATCTCCCGCCATTTTCATTTTACACCATTTTTCAAATCTTGAGTATTCCAACATGTACCTTTGCTCAGATTTAGCAGGTATAAAAGTTGAAAGTGCTTCGTTTGCAAGAATTTCCACATCGGAATGATGAACATAATTCTCAGTGTCACTCATGTTTATAAAGAAAAAATGTAAATAAAAGTTTGTGTCTAGCGTTTCTAAGGATACTTACTTTAAAGATATCAAACTACTGGATTATTGTAATTTCACGAAACGTCAAATCCGTGATGATTATTATTAAGGTTTTTAAATTACTTTTATGGTAGTAGATAAAACATTGTACGAGTTATATGATACCATACGTACACCTGCTACGATAAGATACATCGCAAATGCGCACCGTAGTATAAAACTGTATAGTAAGCACAATTAGGTTATAAGTACATGTGCACGTAGAGAATTAAGCATTCTTATTGTCAACATCATGCGAGTCGTGATAAAACAATAAAGAGTCCCTTTTCGAAACAAAGTTTATCATTTTTAAAAAGTAGTTTCACTCGACGAAACCCAAAATTGGCGCAGTCGGTAGGATCAATCAAAACAGAAGATTACTTCAAACCACGAAAATCGTCTGGTCTGTTTTAACAGTTTGTTTGAAAAACGATCCAAAAACACAGTCAAGTGCAACGAAATTTTGATGTAAACTGAAAAGGTGTCAGAAAAGGACAAAAATCGCCGAATCTGACAAAAACGTTGAAGAAAAGACAAAATCGCCCAGTATTCAACAAAAACAGAAACGGAGGACAAAAATCGCCGAAGTTTCCGAGACCGAGGACAAAAATCGCCAACGTTTCGAACCTGGTAGAGGACAAAAATCGCCAAAGCCAGCTTAGTTAAGGAAAGAAAACAAAGCAAAGAAAACAAAGCAAAGAAAACAAAGCAAAGAAACACAGAGAAAAAACGCCCGAAGAACGCCCGCAGCAACGCCGAGAAAACGTCCGAAGAACGCCCGCAGCAACGCCGAGGAACTCGCCCGAGAAACGTCCGCAGCAACGCAAACAACGCCCGAGAAAAATCACCGCAATGAACGCCTTCGCCTACACTTTCATTCTGTAAGTAATTTTTGATTATCCCTCTTCCAAAAATCCAAAATAACAATTTTTCCAACCTTTCTACTAAAAATTAAAACAAATAATAATACAAAAGGATTGCACATTCTTAAATAAAACTAATTGATATAAAATACAATTAAATTAGTTCCATGTTCATCCCAACAAAAAACCGGATGGGTATTGCTGATTTAATTGAATAAATGTCAATATTAGTATTGTCATAGAATACCTATAAAAACCCGCGAAACGAGAATTAATGTCAGAAACGAACACTGACATAGTGAATATTTTAACAGATACATTCAATAATATAAATTTAAACACAAATATGACGACGACACCACCAGTCAATTATCAATTATTAAGATTATATGTTGATTCGATTCCACCTTTTGACGGAAATCCACACACACTTGGTATTTTTATCGACAACTGTGAAAGTTTATTAAATAACTTTTCTAGTCAGAATAATCAACAGATAAACAATTTCTTGTTAAGAGCAATAATTGGAAAATTAACCGGTAGAGCATTAATTTTAATTGGTTCAAGAATTGAATTGAGATCGTGGACAGAAATAAAAAATGCATTAAATTTAAGTTTTGGAGACCAAAGAGACCTAGATTGTTTAGTTCAAGATTTAATAATATTACACCCATCAAAAAATGAGACACCATATAATTTCGGTATGAGATGTCAAGACGCACGAAGTTTAATCGTTTCAAAATTAAATTCTTCAAGTTTACCAGTACAAGAACGAGTAATAAAAATGCAAAATTACGATGAACTAGCATTAAAAACTTTTATTAGAGGACTCACTGGCCAAATACAAAATAACGTAAGATTGAGAAATCCGGACAGTTTGGAAAAAGCTATGTCTTTAGTAATTGAGGAAGAAAACTTTTTGTACAGTCAAAATCGCAATAATACAATAAATCATCAAAACACATTTAAACCAGCTCAGAAAATAATTCCCACTTTACATACGAAACCGCAATCATTTTTTCAACCGAATTATCAAAAACCACATTATTCAAATTTTCAAAATACGTCAAATTATCAGAAACCAAATTTTCAGCAACAAAATTTTCAAAACACATCGAACTACCAAAGACCGAGTTTTCAAAATAATTTCGCTAGACCGAATTTCCAAAATAATTCGTCAAATAATTTTACATCACAAAAACCATATTTCTTACAAAGACCGAGCGAAATACAACGAAATCCACAACAATTCTATTACCAAAATATGAATAGGAATACACAAAATCAATATCAACCAGAACCTATGGAAACATCGACAATCAAATCTAGACAACCACCCAGAACATTAAGACACAATCAAATGTTATTACAAAACGAGTACGAAAATCCATTTGAAGACCAAAATAATTATTTTACCCAAGAAGAACAATATGCGCAAAACACCGAAGAGCAATACTTCGAGGATAACGAAAATCAATATCAAAATATTGATCGAGATCAACAAGAACATGATTTTAACACAAATTACGCACAGAATTACATCCCACAAAATAGCGAAGAACAAAGAATTAATTCAAATGAAAATTTTCACATGATTCACCCACCGAACAATCAAACGTAATACATCTTAATATAGTAAGAGCCAACTTGCCATACATATACATAAAAGAATTAAACGCAAATTTTCTAATAGACACAGGTAGCACAAGAAGCTTAATGAATCCGGAATTGGCACATAAATTTTATAAAAATTATATTTTTAATGAAAAATTCGACATAGAAACTGCTCACAGCATCAGTTACCATAATGAAGTTATGATAATTCCAGTTTTTAAAGATTTTAAAGTAAATGAAACCCACAAATTTTATTTATTCAAGTTCAGTAAAAATTATGATGGACTAATTGGAATAGATTTATTAAGACAACTTAACGCATCAGTCAATGTAACTACAAAATTAATTACCACACCAATTACGAAAATACCAATAATCTACGAAGCAGAAGAATTAACTAATTTAAAACAACATCTTAAATTAGGAAATTATAGCCTAATAATACCAGCAAGAACAGAAAAATTCATTGAACTACCAGTAAATTCAAAAGACGGAACATGTATATTGAACTATATTAAATACGGACATCAAGTAGAATCACCCCGTGCAGTAGTAAACGTAAAAAATTATTTCGCTAAAACATCCATTATAAATGCAAATACATCACCAGCAAAAATAACGATCACAAAACCATTCGAGGTAGAAACTTTAAACGAAAACGATACAGAGTTTGTTGAAAGAATCGAGAGTAACAACGAATTAGATGACATACAAGATAATGTACTAAAATCAAACATGAAAAATCTTAGATTAAATCATTGCAACGTCGAAGAGAAAAGAGCAATTCATAAATTATGCTTAGAATATCGAGACATATTTTATAGTGACAAAATACCATTAACATTCACAAATAAAATTCGACATGAAATTAATTTAACAGACGACACTCCGATATTCACTAAAACGTATAGATACCCAGAAATTCACAAAAATGAAGTAAAGGATCAAATAAAGAAAATGTTAGAACAAGACATAATTCAACACTCAACATCACCTTATTCGAGCCCTATTTGGATAGTTCCGAAAAAATTAGACGCATCTGGAAAAAAGAAATGGCGTATGGTCATCGATTATAGAAAGCTAAACGAGAAGACTATAGGAGATAAATATCCCTTACCTAACATAACAGAAATATTAGACAAGTTAGGGAAAAGCCAATATTTCTCAACACTCGACTTAGCTAATGGATTTCATCAGATTGAAATGAATCCAAGAGACATACATAAAACAGCATTCTCAACTGAAAATGGACACTACGAATTTAAAAGGATGCCATTTGGATTAAAAAATTCACCATCTACTTTTCAACGAGTAATGGACAACGTATTAAGAGGTTTGCAAAATGAAACATGTCTGGTATATATAGACGACATAGTAATTTTTAGCACATCACTACAAGAGCATATAGATAGACTAAAATCAGTGTTTGAACGACTTCGACAATCGAACTTTAAAATACAGATCGACAAATCAGAATTCCTTAGAAAAGAAGTAAATTTTTTAGGACACATCGTCACGCCAACAGGAGTAAAACCGAACCCAGATAAAATTCAAGCCGTAAAGAAATTTCCCATCCCAAAAACAACGAAAGAAATTAAAAGCTTTTTAGGACTTATAGGATATTATCGAAAATTCATAAAAGATTTTGCAAAGATAACAAAACCGTTAACTTTATGTTTAAAGAAAGACGCAAAAATAATTCACGACCAAAATTTTATAACAGCCTTTAATACTTGTAAAGATTTATTAACTAATTCCCCGATTTTACAATATCCAGATTTTACTAAACCATTTATATTAACGACAGACGCATCAAACTTTGCATTAGGAGCAATTTTATCGCAAGGAGCTATAGGATCTGATAAACCAATAGCGTACGCATCACGAACAATGAACGAATCCGAACAGCGATATAGTACTATTGAAAAAGAACTTTTAGCAATAGTATGGGCCTGCAAATATTTTAGACCATATTTGTTTGGAAGAAAATTTACAATTTATACTGATCACCGTCCCTTAACATGGTTATTTAACTTACGTGAACCTAATTCAAAACTTGTAAGATGGCGCTTAAAATTAGAAGAATATGATTATCAAATAGTTTACAAAAAAGGAAAAATAAATACTAACGCAGATGCACTTTCCCGAATAAAAATAAATGCTTTAGAAGAAGAATCTTTAATCAATCACCCAGGAGACATAAATAAAGACACGATATCATTTCTACGTAATTTAGTCGAAAATGAAGAATATAATTTACCTTCAACGAGTAGAATACAAAACATTCCTTCAAGCAGCAGAGATTCAGGAAATAATCAAATACGAGAAAAGAAGAAAATAAAAATTTTATCGGATATACAACTAGTACCACCTAGGATATCAGACAACGATTCAACACAACACACGACTTACAATGAAACAACAAATGACGGAATAAAAATATTAGATGAAATAATTAATAATAAAGTAAATCAAATTCTAGTATTCCCTCAAATCTTTCATAAAATAGACGTTTCAAGAACAACTTACGAAAATCATAAGATTATAACGTTGAAAATACCGAATTCCAACAATGAAAAATTAATCCTGCAATTTCTAAAAGAATATACTACGCCTGACAAAACATACTGTATTTACTTCAATACAGAGATTCTATACCAAAGTTTTAACAGAACATATTTAAAACACATATCAGGTAAAGGACCGAAATTGATAAGGTGCACAAAACAAGTAAACACCGTAACCGATAATGAAGAACAAACGCTTTTAATAAAACATCACCACGAAGGAAAAACCAATCACAGAGGTATTAATGAAACATTAGAGAGACTTCAAAGAAACTATTATTGGAAAAATCTCAAGGTTGCAATAACGAATTATATCAATGCATGTGATATTTGTCAAAGAACAAAATACGCCAGAAAAAAACCTTACACACCACTCATGCTAACAGAAACCGCATCAAAACCGTTTCAAATCGTACATATTGATGTTTTTACCTACGAGAATAAACATTATTTAACATTAGTAGATTCGTTTACAAAATTAGGACAAGCTATACAAATAACAGGAAAAACAGCGATACACATCAGTAAAGCATTGATTAAATATTTTACATCATTTGGAGTACCAGAAAAATTAGTCATTGATAATGGAACCGAATTTAACAATGAAACAGTAAAAGAAATTTTAAGAGTACACAAAGTAAATGTACATTTCACTACACCACATCATCACGAGTCCAACAGCATTGTGGAAAGATTTCATTCAACAATAATAGAACATTTAAGAATTTTACAAGAACTTTACCCCAACGAGAACGAAACATTAATGGATTATGCCATTATTGGATATAATAATTCTATTCATACCGCGACAAAATACACGCCGTTTGAACTAACATTTGGACACACGAATTCCAGGAACCCAAACGAAATATTTATACCCGATTCATTTTATGAAGAATATGCCGAAAATCACAAACAGAAATTACAACATGTATATGAAAAAGTTAAACAAAATTTAATTAGTCAAAAAGAAAACATATCACCTAATTGATACATTGCATGAATCCAACTAAACGAACAAAACGAGGATTAATAAACGGATTAGGATCCATAATTAAAGCCATTACAGGAAATTTAGATGAAAATGATGCAGAAAAATACGATAAAGCAATTGAAATACTTTTGGACAACCAAAGTAAAATAAAATCCCTAGTAAAAGAACAAATCACGCTCATCCAAAAGTCTACTCAAGCATTCAAAGAAAATATAAAAACACTGGCAAAGAATCAATTATTATTGGAATCTCGTATTTTACAGATAGAAACCATTTTGAAAACTGTCGAACTAAAAGACATAGAATCATATCAATACTTTCTGATACAAATGATTTTGTCTCAAATAACTACGACATATCAAGTAATTTATTCAATTTTAGAGAATATTGAAACGAGCATCACTTTCGCGAAATCAAATACATTTCATAATTCAATAATTGAGCCAAATGAGTTATTAAACGAAATTCAATCAATCGATACTCATTTAACAAGAAATAAATTACCTTTTGAACCTAAATTAGAGAACATACTAAAATACGAAGAAATCATACAGATCAAAAGTTATAGTAAGGAGAATCAAATAATCTTTATAATTGAAATACCAATTGTGGAAAAAGAAAATTATAACTATTACCATCTATATTCCTTACCAACTCCTACTTCACAAGGAAGTAATTCTTTTAAAACAATTTTACCGCATTCAAAGTACCTATCCTTAAATGATCAAAATTACATATTCTCCGATACAAAATGTAAACAAATAATTAATAAAGAATACATCTGTCAAGACAGTATTCCAGTAAAAATACTAAATGAAGAAATGCCGTGTGAAATACAATTGTTAAAATATTCTAAAAATCTAACAAACTGTCAACAAATACCTGCTCAAATTAGTAATGTAAAAATTCAAAAATTAGAACGAAATAAATGGATCTTAATATCACCCAAAGACACAGTGGCGATTCAAAAATGTGACGCGAATAAAGACAATGTACCGATAAAAGGAACATATGTTTTAGAATTAGAGTCTGATTGTGAAGTGCAAATCGAAAACACGCTAATTCAAAGTTATCAGAACGTTAAAAGTGAATTTAAAAACATATTAGTGCCTAAGCTAGAATTTGTAATTGATAAAGATAAAATATTAGAAAATAGGCTTAAACCATTTAAAATGGATAGTGTAAACCTAGATAATATAAACTATGTACAAGGTGTATTAGAAATACAGAAACAAAACGTAAATAATATTTCTAACGCCCCTTTCCATTACAATAGTATAAGTATATGGACTATCATAAGTTATATTTTAATCATGAGTATGTTATTGTATGCTGTGTACTATGTCTACAAAAATAAAATTAAACAAAGACCACAGAAAGAATCTCCAATTCAAGGTCCGCCTATAATTACATTGTCGAATTCAGGAGAATTCTAAACTTAACGCGGGAGGAGTTATATGATACCATACGTACACCTGCTACGATAAGATACATCGCAAATGCGCACCGTAGTATAAAACTGTATAGTAAGCACAATTAGGTTATAAGTACATGTGCACGTAGAGAATTAAGCATTCTTATTGTCAACATCATGCGAGTCGTGATAAAACAATAAAGAGTCCCTTTTCGAAACAAAGTTTATCATTTTTAAAAAGTAGTTTCACTCGACGAAACCCAAAATTTACGACATTCGTATCGTAACGCATTATTACGAAACTCGATAGGTTGTCCAACTCGACCTGGCGGTCTCGTTGGACAATTTTCCCATCTCGTTTCGTAATAAGGCGCGTTACGATACTTATATCGTAAATATCTATTACCTACGACCACTGTTGAAAGTGCCCTTTTTTGCACTATACACAGACCATGTAAATAAGTCATTACGCACGGCCGTAAACTAAACGCACGGTCGTAAAGTAATCGCACAGGTTGAAGTTGCTTAGTTACCGAAATGCATTGATGGAATTTATCCAATTGTCAGTAAGCTGTCAATATTATTCCATTGCCCACAACAGTTTTATTATGAATCAATCATAATTTATTGTTATTAAAATGTGTAACAACCACAGTGGCAGATACACTCCTCCGAAGTTTATTGAAAATGCCAGGTTAGAAATGAACAATTTGTTACCGGCGAAGACACGTGAAAGATACGAGATCTTATATAGAAAATTCATCGACTGGAGAAATAAGAATAATGTTAGAAAAAGATAGTTGTCCAATATTTAATAACTGCAATGTTACCATTAACAATTATTATTAAAAAGCAATAATTACTTATATCATAAATATAAGAAAATTTGTTATAAAATAAAATAGTATGTAATTAAACAATAAAAAAGAGGTTTTGTATAGAGGTTGTTTTAGTGGTTGAAGGTGGTCGTAGGTAAAGTATAGTACGTGACTCGAGTTGTAACGCATTTTACGTACTCGTGGAATTACATACTCGGTCCTTCGTCGCTCGCATGTAACTATTTCCACTCGTACGTAAAATGCTATTTACAACTCTTGTTACGTAATATACTATTCTGGAAATGGTATAATTAAAATAGTGATTAATCACAAACTTTGTTGTAATTGTTCAAAATTGTTATTCCATTCACCATATTAAAACCAATCTTTGATATGTTTTCCAGTAATATAGTTAAACGACATCAAAAGTGTTTAATATATATTTCTTGGAAATTAATAGCAATGGATTTTTTTTCAAATTTTTCTGGACCTCATATAATAACGTACCATCGAGGTGTTCCGCGAATTTTGGGATAAGCAATTATAGTATTCATAAAAAAAATCGTCCCGTGATTTTAACGGATACATATATTCACTTTCCCCCGATCTATTAGAATTGTTTTTGTAAAATATGACAACTTAAGGTTTGTATTGGCCCAAAAGGACACCTCACGTCTGTGAAAGCAATATCTTAAACAAAAATGACTGTTTAGTACTGTAGCTATTTAGTAGACTATTGCCCTTTTAACTCATTTCACTAGCATGGAGTATGATTACGCGATGGACGAAGATTTGAACTATACTGACGTGATGTTTCTTTTCAAAGAGGGAAGATGTAGATGTGTAGAAAATGTTAGAAGTGAGAAATTCCTCTTCACGTTAAATGGCAGAAGCGACGAAAACGCGAGACGGAGACCAACTTTAAAGAAACAGAAGTGGGCTGCAAACACTCCACATCAGCGATAGCGTTTCGAAAGTATCGTCCAACGGAAACAGGTGGCGAAGAGAAAAGCTGTATCTCCGATACAGACTGAGGCAAAACATTCTAACACATTTGATTGTCTTGCTGAATCGGAAAACGAAGAGAGCGATACGAGACAACAAGTTGCAACGAAGACACCCTATGCTGCCCGTAATCCTTCGCAAGAAGGAAAACTATACAGAATTAGAACTTTCCAAGAAGAAACTGGTGTTTGCGAAGGGGAAGAATATCGCGGACGGCATCCGTATTACTCCGTCGACTGTCGACTCGTACAGAGGAGAGGAATAACCAAATACTCGACAAGGCGATTTTTGTGGGCAAGTTACGCTTAAAGCGTAACTTGCCCACAAAAATCGCCAAAGGGAGATTAAATCCGCTCTCATGGACGAAGGTTAGGAGGTGATGGCAATCACCCGGCTCTGCCGCGGACTCCAAGAAGTTTTTCGACAAGAAGGATGTCCTTAGGATCAGAATTATCATCCAGTCTTCTCGTCCGAAGACAGTCATGGGACCGCTATAAATTATTCGGCCACGCACGTAATGTGTATTGTGGCGCTGAATTGCGGTAACGGTACAAGCGGGAAACCTTACGGAGAAGCCATGATCCAACCAGTCGCTGAGGCCACGCCGCCACAGCCTTGCTGAGGTTGGTCGCAAGGGTAAACTGGCAAAAGCTGGCACACCTCAGAAAAGTAATTCATGGCCATAACCCATCCCGTAACTAATGTAATTTAAACAAGGGCCATAAACACTATGTAGAACTTTTGATCTATAGTTCATTTATTTTAAGAATGCAGTGTCGAGGAGCGTAGTGCTTACAAATGCGAGCTTCTCATTGGTAATCGAGTCTAGTTAAGACAGCTGAATTATATGAGTGGCGGTGCGGTTTTGTCAAGATAACATATAAACTTGTAGACATTATTCTTTGCACTTTTATTTTTAATTTATGAATAGCAGATAACTATTATTTACAATTATAGACAGTTGTGGAGAATTCTCAGTAAGTTAGATCAATTATGCTTTTACTATGTTGTAACTCTTTACCAACAGGTTTACAGTATCTAGCTTTTATGGCTGATCAATCTGGACGTTCACCTGGTTCTAGCGTAAGAAATGTACAAAGACAGCATGTAAAGAGCGGCCAGCTGCTCATGGTGTATAATGTTTTTAATCAACTTGTTGCTCATGATGGAAAGTCGAAGTGACAAAGTGTTAAGCTAACTGCTATCGAGGTGGACATTTCAGAAAGAACTGTGTGGGGTATCGTAAAGGAAAGAAGAATCCACCTATCAGTTTTTGGACGCTTAGATGGGGGAAGAAAAGAAGATAATCAGGTAGACTGTACACAACTACTTTCACAAAAATGAAATGCCAACTTTAGATAAAGTGCTCCAAGTTAGTAAATGTTACATTCCATTTTGTTACGAGCAATAATTAAGTTCTTATAATTTGCAAGCAATCTGGACATAAAGAAATAAAAATAATATAATAATAATATAATAAAAATAATAGTATAGTATAGAGACGGAAGTAACAATAAAATAACAAGTAAGGATTAAGATGGACGATATAAGTTCGGATACATCAGAAGATGGAAAACGAAAAAGAGGAAATGAACCAAAAGAGGAACTGTTCCAAAAAACACATAGAAGTCCAATAAAAAAGAATAATGACACGATGACGGAAATTATGAAACTACCAACGCTCTAAGGGAAGAAATACAGAAGTTAAGGCGAGAACAGATAGATTACAGGGAAGAAGTAAGAACATTAAAAGAAATAAATGGAAAAGTGATGGCAGAAATAATTGAATATTAAATTACGACTAAATAATGAAAAAATTGAGAAATTAGAAAGAGGAAAAAGAAGGAAAAACATAGTAATACAGGGACAGAAAATAGACACAGGGGACAGTAACTTTTAGGGGACTTTTATTAAATAAAAGAAGAAATGGGTAAATTTATAGAGAAAGGGTTGGTAGTAAAAGTTATAATTATAACTGCTCGTAAGCTGGGTACAAAAACATGCATAATAGAACAGGCAGAGAAAAGAATAAAATAGAGGTGATGCAAAATAAAAGTAAACTAAGGAATAGACTAGGTGATAAAATTTATATCAACGACGACTTAACGAAGGATGAAATAGATACTCAAAAGAAAGTTAGACAGAAAGCAATAGAAGAAAGGATAAATGGAAAACAAGTGAAGATAGGAAGTTAATAATAGACGGACAAACTTTGAAATGGAACAGACGAGATAATATTCTGGAAAACATCGATAGACCCAAAAAACTAAATAACGGAACAACGGATGGCAATTTGGAACTGAACATGCATCGAAATGGACAGAAATTGACAATAAACTAATAAACAATAAACCAAAAAAGAACATAAAGAACTTGTTGGAAGGAAAAGGAAATACATTAAATAAAAAAAATAATAGTAATGTACAAGGACAGAAAGTAAAAATACAAGAAAATGAACAAAAACCGAAACAAAAACTGTGGATAGTAGCAACTTGGAATGTCAGAAGCATTATGGGAAAAGAAGATGAATTAATAGAAGAGTTTGAAAAAACAGATATAGACATCCTGGGGCTAACTCAAACAAAAATGAAGGGTAGAGGAGAAAATAATACAAAATTGCCACCTTCTGATACACAGCGGGGTAGAAATGAACCAAAGAGCGAAAGCAGGAGTAGGGTGTACAGTAAAAGAAAAATACACCAAATATATAACGAAATGGGAGGCTATATCACCAAGAATATTAAACATTCAAATGGAAATTGAATACCAAGTAAGTACAACCATAATAATAGTATATGGACCTAACGAAGATGACGAAGTAAAACAGAAAGAAGAATTTTGGGAAATATTACAAGAAACAACAGAAAATGCAAAAGCAAGATTAATAATTGTCAGCAATTTTAACGGAAGAGTGGAGAAGAAAGACAAAGAAACAAAAGAAATAATATGCATGCACGAAGAAATAATAATGGGAAAAGACTTATCGACTACTGTGTAAATAATAATCTCATAACTACGAACACATTCTTTGCCCATAAAGAAATACATAAATATACAAGGGAAGTTAGGAATAGAAATAAGAAATCAATGATATATGATAGTTTATATACTAATAAACCAAAGATATAAAAAAGAAGTCGAAAGATACTAGAGTGCGAAGAGGCCCAGAAATATATACAGACCACTACCTAGTAATGGCAAACATATGAATCTTGGAAAGAAAAAACGAAAGAGGTATAAAGAGCAAAAAACAAAAGTCACAGGAAGTAATAAGAAATTATAAATTAAGACAAACTGAAATAGCAACAATGTATAAAAAGAAAATAGAAAAGGAAACGAAAGAGCTAAATAGCTTGAATGTGAACACATTCTTAGAAGTACTTTGGGCAAGCATTAAAAATGTAATACTGAAAGCGGCAAAAGAAACGTGCGGAGCCATAATAATAAATAAAAATAAAAAACAAACGAACTGGTGGAACGAAGAGATACAAGAAATGGTAATAATTAAAAAAACATATGTGGAAGAAATATCTGAAAGAAAACACGATAGAAAACTACTATAAGTACTAAAACAACAAAGAGTAAAAGCAAAAGAACTAATCAAGGCAGCAAAACAACAGCTGTGGGAAGAATTCGGGGAAAAAATGGAAAACGATAGAATGGTAAGATGGAAGGGATATTTTGAAGACATGCTTAACACAACACAGATAACACAAAGATATGAAGTACAGGAAGAAGAACAAATCATAATAGAATTAACCGAGGAACACGATCAACAAATACAAGTGGAAGAAGTGAAGGAAGCAATTACTAAAATAAAACTAGGAAAAGCAGCAGGCTACGATGGCCATATCACCTGATATGATTAAAAACATGGAAGAAAGAAGTATAGAGATATTGACAAAACTATTTAATAAAATTTGGACAGAGGAAAGAATCCCGCAAGATTGGGAAATCGAGATTGTAAAAATTATAGGGGAATAGCGATGATAAGCATAATAGCCAAAATGTACGAAAGAATATTGGACAATAGACTAAAAACACAAATAGAGACGGGACTAGAGGATGCACAAAGTAGTTTCAGAAAGGGAAGAGGAGTACAAGATCACATATTTACAATAAAGAAATAATGGAAAAAAAGAGGCAATAATACATACATGGCCTTCATAGATTTAGAGAAAGCATTCGATGTGTATCAAGAAAAGAAATATGGGAAAGCTTAAAAAGAAGAGGAGTAAACAAGAAGGTGAGGGACAATATAAAAACCATGTATAAGGTTACAGGAAACTATGTACGAACGGGAAACACAATCTGACATATTTGAAACCAAGGATGAGCTGAGGCAAGGTGGAGTGTTGAGCCCATCCCCATTTAATGTAATCATGGATGATGTATTAAAACAAGTAAAAGGCAAAGTAGATAAACTACCAGTGGGGTATAGAAATGTGGAAATAATGACAATAAGTGATTGCGCCTTCGCGGATGATTTAGTAATATTTGCAAAAAATGAGATAGACCTCCAACAAAATTTAGAAATATGGAATAAATCACGACGAAAACGAGATTTAAAAAATAACAGCGAAACAGGAAAAATAATGATAATTGGGAAAGACGATAAACAAGTTTCAGTGACAGTGGATGGGAGAAAAATAGAGAAAGTAAATACAATGAAATACTCGGGGGTAAACTTAAACAAAGATGGCAAGAACGAGACAGAAGTAAATGAAAGAATTGAGAAAGCAACACGTAATTACTATGCCTTAAATAATAAATTTATAAGAAAGAAAGAAACATCAATAAAAACTAAGATTAAGGTGTATAAGACTATCAACAAACCAATATTAACATATGGCAGTGAGAGCTGGGTACTGACAAAACAGCAAAAAAGTTGAATATAAGCGGCAGAAATGAGATATCTGAGAGCAACTAAAGGCATTACGAGGAGAGAGAGAATAAGAAATGAGATAGTAAGAACAGAATTAAAAGTGGGACCGATCCTAAGCAACATAAAAAGACAGCATCTAAAATGGTTTGGACATTTAATAAGAATGGAAGATCAGAACAAAAACAAATATGGCAAACAAAGGCACAGAAGATGAGGCGAGAGGGAGGCTCGGGAAAAAGTGGAATGATGTACTAGGGAAGTGCCTGGAAGGAAGAAAAATTGACTGGAACAAAGGAATAAAAATGGCAAGGGACAGAAAGGAATGGGCAAGATTTGTCCATAAATTACATTAAGGGGTAAAATCACTCTAGGATTTTAAACAACACGATTTTTTTTCTTCACTCTAACGATACTTCAGGATCATAAAAATAATATGCCATTCGATTTATAATGGAAAAGGGTTTAATTATCGATCGATCGCAGCGTCTCAGAGCCCGAGAGCTGGTGTGTTTATGAAACTTTAAGCGCGTTTTTCTCAAAACGACTTTTTCCAAACTGGACAGATTTTTCGGAAAATATTGAATGGATCTATTTAAAATTTTCACAGTAGTTTCACAATAGCGTTCTCTATGGATGTTTTTTGATTGGGTGTAAACTTTCTTTTTTATGAACAATTTATCACTCATTTTTACGGCAAAATATCGATTCATTCCTTGCACAACTTCCACAAAAATTGATAAAAAAGAAAACTCCTACGTACTTCCAAAGTCCAATGTACATAGATTATAAATTTGTTTACGTTTCGGTGTTTTTTAAATTGGTGTTCTGGACGGGAGGCTCTATCGCCGCAATTTGTAATGAAAATGACAATAAAAAAATTGTTTTTTATACTTCACTATGTGCTTAATGAACCCTCTGAGAAGAATTTCTGTTCCGTTTGTCATACTCCCAAAATAAATTGATAAATTTAGCTCTTTTTTTCTGCCTCTAGAGTGGTTTTATATAAGGAAAAAATGATTAAAAATGTGTCTTGTCAAATCTGACAGCAAAATGTAAAATTTACACAAAAGATGGTCGAATCTTACACCTCAATGGTGCAGTGAACATTAATTAAAACAGGTCCATGAAGACTAACTGGTGGATCGCTAGACAATATTGTTTCTGGGTTATTAACCTTCGTCAGTAGCGATTACCTAGAACCTTAGTTGTTGAAACACCTTTACATGTAGTGGCCATCAAAACTTCTTGGCGCGAGCCAATCACTCCTAACGAACCACTGACAACAGAACACTGACGAGACGACACCTTGTCTAACACCTTGCGGAGACTAAACAAGAGACGACTGTCAGTGTCAACATATAAAAGGATTGCTGCAATTAAGTTCAAAAACAATTCAAATTAAAAATGTGTCTTGTCAGTGGTTCGTTAGGAGTGATTGGCTCGCGCCAAGAAGTTTTGATGGCCACTACATGTAAAGGTATTTCAACAACTAAGGTTCTTGGTAATCGCTACTGACGAAGGGTAATAACCCAGAAACAATATTGTCTAGCGATCCACCAGTTAGTCTTCATGGACCTGTTTTAATTAATGTTCACTGCACCATTGAGGTGTAAGATTCGACCATCTTTCGTATATATATATATATATATATATATATATATAATTTGCAAGCTGTAACAGAGAACGAAGTTTTTCCTGATATATCCAGGTCTACATCAAAGAGTCCTCAAGAAATTGGGGTCTGTTATGAGAAGCGAGGTACATATCACATGTTAGTAGAAAAGCCTGAAATAGTTTTATGGCGTAGACGATTTTAGAAAATTTCGACAGGGAGGACGAAAAATATATTATACTGATGAAACCTGGGTCAATGCTGCACATACCAAACTCAAAGCATGGTACAACAAAACTGCAACTAATGCGAGACATGAGTTTATTGAAGGTTTGTCAGTAGGGCTGAAAGATCCAGCAGGGAAAGGCAAGCGCCTAATAATAACTCATATTGGCAGTGATACAGGATTTATTGAGGATGCACTTACTTGAATCAAAGAAAACTAGGGATGATCACGAGGATACGAATTCTACAGTGTTTAATTCATGGATTGACAGAATTCTTCCAAAACCAGAGCCAGCTTCTGTTATAGTCATGGACAATGCTCCATACCACTCGTTAAAGAATCTAATACCACAAATTCTCCATGGAGTAAAGCAAATTTAGTTCGGTAGCTTGTAGCACAAGAAATCGAAGCTAACAAGAGAATCCCAAAAGTGGGGCTATTCGCATTAGCCAAAGATGAAATTAGAAGAATTCCTATACCATACGTTACCGATACTATGTGCATGATACTGGCAGAATTCTTTTAAGGTCAATAAAATCCCATAGAATTGATAGAGCGCTAGTGGAAGGTTGCTACAAATAACACAACATTCAAGTTACTGAACGTTAAACGATTATTTTATGGAGGATGGGATAAATAACTCCAACAAACTGGAGTGAGTGTGTCATTCGTGCTACAGAGGAAGAAAATGTGTGAACTTGACCATAGAACTTATGGTGGAAGGAATGAAATTCACAGTTAATACAGAGTCTTCCAGTTCAAAGAAAGCTTTAGGCCCATTTGAGCAAATATTGTATTAATATATTGTACACAGTTAATTAAATAAAATGTAGTCATTCATTTTACATTAATTGGTAATAAAACTACCATCAAATGCATTCAATGATTCAAACTAAATTCACATTTCTCGCGATTTGTCCCCTATTGCCCTCCTTTCCGCCGACAGCGCCCACTACTGCATTCTTAAAAGAAATGCACCATACGCAGCATTTATAGACAACATGCATTCAATTAATAACGATAACTCTGCTGTCGAAGTCGATAACACTAACAAAGAAACAAGAGTTCATGTCAAAAACCTAAAATTAGGAATGGTTCCAAGCTCATCGGATGCGGAATCAGTTGCATCAGGGAAACAGTTAGCATAATGCAGATGACAACCACCACCGGAATATTGCTGATCAATCTAGGAATAATGAATAAAGTACAGACCCATTGGAAATTCATCAATGTCTACACCTTACAACCGTTATCAGAAGTGAGAAAAATTTGCGAAAACCATCATGCTTTCAGAACGCAAGTAATATAAATATCTAAAAATTGAAGACCAACAGGCATGGCAAATTAAGAAATACGAAAGCATATCGCAATATGGCATAAGAATGGCTGAAGGAATGATAGATGAAATAATAAGAAGAGCTTTAAATTTCTAGCCAGCAATATTTGTAATTGAAATTAAAAGTAATGCATGCATGTTGAAATTAATAACATAAATTTGAAAGTTCTTGAAAATAAGAATCATAAAACACACTTTCCAATCCTACCAGAAATAGAAGAATTAGATTTGACAATCAAGAAGAATACAGAAATTGAATGTAGACAAGAAAATATTCCAAACCCAGAAAGTTGGATTTGGAAAAAGATGGAACCACGTGGAACTACATAGGAGACCTATTACGATATACGATATATAATAATAATCTTCTTATGTATTACAGGTATCCGGTAGCCTACAAATATAGTTCGCTGAAACTACGAAGCAAGAGAAGGAACACCCTGGATGAGATGGAAATGAAAGCCACACCGTCATCGAGATCTACTTCAAGTGCGGTTTTTATTTAAGGCGGGAGTTATAGTTCGTGCATACCTAAGATGCCAGACAATTCCAACTATAAGATAAGAAGCATGCATATTAATATGACATAAATTTTAATGTAACTAAGCAGCAACGGAATGAAACTCTAGATGCACTTCATGTTAGTTTATATTAATCTAATTTTTAGTTTAGCTAATACTGTTTTTAAAAAGCCCTTTGGCTTTGGGGAAACGGTAAAGACCGAACATATTAGGAGAACCAGAAAGTAATGTCGTTTCTGCGCATGTCGATATTCGATTGCTATCCATCCGCTCATTTTGTACTACAAAATCGTGTTAAAGATATTTTAAGGTTAGAGTGACTTGTTTACTCGTAAATATAAAATTATAAAATGTTTCTTTGCAATTTGTTGTGAAATGGCCAGCCAAATACCAGATGAGGTACATATTGTATGCTTTTTGAGTTTCGCAAGGGTATTAATGCAACAGTTGCTACCAAAAACATTTGCGATGTTTATCCAAATGCATTAGACGTTCGTAAATGCCGGAGATAGTTTTCTAAGTTGAAATCAGGTAATTTTGATCTTTCCGACTCGTATCGATCAGGAAGACCAACAACTTTAGACAATGACTTGTTAAGGGCGGAAGTGGAAGCAAATCGAGGAATTGTCAAATATTCATAACCAACCTTGGTCGACCAGCCAAGAACGTTTGCATCAGACTGGTAAAGTAAGGAGAGCAGGTGTTCCGCATAATTTGTTCGAAGAAAACAAAGCTAACAGATATATCACATGCAAATTATTGCATCAGCGACAGAATACAGAAGGACTTTTTGATCGCTTAATCACTGCAGTTGAAAAATGGGTTCTGTATGATAATTCAAAACGCAAAAGGCAGTGGCTACAACATTTTCTAAGTGGCAAAAAAATTCAAATTTAGTCAAAAATTCGCTCTCCAGATATTTTGCGCAAAAATCCATTGAGTTTTATTGATCCGGCATTGAATATTTGCATACTAGATGGCGAAATGTTGTTGATAACGAGGGTGATAACATCATTGATTGAAAATAAAAACTTTTTAAAAATTTATGTTTTTGAATGTAATGTGAAAAAAACGACATTACTTTCCGGTCCCCCTATTACATGTACTCATGAACATTTAGAAAAGAAAACTGTACTAAAAATGTCCAACTTGGCCTGTTTACAACACAGTTAATTAACCCCAGAATAATACCAACCCAGTTACCTTGGTGAAATACAAATGGTTTTCTTAACCGTCCGGTCAGTAACTGGGTACCCGGGTATCCATTTCAGTTTCCAAGATAGAATTTATCAACTTCCTCTAGAAAAAATCAGTTTTTTATTTTAGCTATTCTTTCTTCTATTTATAATATCACAGTGTCGTATCAAAGAATAAGTAGATGTAATTATTTTGCACACCCCTCACATGTCGTAGTTGAAATACAATGTTCATCGCAAATTGCTATTAATTATTCTCGTAATAAAGGATATATGAAGCAAGGCAGGTGATATGGAGAATGTTGTAAAAAAATGCTAGAGGCCACCTTCGTGTTGATCTCTTTGTAGTATCTACCAAGCATTTTATCCATGGTGTCCACTCCTGCTTTAGACCAGTTATAAAATTCAATTATTTTCGGTGTTTTCTTCGCCATAACCAATATTTACATCCTGCTGCATTGATGATAGCATGATCACCGCTCTTCTTTTTTTTGACACATAACTGCGCATGGTTACTTTTTCGTGGAAACCGAACACAGTGGATAATTCTTCCCGGTTTTTCGATGCAGCCATCGCTGGTGGAATGTACGTTTTTTTTTCAAAGTGCCAAGGATTGTCAAATCCCAGGATAGTAAAAACTTTGCCAATGGCAGACTAGTAAAGTAGTTGTCCATTATGATGTTCTCGCCGGATCCTCTGTACGGTGCCACCAAGTCTTTGACCACTCTCTCGCCAACATTCTTCTCAGGCTTCTTCTGCTTGATTTTCCCGTGTAAAGCTGGCCAGTGAGTGAATACGAATTTTCTTACTTACTTAGTTCGACCCCGGTATGAGAAAAGTTTCTCGTCGATTGTCAAGTGCTCTGTTGGCTTATAATTATTTGTCAAATTACTATTGAGCATTGTCCAAATGTCTTGTATTGTAGCAGCTTTAACGTTGCGTATCCATACGCTAAGCACGAGTATTGGCATCATCGAATCGAATGAAACGTACGATGTACCAGAAGCGAGATGCCGAGAACGTTCCAAAGCTACCTTAAGACTGACGATTATTCGGGTTTGAATAACATTTGACTGTCTCGCACCACAGACAGCTAATGGCATGAAATCGTGTACCGACTTGAGCGATTTTTACACGAACGGTCTCCGCATAGGCTCTATGCAAGCAGGAACACGATGAGTCGCTTGTCGATCCATGAAAGGATTCGCACGCTCAGTCTGGATGCTTTTTTTCGAGACCGACCATCGTGCGCAAAAAATGATGCTGGGTTTGGAGATAAAAGCTCAACACACATTTACAACGATCAAATGGACCGCTGTTTCGTGCGTGGAACAAATACAATGAAAAATTCGGGCGTGCGGCAACTCCGGCAGTAGATGGGTACCCAGGTACCCGGTTATTGAACGAATGGTAAATCTTTGGTTACTGACCGGACGGTTAATGAAATATTTTTCCCTAAAATAGTTTAGTCAATATGTTAGTTCTAAGAATTATGCGTAAGATATTTCTAACAGATGTGTATATCGACATGCATTAAACATTATATTAAAAATTTTAATAAAATATTGCTAAAACACATTTATGTTTGGACTTGGTAGATCTCATTGGTGGTATAATACGATTAGTGAAGCTAACGAAAGGATAAATTAAAACAAATGTACACATTAGAACTGTGATTCCAAGAATTTCACACTATAATATGTATAACATTGATGCCCGGTTTCACAAACAATTGTCAAATGATGAATTAGTTAACAAGCTCTTAAAGACTCGTTATTGTTTGTGAAATCCAAAATAATGGTAATTTTGTTTTAACGGTTTGTCAAGGTAATCAATCATCAAATATTTGACGATTGATTAAGGACTCGATAACGAATTGGCAAACTTTTGACGATTCGTTAACAAGCTGTTAACGACCGATTAGCGTTTGTGAAACCGGGCATGAGTCAATTAAAATTAGTTGCATGTTAGCAGCATATCACATCAGTCATGAGCATTCTATCAACTTGCTATAACAAAAACTCTGTTTTCTCAATGTCAATTTGTAAGTTATTGTTGGAAAAACATTAGTGAATTATAGTGATTGCTCCTTTACTTTCCAGTAATTCTAAAATTGACACGTCAATTTACAAAATGGCTGTACTTCAATTTTTATTAAATCTAAACTAAATTGTTTGCCTCCATGAAATTATAGATAAGTTATAGATAACACTTATAAAATTTTTGTAAAAGATGATAACAGACAAACAACGCATGTTCATTTTTAAAATACCTGTAATGCTTTAAGCGTACAGTTTTACAATATAAAAGATATGACGCAAGCATTAAATTCTGTTCGAAGGTAATGGAGGCCGCGAAGTTCACTGTAGCCAGAGGAACGGTTATAGCAAGTGTTGGTTATCAAGATGTTTAAAATTTATCTTTTCTTCGGTACTAGCATCAAGTCATTATTTTGCAAGGCAGTGATTATCTAAAAACTCGATCATAGTGAACAGTTATATTCTACGTAACATTCTACAGAAACTCATTTTCTTTTTGGCTTTCACATTGAAGCAAATGTGCAAATTAGTTCACAACGAACATATCACAAATTAATTAAATAAACCATTGAGTATTTTCCTTTCAATAGGCTCAGCCATCGTTATAGCCAGATAAAACTTTAATAAACTGGAAAATTTACATTTCACATTTCACAAGTTTTTAACATTGCCAAGTATACAATTTCAATTAAGTAGTCAAAAATTTGCCGTTATGTCCAACTTATCATTACGAGCGGAGATGTTAAAAGCAGCAGTAATAATCTCTGCATATTAACTAAATAATTGGCCGAACTAATTTGATATATCGCACACTATTATTTGTGCTATTTAACTTGCATTTGCAAGGTTTTAATAAAGTAATAATACAATACTTTTTAGTTTGCGTTTTATTCATCACATACAAATCGCAGATGAAATGCAGGACAGAACAGTAGAACAACCAGGCATAAAGAGGCAAACAAACCAGTGGAATACTGGAAAGTATATCATCCTAATTACACCATACACAATGGAAAATATTTTCAGCACACACATATGAATTACAGAAATAATTTATGTCATAAAAAATCACTCAAAAAACTTACGTTATTAAGAATCCAACAAATTTATCTTCCGTCCGATATTCTGGATTTACTTTATTTAAAACACGCAACACACACTTCGATGTAGCATGAAGAGTATTTTTATAACCAAACTTTGTCACAGCATCGATAAGCATAACTTCTAAAAGGCACAACACTCTCCTTTCCACTTCTTTTTCATATTGAATATTATAATTTTTCGGAGAATAAAGAGTATCGTGTTCCAGTTGGACATATCGTAGTAGTAATAGAATCAACTGCTTGGAGTATGGAAATTTTCCTTTCACCTAAATAAATGACACAAGACGAATTTTAAAAAGTTTACATTGTACAACTTCTTACCTGAGTAGTGTTACAATTATAATCGTGTAAAATTAATAACTTCCTTCGAAGATCATTAACAAATTCAGGCTTGTCCTTTTTCCGTTTTGGTGTGTCTTTAATGTCCCTGCAAACATGCATTTTTCAACATTTCTTATTATCATTCGATTATGTTAATATGTCATTTACGACTTCTTTGTAGTGTAAATCCAAATTCGTTGGGTAGATGTTTCCTTCGGGTTTCTCTCTTGAGTCAAATATCAAAGTAAACAATTGAGAACATGCATGATTTGATATTTTACAAAGAAAAGTATTTCATCAAAACAACTTGTTTGAAATTGATTCCTTGAATGATACAATCGATAAAAATGATATATTCATTAACGAATTTCTTCACTGCTTCTTTCTTGATACACTTATTTTCTTCAGAGATTTTTTATATTTTTATATTGATATACTTAAAACAAAATCAAAATTGTATAATGTAAATTGATTATGAATGCTGAATATGAATAGTAAAATCTGTTGCATTACGAATTATCCTAGTACCGAATCATTTGCCTTCCTTCTTTGTTTGATTCTTCTGTTATAAACAACTCTTCTGTATCCAACCTAAATCACATACCAAATACCCAAATGTGATGTAAAGCAAATAAAAAATAAAATGATGTTATTGACTGGCACCCTCATTATTATTTTATATTGTCTGCAAAATTTGTAATAATTTGCTATTTTTTGACATATTAACAATTATTGCTCCTATCTCTTCTTTTGTAAGAAAACTGTTAATTATTGAATTTTAGAACAGCGGTTAAATCTTTTCACACATCATGAACTCCAACGTACCTTAATATAGCTAAGGCAATATTACGAGAAGTGGAAGCGTGGTATTCTTCGTGCTTGATTTTTAAAAGTTGCAATCGAGTGGCGGCTGATCTTGAAATTCGACCTATGACCATATGAAATATAACAACTTGGTAAGCTATTTTGTACGAATGTATTACCTTCGGATTGTCTTTGTGTAATCGTTCGAGAGCTACAGAAAATGACATCTAATGTATCTCCATCATTTTTATCTCTTTCATTATCTTCTGTCCAAGTCATTCTTTCCTACTGAAACACATTCAATGTAAACAATTAATTTAAAGGTCACATGTAACCTACTACGTAAATAACTGTGTACTGTGTACTCGTCAAACTAACTGTTTCAATTCTCTTTAATAATATTAAAAATTTTCAAGAGGCGGGACTTAATAAAACATGAACTGAATTACCAAATACGCCAAATAGATTGCAGAACCCCTTGACAAATCATGATCACACCTATTATAGTAAACATGATGTTGTTTGAAAACATCGTTCAAAGGGACTTACCACATTGATGGTTCATTTAACTAATTTTGCTTTATGATTACGTGTATTTAAAACCAAGAAATACCTTACTTTAATCAACAAACTAGCCAAATTATTTGCTATCATGTTTTTGTTGGACATAAGTGACTTTTCTAATGCCAACTTACAAAATTATAATGTCCAACATTACGATTGCTTTATTTCATGAAACTTGAATTATTTCTAATCTTTGGTATGTAATATCACTATTATCTTCTTAAACCCCTACGAAAAGAATCATTTAAAATATTGGTGATTTATTATTTTGATATTTAATTAATCATATTCAAAAGTTGGCAATAATTACGTTTTCTTACGTCAACCAATGAGGCAACGGAAGAAATTAGGAGCATTTACCTTCAGCTGCGAATTGTTTCCTTATGTGACATGGCGTCTGAGAGGAAAGTTAGTTCATAAACGGGTACAAACGTTATTATTGTTTTTATGACATTGTATGAAGAAACGGCTTATTATACAAGCCACAAACGATTCCTAGAGACTTGCATTGATGGTAATGCATGCAAGGAAAACGCAGCGGATGAACGATGGGTAGGCATTTTGGCCTTATTGACACAACCTTATCAATATACCGTAAAGGTTGTGGGAATAAACATTTCTGCGATTTATATCTTATATTTACGTTATAATATGTTTAATTTTGTGTTTCTAATCCTAGGTACTTCGAGAAGCACCAGACCCATCCCTATCAGGTAAACAATCAGTTTGACAACATTTATAGAAAAACAAAACAGAATGCCTCTTTTTGATCTAATTTAATAACGTTGACTTCAAATTACGATATTTCTCATTGCATATTTCAAGCAGAAATCAATCCTTACAGTTGACAGTATTTAATTTGTGACATAAAAAAAATGGTCGAACCTTTAAATACATTACTTTTCAATAAACTAAGCCTTCTCAGCTAATATGAAACCATTCAGTGGGGATCTTGCTCAAGATGTTGTATTCTTTGAATTGAATTCCCTTAATAAACGAAAATAAATATGTCTACTTTTATAATATTTTAACCTAACCTTCTTTACATCGTTAAATATTTTTCATTATCAACGTACTGTTTCGTGTGCTAAAAATTATGAATTCATGCCTAATTTAAAATGTTTATTGTAGAACTCAAAGTATAGTTCGTCAAAAAGTTACGGGACTAGTGGGGAAAGGTATGAAAGGATACGGGACTCGCCTAATGGTAACTACAGGTCTGATAGTCCGGATTCCCAATCTCCTCGTGACAGGGACCGGTCGTATCAGTCTAAGAGCTCCTATCTACAGAAAATACGTGAAAAGGAGAGAGAAAATAGAGACTATAAAATGTCAAGAGACAAATATTCAGGTAGTTTTTTTTTTAATTCTGAAATTAAATATATGAAATATAATTACTTTTAATAATTATTGCAAACTTGGAATTCAATCGAATTATATTTATTTAGATTGTGCCAGGTCGCCAAAGGAAAAACGAAGCCGAGACTCTGAGCACAGAACCAATCATGATAGGAGTGAAGACAAAAGTATCCTTCATCCTATAAAAGTTTCTCAAAACTTGTCCAGAGATAGAAAACCAATGCACAACAATTGCATTGATAAGGTAATTTATAATCATCGTGTTTTAAATCGACTTAATTTTTTTTTGTAGCGAGATGATAGAGATCGAGTTACTAGGATTGGTGACTGGTCTGAACATATTAGTTCATCTGGAAAGAAGTATTATTACAATTGTAAAACAGAAATTTCACAATGGGAAAAACCTCGTGAATGGATGGATAGAGAGAAAGATCGTTTTAGACCGAGGGATAGAGATAGGGATTCTGATAGAGCTTATACAAGTTCCAGTCGTTCTGGTACGCGTAAGTTGATTTTTATTACCTTTTCTTTATAAACCAATGGATGTATTAAATAAATCACTTACCTAGGTTTTATGAAAACTTTGATGTGCATGCAACCAAATTTGAATAGGTACTAAATTAGTATTTAGTTGGTGGTGTAAATTTTACCTGTGTTTCCAATTTCGACTAGTTAATCCTATAATCCCCTCGACCTAACAGTAAATTTACAGTTGACACTTATTATCCACATTTGGATTATAGTTACGAATTGTTTGTACAATTTGTGAGAGCCCTGTCTTGATCCCATGAAATCATTTAATTATTTTATCTTGTTAAACATTATAATGCAAAGAAAAATTCGTTAAAATATTTAAAATTAAACACTATTTAAGATATAAAATGCGTTAACATTCCAAAAATGTCCGCTCCTCCATTTGGTTTAACTCCTAGGATAATTTGTTGACAATAAGGTATTGAACTTGCTTCATTACTTGTGCATTACGTCTTATTTCTACCAATTTCTGTACGCGTCAATATCTTTTGGCAATCAAGATCGAAGTTTGCATTTTTGATTTTTAGATATTTATGTAGTTGGGTTGGGCACCTAATTTATGAATATTATGCTAGTCCATTTATCATTCATATTGAAGATTATGGATGTATTATGCGTGATAATCAGGCTGAAGCATTAAAGTTTCCGCGTGTCACGAGTTACCAGAGCAATTGCTGATTGACACTGCAAAAGAGGCTCGGATGTCTTTAAAATTAGCTAGAAATTAAACAGAGCAGGATAACATCAATTTCAATGTTCATTGCATAAAGAAAAACTAAGTTCTCCGTGTGAAACTTATAGCAACGTATTGTTGAGAGACAGTAATGTATTGATGAACCATATACAAATTGTAATTTGTTTGCGAGTGCTGAGAAAATCGTGTATTCGTTTGATTCGTTTAGACATTTTAGTGCCGTTTTTGTTCTTCAGAAAATCATTTCTTCGTTAGCGGTCGAAGTTTTTTTATTGCTTTATATGTCAGAAACACTTCAATCATAGTTGTGTTGAACTTAATACGTCCGAAGTAAGAATTATCAGGACCAAACGCAGCTTCAGCTGAACATGCAATAATTGCGCTACTGTTGGTAATGATGTGAATGAGTTAAAAGCCGCTATTGTTGCATTAAACAATGAAGCGGAGTTAAAAACTCTAAAAAATCTTCAACCCATTCCTACGAATAAAGTAACTGTGGATGGTGGGGTCTTCGAGGAGTTGATTAAGGAAATACACGATCGAAATAAGAGAACTTAATTATATACGGCATTGTTGAGGACAATCTCAGGCCATTCGTGTTCAAACAGATAAAGAATATACCAATGAAATTCTTAAGTATCTCAACGTTAATTGTACTGTTAATTTTCCAATACGTTTGGGTTCTTTCATATACATATAAGAATGTCAGCATCTCCCTGGATCGTACTCCGCGACAAATGCAATATTACCAGGAGTTGAAGAGTAAACTAAATGATAGAGTAGCAAATGGTGAAGTTTTTGAAAATTATATACGTGAGGGGAATTCCCAAAATTGTTGCTTTAAATTAGAGTTGCCCAACAGAACATTTAGTTTGAATTGTTGCTTCCAAAACGCCCGTGGGTTAAGAACTAAAGTGGATGACTTTTTGTGTCTGCGTGTGCTTCTTATTTTGATTTTATTGGATTAGCTGAAACCTGGCTATCGGAAGACATATGTAACTGAATATTTTCCTGGTGTATGTAAAGTTCATCGCTGTGATCGAAGATTTCTGGACTGGTCGTTCCCGTGGAGGTGGAATGTTATTGGCTTACAAGAGTGGAACAAGCGTGACAAAAATTGACTTATCTACTATTCGTAATGTCTTGCCTATTATTGATGTTATCGGGCGCAGTTGTACTGTAAATGGTTCTTTATTAAATTTTAAGCGTCTCAGAGCTTTGGTTAAGAGGCAAATTTCTCAGGCATACTCTAACTACCTCCTAGGTGTACAGAATAGCATATCATCTGATCCAAAGCACTTCTTACATCCAAGCCAAAAAACGAACTAGTAGAATTCCTGGTAAAATGTTCAAGGACAATGACGAGTTTAATAAAGTCGATCGTTGAGGGTCTTGGTAACTACTTCAGCAACGTATACCTATCGAATCCACCTCAATCTGTTCATTTAGACAAGTCTCACAAAAATGTATCTTGTATTAACATCGAATATATTTCTAAAGAGGATGTTCTGACTTCTATACATCGACAAGAACAAATTATCTTCCGGACATGATCAAGTTCCTAGTTTCTTAATTAAAGACTGTAGCAATCTTCTTGCTCCGCCTATTTAATCTGACTCTTAAAACCTCTACTTTTTCTGATTCATTTAAGTTGGCGAGAATTACTCCTATTTTAAAGTCGGGCGATGCAGCCAACATAGCTAACTATCGACCTATTGAGATATTATCAAATTTTACAAAGGTCTTCGAGTCATATTTGTATTCCTACATCTACCCGTATGTTAAAAACCTTATGTCAGCATGGATTCATGGAAAAAAGGTCCACTGTATCGAATTTAGCTGTGTTTAGACAATACGTTTCGTGATTGTTAGATACCAAGGGTCAAGTAGATCTTACATATACCGAATTCTCGAAGGCTTTTGACCTTATCAATCATAACATCATTCCTTATAAACTGAGATCGGTAGGTTTAGCAAATCATTGATTACTTTTTATGTGTCCTTTAATGGTCATTCTTCACCTGTCTTTCTCGCTTCTTCTGGAGTCCCACAAGGCTCGAACCTAGGTCGGCTTATATTTAACATCTTTATTAATGATTTAACGGAGATTATTACTTGTACGACTATATTTTTCTCTAGTTCGTTCGCGGTTGGAATATGCAGCGCTGATCTGGTATTCATATTATCGGATTCACATAAATGAACTGGAAGATGTTCAAAGAAAACTCTTAGAATACTTATCACTCAAGGTAGATGATATTTATCCTGTGATAAACATTGAACAGATGTTGCTCTTGAATCGTTTTAATATGCCATTTCTCAGTTTTAGAAGAATTATGATTAGTCTTAAGTTCTTGTTCAACTTACTACACAATAAGGTCGACTGTACTGCTCTAACCAGTCAACTAACTTTCATTATACCAAGAGTTGCATCTCGTCAACACTCCACGTTTTATTTACCTTCTTCGAGGACTAATGCTCCCACCAGTTCATATGTGTCGAAATTTCAACCAATTTTCCAATGTTTATGACATTAATTCCAGTACAATTCAATTTTTCCAACAAGAAGCCGCTCAACGCGTTGATATTTTTGATGATTCTGATCACTAAACATAGTGTTCATTTCTTTTTATTTTATTCTGCTTGTTCATTGTATTTTGTTATTTATGTTTCACCTGTTATTATTGTTATTAACACAGTTATAGTTATATTTCCATGTTTTGTTTTATAATTACTGTTATTTAGTTGCGTCCTGTATATGGAATGATTTTCTGTTGGGCAATAAATTATATATTATTGTTATTACTATCATCATGTGCTGCATACCGATAGACTATATTAGGTTGCATCATTAGATTTCAATTTTATTCTTTAACCCTTGTGTTGCCACCAAAAAAAACTCACAGCATCTGCCAGCCGGGTACCCGGGTCCGCGCCCACGAAATTCTTGATAAAAGCCCATTGTAACTAGAATAATTATATGCATTCGATTAATATTTAATTATTCATATTCTAGGAAGGCATTTCTACCTTAATATAACAATTAAATTATGTGATCAGCACACAGCAAAAGTCACAAAATATTTGCATTGTAATCATTGATTTCTAATATATCTATGTAAAATTTTGAAATTGAATTATTTTTTTGTAATTTTTCATACAGTATTTGTATATTACAGTGCAAAAAAGTGGAAAAAAATTATTCAACAAAACATACGCCGATGGGTATCCGGGTGGCAACACAAGGGTTAAGCATGTAAATTTTTACTTTCTTATACTTTATGTATAAGTAAGTATAGAAATCATGAAAATTTTCGAACTCGGATATTCACGTTTTGAGGTCCGCTGAATCGATCCTGACTATTTTTGGAATGACGCTGTCTGTCTGTCTGTGTGTCTGTGCGTGCTCTACGGTCCAAACGATTAAAGCTAGAGCTCTGAAACTATAAACTTAACATTTGTATGTAGCAAGGAGGAAAACGTCCTGTTTTGAACGCAATCTCTCAACCCGAAGTGATGGTTTACTCTTATCACCTTTTTCCATATATCGAAAACGGTACCCGCTACGGAAAAAATTATCCTTACATAAATTATAGATATTGATATTTTAAACAACTTTCATTTGAAAAGTTTTTTCGAAAAATGTAGTATAACTGAGTATAAGAATGTTCAGTGCGGACCACTGCAGATTTTTAGTTTCATTATAAAATGTATGTGAACTCTCTGCTATCATCTGTACTTGCATGTTTCACTAAGAATGTACCTTAAAATAAGGCTACCTCACCAAACCCATTGATGCTACTAATGCTCGTTAGCTCGATATCCAAGTACCAGCAGAACTTCTATAACATTTTAAATGCGCTACTCTTCTTGATAGTTTGGTGCTCAATTCAATTAAAGAATAATTTTTGTTGGTACATAAGCAATTGCAAAATGCTGCAAAAACATATAAATGCCTATCCCTCGACCACAAAGTAGCCACAAAAAGAATACATCCAAATTGAAAATAGTTTAATGAAGCAGCTCATTATCGAAATGCAATATACAAGCAATGTTTTGAAAGAAAATGTGACCTAAAATTGATATTTATGAGCTAATAATAATAATAATAACCTTCACAAACATCCTACATTATAGATGTGATTACTTTTCGAACTGATTTAAATGGAAATTTCTTGTTAAACAGAAGGGTCACAAGTATCTGATATAATAAATGGGCTTCGGCAATGAAAAGCACAAGATTATTATTAACTAAACTTTTAAAAAGCTTGAAAAGTAGGTGCACATTTACCTTTTGACAGCTTGTAAAAACCAACTAAACTTGTAACTAAATGGAAAATTATTGCCAATTATTATTGCCTTGTATTATTGTGGTATAGTTACATGGCAGTACACGACTATCAGTATCCAGAAAGAAAAATACAGAACGTAGAAAAAGTAAAACAGTCAGGAATTACTGTAGTACCAAGCTTACAAGAGCTCTGAGAGGGCGTGTATGGGGGAGCTGCATGTTCATACCTTTGGACCAGAATGTACTTTATTCAGGTCCAAAGGTATTTTTATACATTTTATTAAATCATAATCTAGTATAATCAACTTCAACTAAATAACATGTGCGATGAAATAAAATAGTTTGTTTTTATTATTATGCAAAACCTATAACAAGAAAGAGAGCGAATACATATACCTAATAAAAAAGATTTTTAAATAACACGACACAATAACAACATAAGTTTGTAATGTGAATTATGTAGTTTATCCACTATCACTTTCTTCCATTGACGAGTCATTTTCTTCATCACTCCAAACATCATCATCGGAATCACCGGTATTCACACTAAAGTTTAAAGTTTCTACAATTTCATCATTTAAACAATCTGCGTTCCACATTTCCACTGCAATGTGCTTAACATGATTGCATCCCTTTATCCAATGTCCTTCTGTGATTTCTGAAAATGCAGTTCTCACTAAGGTTTTGCTATTACTCCTATGCTTTTCTTTTCATTCGGTAAAATCAATTCGATGGGATTTAAATCACAATGATAAGGAGACAAACGTTGACCATGTTTTTTTAACAATTCGTTAAGTTTTATTTATGGGAAATTTCTTCACTAACAATAAAAGTTCTGATTTGCGCAAATTATTTGTTGTAGGAATGGCATTCGTTTTTAGCCATGAACGGATTTCCTCCTTGCGGCTGCTCTGTGCAGGTAGTTTATTTATTTGCTTCCTGTGATACGGTGCATTGTCAAGGACGATGATGCCATTAAGTGCTAGATTCGAAAGTTTGTATGATTCATGTCATCATGGTAATCACCTGACTTGCTGTTAGACTTGAAGATCAAAAGAGCATTCTTAACAAAGCCATAAGCATGCACTATAATATGCCTTCGGTCACTCTTATATACAGCACGCTCCTCTTCTCATTGCCAACATTTACTGATTCTGTAGGATGGATGAATGAAGGTTTCATCTAAATATGTTACTGGTTTCTTCTCATCCCCCAGACTTTCATTCTCTCTTAACTTTCTTAAATATTAAGAACGCCAGGCAACAATGTTACATCTTTCCATTAATAATTTTCGTTTATTATGACACTTCTTATATCGAAAACCTAACTGAAGTAGATATTTCCGCAATGTTTCACGTTTTCCTGAATAATCAACTTTATCTTTCAATTTTTCGATTAGAAGCTTTAATGTTGGAACTTTAAGTTCCAGCTCCATTCGTGAATTTTTTTGGAGATTGTAATGCAGACGTTCCTCGAACTGTAGATTCCTTGCGAATCTTCTTTATAAATATTACAGATTTCCCTGTAGCAGCAGCAGTGAGTTTAATAGCTTCTTCCATTGAATATGTCCACTTTTGTCGATCAAAAAAGACGATAACATTACAAATAATGTTTCGTGATTCGGAATGAACAATTTTTCTGCTCTTGATGACTCTGTAATGATAATATTCTAATTAATATTAAACGAAACATGTAAAATTAACATAAACATAATCAACTAACCAACACTGAATCAGAAATTAATATTTAGCAATTCACCAAACAACAATCTGTATCAGTTGCATAAATTGTGTATTATGACGTGCTTACCTGTAAGTATTCGACGATGAGTACCTTGCGTCTTGAAAAAGACGATTTTTAATAACGCAGATGATCACAATTAAGCTTTAAACAATAATAATAATAATAATAATAACAGATACTTGGAAGATATTAACACATAAATGTAAAAACGAAAACAAACCACTGTTTTGTTTGTGAATGTACATAAAGGAAATATCGCACGTGATTGGTTCGCATCATTTGTTTACGAAATTAGTTCACATATTTTCCGGGGCTTTTGTAAGCTTGGTGGCACTGTACATTATGAATCTTGCCAGAGATGCTATAACATTTGTGAAAACCACCTTTCCAGAGCATTATTCCTTGTTATATTCAAGTGATATATTCAATACCCAATTTGTCATCCAATAACCCCAGAACTGACGAGAGAAATAATATAAATATGTCAAGAAGAATGGTAAGATAAATTTGAACATGATGCACATAACATTCAATTTATCAACATTGGATAAAACAGAACAACCACATTTGTTGGACGTCTACAAAATGGTTAACCTATACCACAGAGAAACATACTACTATATGGTAGTGACTTGCAGATGCAACATGTGTAGATAACATACTTAGCTTACACAGTGCACAGAAAGCACTTATGGCAATATCGGATCATGAAGTTCTGGTAATTATAATCCGTCAATATATTAAAATACCACAGATTGGTATACATTATGAAACAAGTATTTGTATGATACAATATGATACGTAAATTCCCTTAATACCTGAAACAATCAAGAAATATAATCTCTATAAAAAACAATAATCTTGAGGTTGGTCTACTATACTACACATAATTTGCTCATCACAAGAAAAAATAAGTAAAAATCCGCGGTGGTCAGCACGAAACTTTCTTATACTTAGTTATACTACGTTTTTCGAAAAAACTTTTCAAATGAAAGTTGTTTAAAATATCAATATCTATATTATATATATATTTATGTAAGAATATTTTTTCCGTAACGTGTGCCGTTTTCGAGATATGGAAAAAGGTGATAAGAGTAAACCATCACTTCCGGTTGAGAGATTGCGTTCAAAATAGGACGTTTTCCTCCTTGCTACATACACATGTTAAGTTTAAAGTTTCAGAGCTCTAGCTATAATCGTTTGGACGCTAGAGCGCGCACAGACACACAGACGTCATTCCGAAAATAGTCGGAAACGATTCAGGGGATCTCAAAACGTGTATATCCGTTGAAATCTTGAGTTCGAAAATTTTCATGATTCCTATACTTACTTATACAGAAAGTATAAGAAAGTAAAAATATGTAAATACTAAATCTGTAACTTCTCTAGCAAATCACAAACTTTGTGATTGCCCTTGTATAAAAAATAATCAAGAAAATGGTACCAGGCTCTCCAAGATTTTTGAATCGATAATTGTATGAACGCTACATGGGTACTAGGTGCATATTCTTCTCAAATCAAACTGCAATTCTGTTTAAGAAAAGGGTAATTATTCATACAATCTTTTCATTGTTTCATTGGTACGTTAAAGAAGTTTTGTACCATTCCTGCTGATATTGAAAAGTGAAAAACTATATTCGACCTTTGTCATGTGTTGATATCATGTATATTATGGTTTGTAGCAAAAGAGTAATCATTAAAAAAGTATAAATTAGGAACTGATAGATATAAATCAAAGGAAGTGGAAGCAGCTTCAAATCAATGAACTTACTTCTGACATCATCTCTAAATCCTAAGTTTATAATAATCCGTATAACCCTTCGTTGTAAGGAGAAAATACGACTAAATTTAGTAGCATGTCGCCAAGCCGGTGGACCATACAGCATATGTGATAGAACTAATGTATGGTATGCCGTTATCTGCAGTTGGAGATTAACTTGTATAAATTATACACAAATAATTTTTTTCAAATTTTACTAGATAAATAAATTATATGTTGACCCCTAGATTGGGGTATAAACTAGTGATGGGAATAATCGAGATGCGATACACGAATTAGTCGATTATTAAAATCTCTCGAGATAATCGACTATGCTCTCGGAAAATTAGTACTACTAATTAGTAGTCGTCCGCCGGCCACGGAATATGTGCGAGCGCGGCCGAGAAGAGACGCTCGATATCTCGGGATCGACTGCACTCCGAAAATTAGTATTACTAAATTAGTTGTTCGTGGAATGTGTGCGCGGAACCGAGAAGCTCAATATATCGAGATATTTTAGCGCATTGTATCTCTGAGTATTCCCACCACTAAATATTAGTAGTTGTTCGAGCGTCGAGATATTTTATTTTGACATTGGACTAATTCGATTATGGCAACTAACATTACTCGAATCGCTACACGAAATTATGACCGATTCTCTTTCAATTATTTTTTAGGCGACCGACACGAAAAATTGAAATTTCAGTCGTCAAACGCGGACGAAAAGTAATCGTTTTTCGTCCGCAATAGGGTGGCGCCATCTACCGACAGTTACCGAAATTGTATAAAAATAACCACATTGCCGTCAGTGTCAAACTGTACATCTTGTTTACATTAGTAAATACGTATTGGTGATAGACTTTTTAACTGATTATTGGGTAATTATTGTTTATAAAGCCGAAATAACTTCGAATGTAGACAAAGAAAACATAAACATATCTGTCAATAAATTATAAGTAAATGTTGCAATAAATTTGAAAATTTTATGAGGGTCGCCTAAAAAATTTTGTGTGCACCACGGCCAAAAAGTGTTTTTTCGTCCTCGTTTGCTTTCCGACCTCGGCTACGCCTCGGTCGTAAAGAAAACTCGGACGAAAAAACAGTACTTTTTGGCCTAGATACACAAAATACTATTTTGTAGCCTCGATGGATCGCCATTGTTGGATTCAAGAATACAATAATTTAAATAAGTACAATCATGTTGATGATATTGCGGTAGTAAATAAAACGCTTCAAAATTTACAATAATATTTATAAACTGCCACAATAATATATAAAAAATATGAGCAAATAACAACAAAAGTATAATTCTCAATAAAAACAAAGGTACCTATATAATAACTCTCGATTAAACAATAATAATAAAAATTAAAAAAAAAAACAAATTTATAAAAACAATTAGTCAAAATAATTAATAGAATAAAATGGAAACTATTCATAACAACTCCAATGTGCTATTAAGAAATATGATTTGATCTAAAGTTTTAGACGATAATCTGTTTCGACGTAAATTTATAAGTTGCCCGGCTTTAGAAAACACACGTTCTGAAGGCACTGACGTAGCTGGGATTGACAAATATTTAATTTGCAATTTATACAGTTCCTGCCAATTATTACTGTGATGTTTGCAATGTTCCAGCGGATTTTGTTGTCTGTCAAGATAAGGCATTTCCATATATTGGTTTAAAAGTATTGAGGCAGTGGATAAGGGTTTTTCTTTTTTCTTTTTTGCAACTGCTTCGTCAAATTGCGCCCATAATCGTCCTCGGTTAATTTGACTCTTTGTCAGAGTGCGTGTCTGCAGTTGTAGCTGAAGCTTCTGGTATTTCTATACTTTGTTGTGAATCACTTATAATTGTTCTTAATTCTTCATTAATAAGACTTTGGGCGTTTTCTGCATTTTCTTCGTTTCCAAAACCAGCTTTCTTAAATCTAGCGTCTAGGAATATTGCTTTTGCAACTGTTGGATTTGTTTCCAGAGACTCCAATCTTCTAGAAACAATCTCTATCAACGATTGTTTTAGCTTCTTTCCACATTCAGTTTTAGGAAGCGTATTTTTTAAAGCTACCTGGAGTCCTTTTATTAATGGAATTATCATAGACATGGTGGGATATTTCACCCCTGATAATTCAATGGTCATGCTTTCAATGAACTTTAAAATAGGAATAATGTCGTTTATTACGCTCCATTCTGACACGTTCAAAAATTCTGGTGCAGTTGGTAATGTTGTTACTACGGCAGATAAAGGCACCTTCACACTCTCTAATTTTTCAAGCATAATCAAAGTCGAGTTCCACCTTGTTTTTACTTCCTGTTTCACCTTAATTTGGGGCAAATCCATTTGAATCTGCATTTGCCTTAATTTTTCACTGGCCCTGACGCTGTGCTTGAAGTGTCCAACCAACGCTCTACATTTTGGCAATATATTTTTAAGTGTCGAATTCCCATTTATAGCCTCCGTAGCAATTAAATTCAAAGTATGAGCTACACAAGGATGATGTTTTTTTCCAAGATGCTCGATTATAGCTTTTTTATGTTGGCACCGTTATCGGAAACCACAGTGACAATTTTCTCGTTTATGTCCCATTCCATAAATATGTCGGTCATAGCATTTGCTATATTTATCGCACTATGGGTTTCGGGTATTTCTCTTGTAGCCAAAACTGGATTTAGCATTTTATTTCCATAAACGAAGTGTGCTGTTAAAGTCAAATATGCACGATTACTGTCCGATGTCCATATATCAGTAGTTGTCGAAAGATGCGGAATTTGATTTAAAATTAATTTTAATTTTGAAGAAATTGAGGCATATGAATTTGGTAGCATCTGAGTACTCAGCACCTTTCGACTTGGAAGCTTGTACAGTGGAATATGCGCTGAATATTCAATAAAACCTCTATTTTCAACCACTGAAAGAGGCTGATAATCTAAAACTATCATTTTTATAAGACTATTGTCTATGGATTGTTTTTCTACGTTCGTCAGTTCATTTGTTCTACCAGCAAATAACCGGAGTTGCCTAGTGCGTTTTCGCGGATTTGCCATTGATTTCGAAGCTGAAGGAGTTGTTGTTTCTGGGGTTTCCGGGGGTGCTGCTGGAGTATTATTCTGGGAAAGCTGACCTATTATAACTGTTTTGTCACTTTGTGACGATGTTCCTGGTTAGGAGTAAAACTGAATTTCAGGTGTATTTTGAATATATGTTTCTGATTGAAGCCGTGCCACATCTAAAGAAACGTCTTCGCTTTGGGCTTCATCATGGGGACTTGGCAAACTTGAAACACTGTGAAATTCCGCAGGATGTTTTCTTTTCAGGTGCTCTTTTAAATTAGTTGTGTTTCCACAATAGATTAACTGTTTTTTACATAACTGACATGTCACTGACTTCGAATCCGCACTTTTCTTAACGAATTCCCACACAATTGACCGACGGGCATTGGTTCTTCGCAACATTTTAAAAAATAAGACCGATTACTGCGTTCACGTTGAGAGTAGAACAAGTACTACATTTTAAATTAGAAATACAAATTTAAAAAGGAACGAAAAACTATTTTAGGGGTGTTTTATTATCATTTATTACTGTTCTTACGGCTTGCTGAATAATTGCTGCAATAAAATGTGAGCTCATCGGTTACCGTTTCTACACATACAATAAAATACACCCATCAATAAAAAATAAAAACAAACAAGACGAAAAATATTAGACCTGAGACGCCGAGATCCAGCGGCGATATGACATCTGCAAAAACGATAACAAATACATTTAAAACGCAGTATGCTTGCGCTACATTCTTATCGATAAAAATAGTAATCGTTATGCAGTTCTACATTTGGTGGTATTAGAATGTTTACGTTGTACGTTGCATTAATTAGTATTAGTACTACACTACTAATTTTAACTACTAATATTAGTCGATTACTAATAATCGATTATTGAACTAATAATCTCGATTATGCCCATCACTAGTATAAACCAAGATATTTCACCTCAGTCGGATTATCAGTACCTAGTTTTCTGTTCGTGAACAGGTAGCCTCCGACACTGCATTCCTTATGACAAATACATTTTCATTAGCAGTCTTGTTTGTTGTAGATACAGCCATATTGTTGGCAAAAAGAATAATGTTACCCGATCTGACTGATCTACAAGGTCATTAATGTATATTAAAAATAATATATGCCAACACGGAACCTTGTCAGACCCCATAAAGCTTGTTATATCTGATTTGCAATTCAAAATCGATGTATACTGCTTTCGGTTCGATCAACTGCCAATTGGCTTCACTGTAATTTAAATCTTTAAGTTTGTCTACTAGAAGTTCCCTAGAACAACCATAACATAATCCCCTCTCTTCTGCCCCTCAATAGTGTCGGCCAGCAGCTTATCCATAGCATCCAAAGTTGACTTACGTGTTGTAAACTCAAATTGAATCTGACAGAATAGATTATTATTCGTACGGGTCTATAGTTGTTATAAACCATTACTGAACCTTTTTTAAGAATAGGTATTACATTGGAGATTTTTATTCTAGAAAGTATACAAGAATTTATTAACTTATTTAAGGGTACTGTTATAAGATTTTTTATCCGTTTGATTATTGCAGCTGTTATCCTTCAGTGTAAGAAATCATTCGTGGACCATGTGGATCTTGTTGTTGTTGTGGATGTTATTGTTGTATTGTTACACGAAGGTTAAACCTGATTTGAAAATGTTTATATTTTCGTGGGAAAATTTGTTATTATTTATAAATAAAAACACAAACACGATTCACTATTTATTATCGGCATCTGGAATGGGGAAGCGCGAAGAAGTTTATTTCCCGTAAAGTTTATATTAATCTCTATACTATATCTAATTAATTAATTACAATAAAAAAAGGGCTTAACTAAAATATGAAACGGGAGAATGCGAAGTGATGTCTGTTTATGTTATCGCGTCTCTCGAGTTTAAGGAATGTGCGACGATAGCCGATGACTCACGCGGGTGACAGGGTTGTTTAGCCCTTGGAACAAAGGAGATCGCGCACATTAACTTTGTCGCGGTTGCAAATTAGAGGAAACGCATGACGATGGGTTAAACAAAAGTCACTTAGCCACTTGCGAATATGGTTACTTAAACTAAGTCTCGGAATAAAACTGCAAGTTGTGTGTCGCTTTTCGAGCGATCGAGACCCCGAACGGGCCTCGATCGAGAATGTACCGAGACTGGGCCGATACTGAATAGACTCGGGGGTGCCTTGACTAATAAGTTCTCCCATGATCGGGGGTGGCCGAGACGCGACCGTTCCCAAAAAAGTTGCTTGCGGTAATAGTATGAGTTTAATTATCATGTTTTCTTCTCTGCAGGGCATGAAAAACATTCCAATTCACGGGGAAGCAATAGCAGCAGTAGTAAAGATAGTGCAAGGGATGGAGCAACTGGCAGTCGACACTGGAGTAGTGGCAGCAGCCGTGATGATGGTGAATTGTTACCCAAGGAATCACGTTCATCACGAAAGCATTCTGATGAAAATATGCAAGCCACCCAGGATATGGACATTTCTCCTGGAGATAGTACACCAACTTCAGAAGTCTCATATAACCATTCCGCAGCTTCAACACAGGCTGTGGCAGTGGAACAGAACTCTCATGGACCAGTGCTTTTAGCAAATGCCCTCCCCCGGTTAATATCGCATCCCATTCACCCACCATCCACACCTACGACAACACGACCTGAATCGTCACCTTTAGCAAATCCCCAGAGCACACCGTCGATGGTACCACCATCAACTAGTATCACAACCTCAAACACACCGGGTCCCCCAGTCACGCATTTGTCCAGTGCACCAACAGAAACTATTCACAGTACGTTAAATTTGAATAGACAAGTGGTTTCAGGTGATAATAGTGTACATACACAACCACTTACTATAGATACGAATCACAGTGGACCAGTTGCAGAAGGACCTCCCACACCTACGCATTCAGAATCTGCTGACTGTGCAAAAGGTGAGTTAAGTTTTCTATGTTCTGATGAAATTCAAAAACTTATTAAATGTTGGGGAACCTTCTTATTACGCATTGTTAACTTATAACCCCAGACTAGTGAGTTAAGTTTTCTGTTTTTGGTAAAGGTGTTATGAATCACTTATGATTCAAGAATGATGAAATTCAAAAACTTATTAAATGTTTCTAACATATAACGCATAAAAAATTAAAACTAGAAAATAACACAAAGTTGCTGTATACTGCTAGTATATAATGAAGTTGGAAATCAATAAACTGTTCATTGAAATGGAAATTGTGCGTATCTCTGTAAACAAAAATAATTATAGTTATGAACAATTATGTTGGCCACTTTTTAGAGTCGTCAAGGATCATAAGTTATACCACGTGCTGGTTAACAACGGGTTAGCACTTACATAGCCTTGAGCAAAAAACTTCAATATTTATGATTGTGATGGGTGGGATTTACAAAATTGTGATAGAGGTTTCAATGAAATAACGTATGTTGCAAAAGTTTTGAGAATTTAAAAAAAATTAAAAAAGAAACTTGCAATAATATATTTAATCTGTAATAAGAACAACTGAAAATAACAATATTTCTTAAACTAAAAATGATTTCAAAGTACTGCTAATGGGCCATGATCTTCCACGGCTCGCAACTTTCTCTTAATGTTCCTCATTAGATTTTGGACAGATTGTAAATCAATTTCTCTGATCTTCAGCATTATTCTCCTTCTTAACTGCTGTTCATTTTGAGCTTCCCAGCCATTATTATAAACTTTGGTACACAGCTGAGCCCAAAAAGTTTCAATAGGTCTTGCTTGAGGAAGATTGGGAGGGTTGTCGTTTCTTGGTACAAAAGGTATTGTTCTAGCCAGTTTCTCGTAAGCAAGGCATAATGACTAGAAGCCAAATCAGGCCAAAACATTATATTGTCGTTAATATGGTTGGTGTTAATAAAATTAAATAGCTTAGGCAAACATCTTTGAGTATAGACTTCTGCGGTAACCGCTTCACCTCTAACTCGTCCAACGTACGGCTGTGAAATACCTTTGTCTGATATAGCACACCACACTAACACTTTGTTTTCAAACTTCTCTTTTCTTTTAAATTTGACATTATCAGGGCAGTTTTAAAAATCTCTTGTATAAAAACCACTATTACCTTTGATTTCGGAATTCGAAAATGTGAAATACTTTTCATCATCGACGATAATTTTGATGTTGCCAGCAAAATGAATGCGACGTAAACTGCGACAGCATCGAGGAATTCTTTCTAACTGATTTGGGGAATATTTTGGACATTTCCTTCTTTTTCGAAACTTTAAGTTATTTCTCTTTATTTCCCTGCAAATTGTGCTAGCATTAACATGAAAAATGCGTCCAAGTTTCGTGTTGAAGTTCGAATTTGATTTTCACACCTATTGACCAATCTTTGAACTGTAGCAGCATTCAGCGCTCTTGGACGTCCATTTTTTGGCAAATTTATACAAGTAATACCTTCGTCACATTCACGGATCGTTCGATAAATTGTAGCAACGGAAATATTTTGTTCTTGATATAGACGAACTATTTCTTTCTTTTCAAGTCGTCCAACTAGACTGTAAATACTCTTCCGAATATCTAATTTATACGACATTTTTACAAATTATATCATAACCAAAATCGTTTTATTTTGAAGTTAAGATGTTGAGTGGTTACCATGGTGCAGATTTTTGAATTGTTTTCAACGGAGATGCTACCTCCTGAACTTTGAAAAAAATTCTCAAATATTTTGCAACATACGTTATAGATCAGTACATCAGAATAAAGCAATATTTCAGAAAATTTCATTTTGTATGTATTGAACTTTCTTATACTATTGATACGTGTTCGGCATACTATCGCTGTCGCGATCTCGAAGGCAATATCCCTCCATGAGTACATCCACATACGTTAGGACTTATAAAATATAATTCTGTTTCAGTGATATCATGGTGTAATTATTCATGTCATGACCATAGATATAAACTAATGACAAAGCAAACAATATTTTCCGTTATTGGAATTTTAAGTGTTTGGTTTTCATATAGGATTTGCATCTGTTGTGTCTAGTATGATGTTGATTTATTGCACCTGAAGTTGCAAAATAAGTTTGTGTGATTCCAAAATAATTTTGGCGAATCGGTGAATTGTGTATATAAGGCCACGATACTTCCACTTGTAGGTGTAAGGAAATGCGCGGCCGCTAAACACTCGGGACTCGTTTTAAAATTGACAAAACTAGTTTTTTCTCATTTAATATCTACTGATCAGATGTGAACCAAACATGAACATGTTTCTTGTAAATATTTCATTTGTGGTTTGAAATTGAAAGTAACTTTTAAATATAATATACTAATTAATTTAAAAATCCTTACCAGACTTGATTTTCTGCATAGCTAGATATGTATTTCAGAGGCTGTTGCCATCATCAGTGAAATCTGAAAAGAAAACTGTTAAATTTAGTATTTCTTATGGACATTCTTATGTGAAACGACAAAGTTTGCTGCTCCCAATTCTAAAAAGTGAAATGCTGTTATAAACATAGTGACTTTATACAGACAATTTAATATTAAAAGGAATCGAAAGAATTAAAATATTTAAAGAAAATGAACAAGAATGTTGGGAAATTTTGTAAATATTCTAGATCTAGAAAAGATCTTTTTCTAGATCGCTTCGACCTAGAGGTAGAACTCATCTACTCGAGGATGGGAAATGTGTCTTTGCCGAAACGTTGGAATAACCCAGTCTGGGACAATAAACTACGCAGTTCATTACCCAAGAACCTGAAAAAATGTATATATATAACGTGTGAGCAACGAAATTGTGATTCAGGGAGGGCTTTGGAAGTTTTCGCGTATGTCTTAGATTAATTTTGAGTAATAGAACTACTCGCCGTTACTAACAGGTGTACCAACCCTTTTACCGGTAACTTAAATTTAGATTAAATCAAACTGCAGGCAAAGCTGTAAAAACTGAGGTTATGTTGGCAATAAAATTTTAAATAATACATTTTAATCATGACAACCAATAGTAATTATCAAATAAGATGAGTTATATGGCCACCACCGACATCACAATGTAACTCTTCCTTTGACGTCGTGCAACATGTTCATAAATGGTGTTAAAATTTCATTAAGAACTGTTTTACAATACTTCAAAAAGTGACAGTTTAAATGAACTATTTTATTGGATTAAAATTACACATTCATGGTATGTCTATCTCCCTCTTCCAGGGTCAACTCTAAAACATAATTCCGTTGCTCTCACGTTATATATATATAACTTATATTGTTTATAAGAAATAGTTTCTTTTTAAAAACAATTTTATTTTATTCACTACAATATATAATTTATTGCTACTTGTGGTAAAAACACATAATATAATATAAAAATGATTTATGGTTTGATTAATTATGTTTTGTTGATTGATTTGCTTTATATTTCGTTTATACAAATTGTGGTTAGCGCGATGCTCGGACCCACGTTATTATTCGTACGATACGGATAATTGCAGAAAGCGTAAGCTTCTGTTATTGTTCTGTCCGTGCATTGCGTTATACCTAAACAAATTGCTGACAAGCAAGATGATGTCATGTTGGTGTTTTCTTGGTATTTTGACGACATTACTCCTCCCTTCTTAGAATGAAGCCTGCGAGGGTAGTTGAGTGGGTTTCATTTCCAAGTTTTCATTTGGTTTTTCCTTTTTCTTGAATTTTCGGATGTACCACTTAATGCTGAGGAAGCCACAACCAATTATTATAGAAGTGTATAAAAATATTGTCCAAATGCTGGGGGTGTAAAGGTCGTTGTCTTCTGCCATGTGTATTGGTGTAATCGGGTTTGTCCTTAGTTGTCCTAAGTTGAGGGTTTCCAATTGGATCGACATGTTGGTAATCTTGATAGGGTCTTGTTCACGAGAAGCGTCGAATTCTATCAACATAGGCGTGCCGTGTGATTTTTCTATGGGCATCAACTCTTGTTGGTCGAAGATTATCTTGCACGTTTCTTCTGGATCAATTAGAAGTATTCCATGTGGGTTTATTGTTCGTTTTTCATTCGGGCAGTCCAACGTTAAAGCTTGTTTTTGGTTGAACCATCCTAAGTATTTATCGGTGAACGGTATCGGTTCGATGTGATCTTGTTTTGTATGGATCTCGGTGTAGAAACAACTTGAAGGCTTGTTTTCTTGTAAAATTTTGGCTTCACATGTAGTGTTGATATTCATTAATAAGTTCCAAGGACAGTGGTAAATGTCACTCTTAGTACATCTATCATATAGAGGTTTTATTGATTTCTCCGATTTTAATAGAAATCTTGAATTAGGGATTATTGTGAAATATTTTTCTTTTATTAGAGTAGGTAAAGGTTCTAAATAGTATAATTCAAATGGAATGTCATGTTCTATAGGAACAGATAGGAAATAATTGATTTGGTTGTTATTTTGATGACAGCTTACCTTTATTAGGGATTCATAATTTATAATGTTTTCAGGTATTACTTGAAATGGTAACTGATTTCCATAATAAGGTGATATCCTTTGTAATTCATTAAGTAAATCTGTCGCTTTTATGATGCTTGGGTGCATTGCGCCTATTTTAGAAAATGTTATTGAATTTTCAATTTCAATTAGAATTTGCAAAATAGTGTTATATAATAAAATCATTTGATTATACAAGTCTTTAGCTAAAAGTTCTTCTGATACTCGTATACTGTTTTTTATGTAATGATGTAGTTGTAGTATACGTGATTTTAGTAAAATTTCGTTGTGTTGTATTTTTTGAATCGTTGTGTTAAATTGCTCAATTAATTTGTTGTTTATTGAGTATTGATTTAAAATTTGATTTTTGAGATCATGTTGATTATTCTCTAGGTGCTTTAATACTTTGTTTATCCTAATACCATCATTTGCGTCCATATTGCCTGTTACAAATTTAATTATTGTTCCTAATCCATCTATTAAACCTCTTTTACTTCTCTTAATTAATTGCGGATTGATATTTATCAATTTTGCTTGAATTAATTGTCTTGTGTGTACAGTAAGTTTGTCATAATTGCCTATTTCTCTGTAATGTGTGGAATTTTGTTGGAGACTTTCCAATAGATTGTCGTAATGTTCGTCTAGTTTTTCTAGTTCATTGTATATTGGTAATAGGTCATAGTAATGTACAAGTGTGTGTTCAGTTTTCTGAAGTCGCGCGGGGCCCAATAATATCGGTAGTAGTCCGGTATTTCGCGTTACGTTCTGGATGTTTACAGATGTCCCAAGTTTGACGATGGACCTGCAATGGGTTCCGCTATGAATTTTGGGGGTCTTTTGATATTCGATAAGTGAATGTTTTCAGAAGTTAAACGGGTTTGTGGAATAATTTTGCCTGTCTTTAATTCTGGATTTATTTCTTTCAATGTTTCTATTTTGTACTTATTGGATGTCTTTTTACATTTTTGTTTATTTTTGACAAATATACGTTCGGGTATATGAGGTAATTCTTCTTTTGTTTCATTTTGTTTTGCTATAGTTTTTTGTTTAATATTATCTATATTATCCTTAACTTGTTCGTAAAGTATTTTAGTTTTGTCACGATGTTTTTGATTATATTGACATGTTAGTTGTTGTTCAATATTAATATCGAATGGGTTTTTGTTTTCTAAGTGTCCATTGATTATCTCAAAAGGTGTAAATTTTGTTACGGAGTGTTTCGTGTTGTTATACGCTATAACGGCATATTTAACTTTTTCTTCGATAGAATCGTTTTTAAAGTTTTCTCTGTTATTGAGAATACGAATGTGCTCTATAAGAGTGGAGTGAAATCGTTCTATCATACCGTTTGATTCAGGGTGTTGTGTGCTTGTAAAATGAATTTTTATGTTATGCAACTGTAAGAGTTCCTGAACTAGGTCGTTTTTAAATTCACATCCATTATCTGAAATAATTTTGTAGGGTATTCCGTGGTGTGTAAAATATGTAATTAATTTATTTGCTATCTCTGTTCTCTGCAACGATAGTAATGCATAAGCCTGTGCGTATTTAGAGAATGCGTCTATTACTGTTAGGAATTTTTGTTTTTCTAAAGTTATACAATCAATGTGAATTATTTCATAAGGTTTTGAAGCTGTTGGGGTGATATTTAACTTTAAATTTAATGGATTTCTATCGTATTTTGAAAGTCTGCACGGATCGCATTCGTTGATAACTTCTTGAATGTTTTGTTGTATTCTTGGCCAAAAGTAAAATTTTTTTAATTGTTGGTATGTTTCTTCAATACCACGGTGATTCGTTTTTCCTTCATGATAATTTTTTATCATGTCTATTTGTTCTATTGGATCTTGTAAATCAATTAATAATTGAGTACATTTTACTAATTGTAATCCTGAGTTTTTAAAATGTTTTTGCAGGGTTGTACTAAGTTTCTCGTACACGGGTGATTTAAAATAAATGTAGTATTTTATTTTCGGAGTTAAATATTCTTTGATAAACTGAATGATTTCTCGTTCGAAATTATTTTTTGAAATTTGTAAAATCATTCTTTGATATTGGTTATTGAAAAGTTTCATTATTTTTAATTTCGATGGAAGGTAATTTACTTCGGTGACAATTATTTGGTTTTTAAAATGATTCACCGGTTTTTCTACAATAGGGATGTTGATAACAGGGTGTTCGTGATTCGAATGAATAGTTTCATCGGGATCAACTGGTTGTTCCGTATCTAATTCTACTATCATAGATTGATTATCGGGATTATCTTCAATTAGTTTGTTAAATTCTTCCATATATTCAAAAATTGGTTGATTTGTTTCTTTGATATGACATTCTATTCGTGAAAGTGGATCTGCTACTTTATTTTGTGTACCTTTTTTGTAAATAATATTATAATCGAACTCTTCGAGTTTGAGTCGCCAACGTACTAATTTAGAATTTGGTTCGCGCAAGGAAAATAACCATTGTAGCGGTTTATGGTCAGTTATTATGTTAAATTTTCGTCCAAATAGGTATGGCCTAAAATATTTAGTACTCCATACGATAGCCAGTAACTCTTTTTCAATAGTTGAATAATTAATTTCGTGCTCGTTAAGCGTTCGACTTGCGTACGCGATGGGGAGATCTTTTCCAAGTGGGCCTTGTGAAAGAACAGCACCTAATGCATAATTTGAAGCATCGGTTGTTAAATGGAAAACTTTAGTGAAGTCGGGATATTGCAAAATCGGCTCATTTGTTAACAGAGTTTTGCAGTGTTCGAAACATTTACGATATTCAGGGTTGTTTATATTTATTATTGCATCCTTTTTTAAACAGTTAGTTAAAGGTTTTGTGATTTTAGCAAAATTTGGAATAAATTTTCGATAATAGCCTAATAATCCTAGAAAACCTTTTATTTGTTTTGTTGTTTTTGGTATTGGGTAACTTAGAACGGCATGTACTTTATCGGGGTTCGGTTTAACACCGTCTGGAGTGACAATATGTCCTAGGTAACCTACTTCTTTTTGTAAAAACTCGGATTTGTCTAGTTGGATTTTTAGGTTAGAAGTCGATAATCTGTCGAATACTAATTTAAGTCGTTCAATGTGTTCTTGGAGACTTGTGCTAAATACTATAATGTCATCGACGTAAACTAGGCATACTTCGTTCAAGAGACCACGTAAAACATTATCCATGACGCGTTGGAACGTCGAGGGGGAATTTTTTAATCCGAATGGCATTCTTAAATATTCGTAATGTCCATTCTCGGTGTTAAATGCTGTTTTTGGAACATCTTCGGGATTCATTTCAATTTGATGAAATCCGGAGGCAAGGTCAAGTGTTGTGAAATATTGACAGCGTCCAAGTTTGTCTAACAAGTCCGTGATGTTCGGTAATGGGTACTTGTCATCTATTGTTTTTTCATTTAATTTACGATAGTCTACTACTAGTCGCCACTTCTTTTTGCCAGAGGCGTCCATCTTTTTGGGAACTACCCAGATTGGTGAGGACCAGGGCGAATACGAGGGTTGTATAATTTTTTGATTTAACATTTTATTTATTTGAGATTGAACCTCTTTACGATGTACTTCAGGGTATCGATAAGATTTCGAATAAACTGGTGTTTCGTCTTTAGTTCGTATGTGATGTTTAACTCGGTTGGTAAATGTCAATGGTTCGTTCTCTTGTTGAAAGATATGGGAATATTCGGTGATTAATTTTCCTATGGCATTTTTTTCTTCATAATTTAAATGTTCGGTGCGAAATTGAGATAAATCAATTGGTTTATTTTGCATGTTATAGTAACTTGGTGTCGTTTCTCGATAAAATATGGGAATTTTAATTTTTGGTAAAACAAGTAAATTATTTTTGAAATCGAGTGTTGCATTAATTTTCTTTAGATTGTCCATGCCTAAAAGCCAATCGAAGTGTTTGTGGAAACGAAATAGATAAAATTTGAGGGGGGTTTCTGTATGAAAAATTTCTGGAAGGGGTGATATCATTGAAAATTTTTCTGTTGTAGAACCATGAATTGTTGCAATGCGAAACGGGTCGTTACGAATTAATTCAGTGTATAATGTTTTAGCTAATGCGGGATTGATAAATGATTTTGTGCTACCGGTGTCAATAAGAATTTTTTGATTAGTTAGAGGATGTATTATATAAGGTAATTCTGATGGATCATTTACAAAGTTCATTAATTCGAGTCGTCGGGGGTTTGTTCCGAGGCAGCGTCCTCTAAAAAATTATTGTACGGAGTTTCGCTTTCGTCGAAGTCTGCATAATCGTTATAATCTAGGTATTCGTCGGTATTCTCGTCGTCTTGTGTCTCATTTTTAGATTCATTGCTTATGTTATATAATTCTTCGAAATGAAATTTCGGTTGTGTATTTGTGTTATATTGAGGTTTAAACGTATTATTCGTTGAAATACTCATTGGCGTTGGTTTAGGAAACTTGTTTCGATTTTGATTTGGGTGGAACGAATTTTGTCTAGGCTGGCTTGGGCCTGGTTTATTAAAATGTGTGGGTTTTGAAAAATTTTGAGAAGTCGTTTGTTTATAAAAATTATTTGGAACAAAAGGTTTGCTATAATTAGGTGGATTATAATTTTGAGAAAAGTTCGGCATGAAGTTATTTGTTCGAATAAATGGTTTCGATTTTTGCACATTGTGTGTTTGTTGTTTAAAAGATTTTTGGGAATTAATTTCTTTTTGGTAAGTGTTAGTTAATAAATTTAATGCGGTGTCTAAATCTTGTGGATCTTTTGTTCGCATTAAAGAACCTAAAGGATCTTTTAATCCATTTAACAAAGTTTTAAGTGCAACTTTTCGAAAATGATTATTTAAGCCTTGGTTATTACCGTAATTTAAATTTGCATATGAAATTTGTAAGTGCAATATTTTTTGAATTTTTTTGAAAAATTCGAACGGAGTATCGCTTCCCTGTTCTAATTTTACTAATTCAATTGTGAGACTAGCGTCATCACGTTTATCAGAATAAGCATTTAATAAGGATGTTCTTAATGTTTGCCAATCATTAATTTGTGTGTTTCCCAAATAAAGAGCGGCTTCGCCTTGAATTTTTGCTCTGATCCGGCTTGTCAAGAGATCGTTACGCGGATTTGCCGCATTTTCTACATCATAAAAATAATTGATTATTTTTTCTGATTGGTGAATAAATTGTGGTAACAATTCTACTTCACCTTTGAAAACAGGTACCATCTCGAGGTATTCCTTAATATCAGATAATGATGGGTTTGCAATTGCCATGTTTGTTGATTTTAGTGAACTGTCACAATTTAAACGAGAAGGTCTGATTTGAAATTTTGAATAATTGTTTACTGGGATTTTTAATTCAGTATCTCTATCAAAATTATCAATTTCTTCTTCAGAAGAAGCGTCTGAGTCGCTTTGTAAATTATTCGAGCCTCTAAATGACATGAAATGTACTTACAAGAGCATGAAGAATAACATCTCGTCTGGATCGTATTTTCGTTTGCCGATGAACCGTTGAAACGGACCAGGTCTTCTACACAGAACTGTTCAGCTTTATCCTACCAATCGACTGCGCCACTTATATTGTTTATAAGAAATAGTTTCTTTTTAAAAACAATTTTATTTTATTCACTACAATATATAATTTATTGCTACTTGTGGTAAAAACACATAATATAATATAAAAATGATTTATGGTTTGATTAATTATGTTTTGTTGATTGATTTGCTTTATATTTCGTTTATACAAATTGTGGTTAGCGCGATGCTCGGACCCACGTTATTATTCGTACGATACGGATAATTGCAGAAAGCGTAAGCTTCTGTTATTGTTCTGTCCGTGCATTGCGTTATACCTAAACAAATTGCTGACAAGCAAGATGATGTCATGTTGGTGTTTTCTTGGTATTTTGACGACATTACTTATATATATATATATATATATATATATATATATATATATATATATATATATTTGTTGGGTTTAATATATATATATATATATATATAAATGAATAGGTATAATAATATCTTGCATTGTGAGCAGTCAGCCGTCGACTCTGCCGAATCACGACACCGCAACTCAACTTAAAATTGGTCCCTTTCACCTTATGGTACTAGAAATATTCAAGTAAACCTCGAGAACTTGCTCAAATACACCTCCAGAGCTCTGTATGGACCAAGTCAAATAATCTATTTTATGACTTTTAAGTACTTAAGAGTGTGTAGTATCAATTTTTGGCTTCAGCACTAAATATTAAACTTCAGCTGATTAAAATGCATGTATCAGCAAAATAGCAACGTATTTATTTGTAACGTAATTTACTGAATTTACAGGGAGTGATTTCATATTTCAATATTCTTAACTTAACTTAACCCAAACATTACTTTAAAAAATATGAAACTTCTTCCTTGCTATATACAAATATTAAGATTAAAATTTCATAATTTATCCTCAAAAGTTTTAACGGGAGAGCACAAATCTATTCAGAAAATTTTCAGTCACCAGTATAAAAAAAACCCATACCAAACTTTGCTGGCCTATTAACGAAAAGACTGTTTCTAGACTAGTCTTCTGGTTTACATCTACAGCTCCAAAAACCATACCTGACCAAGTCTTTATAAAGTGCAGCATTTTTTCAGTACACACGTTTCAACTTCTCTTTGGAATTTGTTTAAACTTTGTATTTTTATTATTGCATTATGGGCATACATGGTTTTATCCAAACAAGCAATTGTGTACTTGGTTTAGAGCGGATCCATTTGTGTTAGCTATCACTTTCAAATAATTTTGTAACAACATAGAAGAGAAAACAACAAAAATATGGAAAAGAATATAAGAATATAAGTTATCAAATTCATGTCAATATTATCTGTTTCTTCCCTTACCCATATTACAGCTTGCATTTGTCAATGAACATGGATAGGAATTATATCAATGTTACCGTTAAACACATATTAACTAGTTTAAACTAAAAATTACTAGGTACGTTTGTGAAAACTAGTTTTGACTAGTCGGAACCAAAACTCTCAGTAATAAGCCGAATAATATATAATTTGCACAAAAATCTGGTTCTAATTGATAATTCTAGTGATAACTAGTTTTATCAAATATTTTGAGTTAAAACTGAAAGAAATTTTTTTTATTTGTTATCTTTTTAATTTAAAACCAGTTCATGAGAATATACGATTTACATTTACTTCGAATGGAAGTATTTAATTTGCTGTTATTTCTTTCCATTTCTTGTAATTAAACATATACAAAAACGTTATGCCAAAATATATTCTAAATATGTCATTTTGCGACTGAGTAACTTTGATTGGATAAAAGAAGTTGTTATTACTACTTGTGAATATATTTATTTTGTTTCGCCATTTTTATGGTGTAAAGATTTGCCTAGCCTGGTACGCTTCCCACCTCGGATGTTATGTACTATCAATTTAGATTTCTTGTGCATAATTCATCGAAAACGTCAATTCAACTTGAATGTATGTCTTGGAAATAGGTGAATAATAATGCAGGTTTCACTTTCTGAGCAAACATGTATGCACCACACCACCATGCACTTTCGCGAATTCCCTCCTTTTAATAATTGGAAAGCAATACTTTTTACTTTTTATTAGCGTTAGGAATATAAAATTTACATAGAAACATAATAAAATAAATAAACATATGCTTTCAAATAATTTTAGGCAGTATAGCATTATTTCATGCAGCATGGCTGGCTGTCATGGCATTTTCAGTTGCAGAGTTGGTTATTTTGTCATAAGGCAGTTGCATTTCTAAGGGTTCTACTCGTTCTGGCTTGGCACAGAATCTTGTGATAAAAAATATTATTGACATATATCGAAGTCAGACCGACTGTATAAATTAGATACCTAGTACGCCCTCTTTTGTAACTAGTTGATGCAAATTATCCGTTCTTACATCAATAGCAACTGCAAGCACATTTATAAGCGAACCCTTGGCCTTATCTACATCAGGGATTGGGATTGGGACAATCAGCCGTATTCTCTAAGCATCTTTTCAACTTGTTAAGTTGTTAGACTTGTTACGTATCAATCGTAACAAGTTTGTTATGCAAAGTGGTATTCTGTAAGGTCTGAGTCGTTCAATTTTTGTTAGAACCTAACAATTTATTGAAATGTCGTATCAATTGATAAATGAGCTGTTGTTACGTGTGTTATTTGTCATTTGGAAATTTAAAAAACTGGATTTTATTCTTAAATAGCATCAGTGGTAAATTTTAATTATATTTCGCTGTATTAAAAATAGTAAATAAGTAGGTATTTAATATAAAATCGCTTTTGGTTACAATTTTTGTGTTATTTATTAAAGAGATTTTGCGTCATGAATTTGAATGGGGAAATTTTTGTGGCTTTAGTAGATGAGTTAGCTGGCAGTAGAAAATAGGTATGCAAGTTGAATTTATATTCAATAAAAATAAAAAAAATATTATTGTAACCTTACTTTTTAGAGATCATGTTCGAAGAATGCATACACAATTGCAATAATTAAAACTTTATGAGCACAAATAGAGTTCAGCATCATATCAAGCTACTTCTCGCTGGTTCTCGGATTTCTCGTGTTTTTCCCCATTGTTAAACTAGCCATGTGCGAACTACGCTACTACTTTAAATACGAAGGGGTTATAAATGTAATGTTGTCAGCACATGTGCGAACACCGATGCGGTCAAAATTACTTTCTATCTTTCTTGTTATTGGTTCGTTTCAATTGCAACTAACAAGTCTCGTTACAGAATAGCATTATTGATACGCTTGTTAGGATTTCGTATCAATTCAGTCGTTTTCAAGTTTGTTAGACTTATCAATTGCTACGTAACAATAGTTACAGAATAGGGCAGATTATCTCCAACTTAACATTAGGATGTGTAGTTTCAGAAATCAGTTTAATTATTTCAGCTTGCTTTTCTAATTTTTTACGGCGTGATTTCTAATTTTCCTTAATTCAATTTCCTTGCTGCAATAAGTACAGGTAAAATCTATATTTTCCTCAAATGAAGTCTATGCGTACCAACAAGCATTTCCTCATTTTGAAGTTGTAAATCATATACTACACACCATAATATTACATCTTGTTGGACATGCTGTTTAATTGAAATTTAATTTGAATTTTGATAAATTCTACGTTCTCAAGTAAACACAGATTTTCTTTTTCTTCAGTAGGGGAGACAGGGTACGGTTGTAACAGTTTTGCATTGATCGCTCATAGAATCATTATGATACTAGTTATTTCTGCACTAAGCACATGAAACGAAAGACTGCTCTTTAGTTTTCACATTCTTCATCGCATTTTAGCGCCTACTGCAATAATTAGCCTACAGGGGCATTTTGGAAAAAGTCCTACCTTTGTTACAACTGACCCCCATAAGTTGTAACAGTGGTTGGGGTCGGTTGTAACACATGGAAATGAAGCACGACGTGTTCTAATTAGATTTGTTACAATGAATTAATAGAAAAGTAGTAAATTAAGTCTCTAACGCTAATAAATTGATAGTTAACAAAATCTTAAACCATTTATAAGAAAAAAAAAACAAATGAGAAATAAAATTAAACGAAAATAATGTTTCAACATAAAATAAAATAATTTTGCTGATTCACAGTCATCACAACTTTAATTTCGGCTACCGCCTGTGCGAGAGCTTTTCATCGTTAGCTGCTGGACTATCTTGATGGGGCGTAGCCTCACCGCTGTTCTGTCTAGTTTTGATTTGGTCTATCTGTTACGTATGAAGGCGCAATATCGATTTCTTGGAATAAGTTACGATTGAATGGGTAGACTGCAGTGTTACGAAAGCCGGCTGGAATGTTAGACTGTGTCAGGGCGAGTGGCATTACAGTTTTTACAAGCCCTGGTATATCATAGATCGACATAGTCTTTCCAGGATGATTTCGCATCCATGCATCACAGGTACAATTTATCGCTTTCTTTAACGGTCCGTATACAGATCGATCCAGAGGCTGGAGCTTGTGAGAGCAGTGGAGAGGGAACGAGAACAAAACTATTCCGTTTTCTTTGCAAAAGTCCAATGCATTTATGTGGACGTGTGATGAGTGGTTATCAAGCAGAAGTAACACTTTATGCAAACTAGAAGCGTTAGTGAATGTTTCAAAAATACAATGAATATTTCGTCTTGCATCCAGCCTGATGAATTGGCTGCCCCAACTGAGCCTACAGAATCATCTCTGATGTAATGTTCATGAAACCGAACTCGAGAAAACACGAAAAGTGAAGGAATGACGTTGCCCAGGGCATTTACTGCAAATGCAACTAAGCTACAGCGCTCTGCAGATGTCATTGCCCCGACTTGTCATGTTGTGCTATTACTCGGTCTGGCTTCTGAACTGTAGTAATGCCAGTCTCGTCAACGTTGTATATATCTTGTGGCTCGAAGCGATGACGGTCCAAAACAACTCGCAGATTGTCGTAAAAAATCCGATGATGGTCTTGTTGAAGCTTGTTGCTCTGGAAAGGCTTCTAGCCTGGGCTGCGTGTACAGACAGTTCAGGATTTCTTTTCATGAAAGAACGAAACCATTTGGTTTCTCCAAATCATATTTGACGGCTAATTCGAACGCCAACTTCCTCACCTCTTTTGTAAAGAGCCCGAAATATATGTCCGCACAGCGGATGAGATATTTGCAAAATGCATGTTCTTGTTCGTGACTGAAAACTCTGTTATGTGCCACATACCCCATACCAATATTTTCCGCCTCATCGCTCTCGGCTTGATCTCTTTTTTTACATATCGAAGTAGAGAAACACACCGTGTGCTTCTGCGGCACTTCTTAATGATTCACCATCTTTTATTGTGAGGTGGCATTTCGCCCTCTTGTTGTTTTCCTTATGCGTATCCTAGGCATCTACAAAGAGGAACGGAGGAATTAAAAATGTTACAACTGTACCCACAAAAATTGTTACAACTGTACCCACCTCATTCCTTTATAATTGAAAAATCACAGTGACGAGACAAATTATCGGACACAAAAAATAATTACGATTACATATTCTCTAAGGTCTCATCTCCAAGCAAAAAAATACTTATCATCCTATTCTCAATATAAGCTGCATAATTAGAAAAAATCTTCGATCGCAAATACTTACTTTGTCGCGACCTCGCACAATAGGATCCCGTGCAACGAACTGAAGCACGTGGCTAGCGGCGTAATACTGATAAACACGTTCGGACATGTAAACTGCTCCTGTCCCTCCTGAACCCCTTGCCGTAATCCGAGAGATATTTACTTTGTTTTCAATCGTGCCCTGCTACAACCGTACCCAGTCTCTCCTAATTTTGCATTTTGCATGGCTCCGTTTAAGTGTTGCGATTTCATTTTCTGGTTCAGCAGTATTTACTTGTCTGGATGTTGTTCCATTCAAATTTGGTTTATTATACATTCAGGTGACGATGTTGTTGTAAAACCAACTCTTGGTTCTATTACAAACATAGATTTGTAGGGGCTTTGTTGAATTCCTGAATGCATTGCTCGATTTTTCATGAATTGGACGAAATTAAACCTTCCGATCATTTCTTGGTATTGTTTTCCTTCATCCATGTTGCCAACATATTCTCAATGTCCTGGTTGGCCCGTTCGAGTGATCCTTCATAATATCCTTAGTTCATATATATGATAATATACAAGGAGGGTCAAGAATTGTGAATATATTTACAATGCTATAACTACTTCTGTCTCTGCATGTGAAGTATTGGTGTGGAAACTACCCTCTGCTTTTCTTTTTTCTATTTAGTTGGGACCCTGTACACATTGATAACAAGTTTATCATTTCAATCATAATGTTAGCATATTTTTTCGTTAGCCTATCTCGCCAGCTGTGGCCTATTGCGGTGTGTGCAGTAATGTAGATTTGGTCGTTCTTAACCTTCGCAATTTCCATGAAATTAAAGCGATTTAGATTTACAAGTGTAGTATAAAGCCAGTGTAGGGCTATTCTTAGTATAAAGTTTCAATAAACATATTACGAGAGCAGAATAAGCGTCGAATAGCATAAACTGTAGAATAAGCAGTGGTATATCTTATTCCATCAATATCGGAAATATAATTTTTATACTCGGCTCTGATTGGTCGTTAGTTTACGCCGACGCAGTGCAGGAATGAATTTTGGTGACACTTATTTTATAAATCGAAAACATTGTTGATATTCCGAGTTTTGAATGAGATGTCGAGGAAGATACAGAACATATTCCACAAACGCGTCGTCCGAAACGATTTCGAAGAAGGTTAGGTTATAAAATTATATTTCGTGTATATTTTATCCTTGAACAGAAAAATTGTATTATTGAATTGTATTGCATACCTGCGTCACAGATGTTTTGGTCTTCTCACCGAAATATTTTGAGTACACGCTGTTTTTCAGCCACTGCGGTATAACTTAGGCTATAGATAGCTATTCTGTGATTTATTACTGCATTTGTAAAATTTGCCCTTAAGCGCCATTAATGTAAGCTCGATATTTTCGTCGCTTGTTTTGCAGTTTCTATCTGTATTTAATTTTAATAATTAAATTTATAGACGATGCACGCGGTTCTTGGGGAAACATTATAACAACAAAAATCTAAGTCTAAATCTAACGTTCTTTGTTTTAAAATAAAGCAAAATAATAAAATTTTATTTATCTACTTTGCGTTAATAATGGACTCATTGGAAACAGTTTAATAATGAGTCGTATTATTAAACTGTTTTTGGTAACTTTTAGGTCATATATCCTCTTGGATTTTACCGGCAACAAATTCTCAACAGCCTTTTGAGCGGCTTCGCGTATGTACGGCGCACAGTGGTCGGAAAGTCGAAAAAGCTGGCCAAAATATGAAGGAGTTATTAGAATTCCATAAATTTTAGTATACTTACGTTTTCGAGGTCGCTGATTGCGATACAGAATTCAGATTTTCGAAATTCAAAATCGCAAATCCAATATGGCGCACAAATTTTGGAAAACGTCATTTTTGAATCTCGGTATTTAGAAGTTTATGAGGGCGCTGATTATGAAATTGAATTACGAGTAACAAAATGTAAAATAAAATCCAGTATGGCGCAAAAACATTCTCAACCTTTATAAAACTCGGTATGGCTGGGTTTTTGAGGTCGCTCAGTGCGTACGTAACTCAGGAATGGTCAATTCGGGAAGATTATTTAGTAAAATACACTATTTTTAGAACTTCAATTTTATTTAATATAATTTTAGTCACTTTCGGACGAATCCGAGTTAACACTAAAAGTGTCATCACTTTCACCGGAGGCGGACTCATCAATTTTACGATTGGAGTCAGAAATTGGAGCTTTGACTTCAATTAACAATTCCAACGCTTCTTTCGAAAAGGACTTTTTTTGAAAATATTTTTACATTATATTCATATTTTTTATACGATATTAACATTTATGTATTTATTTATTGAAGAAATGATTATTTGTTTCATTCATAAAAATGTATTCATTAAGACATCCTAATATCGAATATAAGCCGTGATAGCAGGGCGGAGGGTTAACCTCCCCGAAATGTCTCTTTACGGAGTTACAGTTATCACACCCCCTTAAAAATACCCTCCCCTAAAATATTTTCTTAGTTCGCCCTTGTGGGATATTGTAAACCGGTTTCGCAAAGACCGTGGCTCGCTGTTCGCGTCACCTAGAATGTACTGCAACTATGACGTCCTATATAAAAATTCTAATAACTTATTCATCCGCAGCTATCCGCAGCTGATTTTTTCGCAAATGTGGAGAAGAACGTATTTCGAATACTACCAAAGTTTTTATTAGGCAGAATACGACAGAATAAATAACTTCCATCGTATGTCAAACCAGTTGATTGAAATTTTGTTTACATAATTTTACACACAGTTATAGTATATTTATAGAAGTATGTCAATGAGACAGGATGTTCAGAGTTTTAGAATCAAATTGAACACACCTTCATTGAAAGAATCCATTTTGTTGCATTAAAAATCGACAAATCGAATTTATTTTGTTTGCAAATTCGGTGTGACGCACTTTATCGACCGCTAAAGCATATAATGCAGCGCGAAAATGGTCAAATTTGAACTGAAACGAGACGTGAGGATTAGGCATTGAGCTCTCGCTGGCTTCTACAACAACCGCAGAGATTCCTTGTTTATTGACTACATGGGTTGGAGTAACTAAAATAATTTATTTAGTTTTCGAATTTTGGCCAGCTTTTTACGC
>OY390736.1:3454274-3479274 GCA_959613385.1 Geotrupes spiniger | reverse complement strand
TCTCTCAACCGGAAGTGATGGTTTACTCTTATCACTTTTTTCCATATCTCGAAAACCGTTCACGTTACGGAAAAAAATATTCTTACATAAATTATAGATATTGATATTTTAAACAACTTTCATTTGAAAAGTTTTTTTGAAAAATGTAGTATAACTAAGTATAAGTAAGTTTCGTGCGGACGACCGCGGATTTTTACTTACTTATACTTTATGTATAAGTAAGTATAGGAATCATGAAAAATTTCGACCTCGAGATTTTAACGGATATACGCGTTTTGAGGTCCCCTGAATCGTTTCTGACTATTTTTGGAATGACGTCTGTGTGCTGTGTGTCTGTGTGTGTGGCTGTATGTCTGTGCGCGCTTTAGCGGCCATACGATTATAGCTAGAGCTATGAAACTTTAAATTTAAGATTTGTATATAGCTGGAAAGAAAACGTCATATTTTGAACGCAATCGCTCAACCGGAAGTGATCGTGTACTCTTATCACCATTTTCAATATCTCGAAAACGGTACGAGCTATCAGAAAAATGTTCGTATATAAGTTAAAGGCATTGAAATTATAAACAACTTTCATTTGAAAAGTTTTTTCGAAAAACGTAGTATAACCAAGTATAAGTAAGTTTCGTGCGGACCACCGCGGATTTTTACTTACTTATACTTTATGTATAAGTAAGTATAGGAATCATGAAAAATTTCGACCTCGAGATTTTAACGGATATACGCGTTTTGAGGTCCCCTGAATCGTGTCTGACTATTTTCGGAATGACGTCTGTGTGTCTGTGTGTGTGTGTGTGTGTGTCTGTGTGTGTGTCTGTGTGTCTGTGCGCGCTCTAGCGTCGAAACGATTATAGCTAGAGCTCTGAAACTTTAAACTTAACATTTGTATGTAGCAAGGAGGAAAACGTCCTATTTTGAAAGCAATCTCTCAACCGGAAGTGATGGTTTACTCTTATCACCTTTTTCCATATCTCGAAAACGGTACACGTTACGGCAAAAAATATTCTTACATAAATTATAGATATTGATATTTTAAACAACTTTCACTTGAAAAGATTTTTCGAAAAACGTAGTATAACGAAGTATAAGTAAGTTTCGTGCGGACCACCGCGGATTTTTACTTACTTATACTTTATGTATAAGTAAGTATAGGAATCATGAAAAATTTCGACCTCGAGATTTCAACGGATATACGCGTTTTGAGGTCCCCTGAATCGTTTCTGACTATTTTGGGAATGACGTCTGTGTGTCTGTGTGTCTGTGTGTGTGTGTGTGTCTGTGTGTCTGTGCGCGCTCTAGCGTCCAAACGATTAAAGCTAGAGTTCTGAAACTTTAAACTTAACATTTGTATGTAGCAAGGAGGAAAACGTCCTATTTTGGACGCAATCTCTCAACCGGAAGTGATGGTTTACTCTTATCACTTTTTCCATATCTCGAAAACCGTTCACGTTACGGAAAAAAATATTCTTACATAAACTATAGATATTGATATTTTAAACAACTTTCATTTGAAAAGTTTTTTTTGAAAAATGTAGTATAACTAAGTATAAGTAAGTTTCGTGCGGACGACCGCGGATTTTTACTTACTTATACTTTATGTATAAGTAAGTATATACTTATACTTTATGTATAAGTAAGTATAGGAATCATGAAAAATTTCGACCTCGAGATTTTAACGGATATACGCGTTTTGAGGTCCCCTGAATCGTTTCTGTCTATTTTCGGAATGACGTCTGTGTGCTGTGTGTCTGTGTGTGTGGCTGTGTGTCTATGCGCGCTTTAGCGGCCATACGATTATAGCTAGAGCTATGAAACTTTAAATTTAAGATTTGTATATAGCTGGAAAGAAAACGTCCTATTTTGAACGCAATAGCTCAACCGGAAGTGATCGTTTACTCTTATCACCATTTTCAATATCTCGAAAACGGTACGAGCTATCAGAAAAATGTTCTTATATAAGTTAAAGACATTGAAATTATAAACAACTTTCATTTGAAAAGTTTTTCGAAAAACGTAGTATAACTAAGTATAAGTAAGTTTCGTGCGGACCACCGCGGATTTTTACTTACTTATACTTTATGTATAAGTAAGTATAGTAATCATGAAAAATTTGGACCTCGAGGTTTTAACGGATATACGCGTTTTGAGGTCCCCTGAATCGTTTCTGACTATTTTCGGAATGACGTCTGTGTGTCTGTGTGTGTCTGTGCGCGCTCTAGCGTCCAAACGATTATAGCTAGAGCTCTGAAACTTTGAATTTAACATTTGTATGTAGCAAGGAGGAAAACGTCCTATTCTGAACGCAATCACTCAACCGGAAGTGATGGTTTACTCTTATCACCTTTTTCCATATCTCGAAAACGGTACACGTTACGGAAAAAAATATTCTTACATACATTATAGATATTGATATTTTAAACAACTTTCACTTGAAAAGTTTTTTCGAAAAACGTAGTATAACTGAGTATAAGTAAGTTTCGTGCGGACGACCGCGGATTTTTACTTACTTATACTTTATGTATAAGTATAGGAATCATGAAAAATTTCGACCTCGAGATTTCAACGGATATAGGCGTTTTGAGGTCCCCTGAATCGTTTCTGACTATTTTGGGAATGACGTCTGTGTGTCTGTGTGTGTGTGTGTCAGTGTGTCTGTGCGCGCTCTAGCGTCCAAACGATTAAAGCTAGAGCTCTGAAACTTTAAACTTAACATTTGTATGTAGCAAGGAGGAAAACGTCCTATTTTGGACGCAATCTCTCAACCGGAAGTGATGGTTTACTCTTATCACTTTTTTCCATATCTCGAAAACCGTTCACGTTACGGAAAAAAATATTCTTACATAAATTATAGATATTGATATTTTAAACAACTTTCATTTGAAAAGTTTTTTTGAAAAATGTAGTATAACTAAGTATAAGTAAGTTTCGTGCGGACGACCGCGGATTTTTACTTACTTATACTTTATGTATAAGTAAGTATAGGAATCATGAAAAATTTCGACCTCGAGATTTTAACGGATATACGCGTTTTGAGGTCCCCTGAATCGTTTCTGACTATTTTTGGAATGACGTCTGTGTGCTGTGTGTCTGTGTGTGTGGCTGTATGTCTGTGCGCGCTTTAGCGGCCATACGATTATAGCTAGAGCTATGAAACTTTAAATTTAAGATTTGTATATAGCTGGAAAGAAAACGTCATATTTTGAACGCAATCGCTCAACCGGAAGTGATCGTGTACTCTTATCACCATTTTCAATATCTCGAAAACGGTACGAGCTATCAGAAAAATGTTCGTATATAAGTTAAAGGCATTGAAATTATAAACAACTTTCATTTGAAAAGTTTTTTCGAAAAACGTAGTATAACCAAGTATAAGTAAGTTTCGTGCGGACCACCGCGGATTTTTACTTACTTATACTTTATGTATAAGTAAGTATAGGAATCATGAAAAATTTCGACCTCGAGATTTTAACGGATATACGCGTTTTGAGGTCCCCTGAATCGTGTCTGACTATTTTCGGAATGACGTCTGTGTGTCTGTGTGTGTGTGTGTGTGTGTCTGTGTGTGTGTCTGTGTGTCTGTGCGCGCTCTAGCGTCGAAACGATTATAGCTAGAGCTCTGAAACTTTAAACTTAACATTTGTATGTAGCAAGGAGGAAAACGTCCTATTTTGAACGCAATCTCTCAACCGGAAGTGATGGTTTACTCTTATCACCTTTTTCCATATCTCGAAAACGGTACACGTTACGGCAAAAAATATTCTTACATAAATTATAGATATTGATATTTTAAACAACTTTCACTTGAAAAGATTTTTCGAAAAACGTAGTATAACGAAGTATAAGTAAGTTTCGTGCGGACCACCGCGGATTTTTACTTACTTATACTTTATGTATAAGTAAGTATAGGAATCATGAAAAATTTCGACCTCGAGATTTCAACGGATATACGCGTTTTGAGGTCCCCTGAATCGTTTCTGACTATTTTGGGAATGGCGTCTGTGTGTCTGTGTGTCTGCGTGTGTGTGTGTGTCTGTGTGTCTGTGCGCGCTCTAGCGTCCAAACGATTAAAGCTAGAGTTCTGAAACTTTAAACTTAACATTTGTATGTAGCAAGGAGGAAAACGTCCTATTTTGGACGCAATCTCTCAACCGGAAGTGATGGTTTACTCTTATCACTTTTTCCATATCTCGAAAACCGTTCACGTTACGGAAAAAAATATTCTTACATAAACTATAGATATTGATATTTTAAACAACTTTCATTTGAAAAGTTTTTTTTGAAAAATGTAGTATAACTAAGTATAAGTAAGTTTCGTGCGGACGACCGCGGATTTTTACTTACTTATACTTTATGTATAAGTAAGTATATACTTATACTTTATGTATAAGTAAGTATAGGAATCATGAAAAATTTCGACCTCGAGATTTTAACGGATATACGCGTTTTGAGGTCCCCTGAATCGTTTCTGTCTATTTTCGGAATGACGTCTGTGTGCTGTGTGTCTGTGTGTGTGGCTGTGTGTCTATGCGCGCTTTAGCGGCCATACGATTATAGCTAGAGCTATGAAACTTTAAATTTAAGATTTGTATATAGCTGGAAAGAAAACGTCCTATTTTGAACGCAATAGCTCAACCGGAAGTGATCGTTTACTCTTATCACCATTTTCAATATCTCGAAAACGGTACGAGCTATCAGAAAAATGTTCTTATATAAGTTAAAGACATTGAAATTATAAACAACTTTCATTTGAAAAGTTTTTCGAAAAACGTAGTATAACTAAGTATAAGTAAGTTTCGTGCGGACCACCGCGGATTTTTACTTACTTATACTTTATGTATAAGTAAGTATAGTAATCATGAAAAATTTGGACCTCGAGGTTTTAACGGATATACGCGTTTTGAGGTCCCCTGAATCGTTTCTGACTATTTTCGGAATGACGTCTGTGTGTCTGTGTGTGTCTGTGCGCGCTCTAGCGTCCAAACGATTATAGCTAGAGCTCTGAAACTTTGAATTTAACATTTGTATGTAGCAAGGAGGAAAACGTCCTATTTTGAACGCAATCACTCAACCGGAAGTGATGGTTTACTCTTATCACCTTTTTCCATATCTCGAAAACGGTACACGTTACGGAAAAAAATATTCTTACATACATTATAGATATTGATATTTTAAACAACTTTCACTTGAAAAGTTTTTTCGAAAAACGTAGTATAACTGAGTATAAGTAAGTTTCGTGCGGACGACCGCGGATTTTTACTTACTTATACTTTATGTATAAGTATAGGAATCATGAAAAATTTCGACCTCGAGATTTTAACGGATATAGGCGTTTTGAGGTCCCCTGAATCGTTTCTGACTATTTTCGGAATGACGTCTGTGTGGCTGTGTGTGTGTCTGTGTGTCTGTGCGCGCTCTAGCGTCCAAACAATTATAGCTAGAGCTCTGAAACTTTAAATTTATCATTTGTATGTAGCAAGGAGGAAAACGTCCTATTTTGAACGCAATCACTCAACCGGAAGTGATGGTTTACTCTTATCACCTTTTTCCATATCTCGAAAACGGCACACGTTACGGATAAAAATATTCTTACATAAATTATAGATATTGATATTTTAAACAACTTTTACTTGAAAAGTTTTTTCGAAAAACGTAGTATAACCAAGTATAAGTAAGTTTCGTGCGGACCACCGCGGATTTTTACTTACTTATACTTTATGTATAAGTAAGTATAGGAATCATGAAAAATTTCGACCTCGAGATTTTAACGGATATACGCGTTTTGAGGTCCCCTCAATCGTGTCTGACTATTTTCGGAATGACGTCTGTGTGTCTGTGTGTGTGTGTGTGTGTCTGTGTGTGTGTGTGTCTGTGTGTGTGTGTCTGTGTGTGTCTGTGTGTCTGTGCGCGCTCTAGCGTCCAAACGATTATAGCTAGAGCTCTGAAACTTTAAACTTAACATTTGTATGTAGCAAGGAGGAAAAAGTCCTATTTTGAACGCAATCTCTCAACCGGAAGTGATGGTTTACTCTTATCACCTTTTTCCATATCTCGAAAACCGTTCACGTTACGGAAAAAAATATTCTTACATAAATTATAGATATTGATATTTTAAACAACTTTCATTTGAAAAGTTTTTTTGAAAAATGTAGTATAACTAAGTATAAGTAAGTTTCGTGCGGACGACCGCGGATTTTTACTTACTTATACTTTATGTATAAGTATAGGAATCATGAAAAATTTCGACCTCGAGATTTTAACTGATATACGCGTTTTGAGGTCCCCTGAATCGTTTCTGACTATTTTTGGAATGACGTCTGTGTGCTGTGTGGTTGTGTGTCTGTGCGCGCTTTAGCGGCCATACGATTACAGCTAGAGCTATGAAACTTTAAATTTAAGATTTGTATATAGCTGGAAAGAAAACGTCATATTTTGAACGCAATCGCTCAACCGGAAGTGATCGTGTACTCTTATCACCATTTTCAATATCTCGAAAACGGTACGAGCTATCAGAAAAATGTTCTTATATAAGTTAAAGGCATTGAAATTATAAACAACTTTCATTTGAAAAGTTTTTTCGAAAAACGTAGTATAACCAAGTATAAGTAAGTTTCGTGCGGACCACCGCGGATTTTTACTTACTTATACTTTATGTATAAGCAAGTATAGGAATCATGAAAAATTTCGACCTCGAGATTTTAACGGATATACGCGTTTTGAGGTCCCCTCAATCGTGTCTGACTATTTTCGGAATGACGTCTGTGTGTGTGTGTGTGTCTGTGTGTGTGTGTCTGTGTGTGTGTGTGTGTGCTGTGTGTCTGTGCGCGCTCTAGCGTCCAAACGATTATAGCTAGAGCTCTGAAACTTTAAACTTAACATTTGTATGTAGCAAGGAGGAAAAAGTCCTATTTTGAACGCAATCTCTCAACCGGAAGTGATGGTTTACTCTTATCACCTTTTTCCATATCTCGAAAACGGTACACGTTACGGCAAAAAATATTCTTACATAAATTATAGATATTGATATTTTAAACAACTTTCACTTGAAAAGATTTTTCGAAAAACGTAGTATAACGAAGTATAAGTAAGTTTCGTGCGGACCACCGCGGATTTTTACTTACTTATACTTTATGTATAAGTAAGTATAGGAATCATGAAAAATTTCGAGATTTCAACGGATATACGCGTTTTGAGGTCCCCTGAATCGTTTCTGACTATTTTGGGAATGACGTCTGTGTGTCTGTGCGCGCTCTAGCGTCCAAACGATTATAGCTAGAGCTCTGAAACTTTAAACTTAACATTTGTATGTAGCAAGGAGGAAAACGTCCTATTTTGAACGCAATCTCTCAACCGGAAGTGATGGTTTACTCTTATCACCTTTTTCCATATCTCGAAAACGGTACACGTTACGGATAAAAATATTCTTACATAAATTATAGATATTGATATTTTAAACAACTTTTACTTGAAAAGTTTTTTCGAAAAACGTAGTGTAACCAAGTATAAGTAAGTTTCGTGCGGACCACCGCGGATTTTTACTTACTTATACTTTCTGTATAAGTATAGGAATCATGAAAAATTTCGACCTCGAGATTTTAACGGATATACGCGTTTTGAGGTCCCCTGAATCGTTTCTGACTATTTTCGGAATGACGTCTGTGTGTCTGTGTGTGTGTGTGACTGTGTGTGTGTGTGTGTGTCTGTGTGTGTGTGTCTGTGTGTCTGTGCGCGCTCTAGCGTCCAAACGATTAAAGCTAGAGCTCTGAAACTTTAAACTTAACATTTGTATGTAGCAAGGAGGAAAACGTCCTATTTTGGACGCAATCTCTCAACCGGAAGTGATGGTTTACTCTTATCACTTTTTTCCATATCTCGAAAACCGTTCACGTTACGGAAAAAAATATTCTTACATAAATTATAGATATTGATATTTTAAACAACTTTCATTTGAAAAGTTTTTTTGAAAAATGTAGTATAACTAAGTATAAGTAAGTTTCGTGCGGACGACCGCGGATTTTTACTTACTTATACTTTATGTATAAGTATAGGAATCATGAAAAATTTCGACCTCGAGATTTTAACTGATATACGCGTTTTGAGGTCCCCTGAATCGTTTCTGACTATTTTTGGAATGACGTCTGTGTGCTGTGTGTCTGTGTGTGTGGCTGTGTGTCTGTGCGCGCTTTAGCGGCCATACGATTACAGCTAGAGCTATGAAACTTTAAATTTAAGATTTGTATATAGCTGGAAAGAAAGCGTCATATTTTGAACGCAATCGCTCAACCGGAAGTGATCGTGTACTCTTATCACCATTTTCAATATCTCGAAAACGGTACGAGCTATCAGAAAAATGTTCTTATATAAGTTAAAGGCATTGAAATTATAAACAACTTTCATTTGAAAAGTTTTTTCGAAAAACGTAGTATAACCAAGTATAAGTAAGTTTCGTGCGGACCACCGCGGATTTTTACTTACTTATACTTTATGTATAAGCAAGTATAGGAATCATGAAAAATTTCGACCTCGAGATTTTAACGGATATACGCGTTTTGAGGTCCCCTCAATCGTGTCTGACTATTTTCGGAATGACGTCTCTGTGTGTGTGTGTGTCTGTGTGTGTGTGTGTGTGTGCTGTGTGTCTGTGCGCGCTCTAGCGTCCAAACGATTATAGCTAGAGCTCTGAAACTTTAAACTTAACATTTGTATGTAGCAAGGAGGAAAAAGTCCTATTTTGAACGCAATCTCTCAACCGGAAGTGATGGTTTACTCTTATCACCTTTTTCCATATCTCGAAAACGGTACACGTTACGGCAAAAAATATTCTTACATAAATTATAGATATTGATATTTTAAACAACTTTCACTTGAAAAGATTTTTCGAAAAACGTAGTATAACGAAGTATAAGTAAGTTTCGTGCGGACCACCGCCGATTTTTACTTACTTATATTTTATGTATAAGTAAGTATAGGAATCATGGAAAATTTCGACCTCGAGATTTCAACGGATATACGCGTTTTGAGGTCCCCTCAATCGTTTCTGACTATTTTGGGAATGACGTCTGTGTGTCTGTGTGTGTGTGTCTGTGTGTCTGTGCGCGCTCTAGCGTCCAAACGATTATAGCTAGAGCTCTGAAACTTTAAACTTAACATTTGTATGTAGCAAGGAGGAAAACGTCCTATTTTGAACGCAATCTCTCAACCGGAAGTGATGGTTTACTCTTATCACCTTTTTCCATATCTCGAAAACGGTACACGTTACGGCAAAAAATATTCTTACATAAATTATAGATATTGATATTTTAAACAACTTTCACTTGAAAAGATTTTTCGAAAAACGTAGTATAACGAAGTATAAGTAAGTTTCGTGCGGACCACCGCGGATTTTTACTTACTTATACTTTATGTATAAGTAAGTATAGGAATCATGAAAAATTTCGACCTCGAGATTTCAACGGATATACGCGTTTTGAGGTCCCCTGAATCGTTTCTGACTATTTTGGGAATGACGTCTGTGTGTCTGTGCGCGCTCTAGCGTCCAAACGATTATAGCTAGAGCTCTGAAACTTTAAACTTAACATTTGTATGTAGCAAGGAGGAAAACGTCCTATTTTGAACGCAATCTCTCAACCGGAAGTGATGGTTTACTCTTATCACCTTTTTCCATATCTCGAAAACGGTACACGTTACGGAAAAAAATATTCTTACATAAATTATAAATATTGATATATTAAACAACTTTCATTTGAAAAGTTTTTTCGAAAAACGTAGTATAACTAAGTATAAGTAAGTTTCGTGCGGACCACCGCGGATTTTTACTTACTTATACTTTATGTATAAGTATAGGAATCATGAAAAATTTCGACCTCGAGATTTCAACGGATATACGCGTTTTGAGGTCCCCTGAATCGTTTCTGACTATTTTGGGAATGACGTCTGTGTGTCTGTGTGTGTGTCTGTGTGTGTGTGTGTGTCTGTGTGCGCTCTAGCGTCCAAACGATTATAGCTAGAGCTCTGAAACTTTAAACTTAACATTTGTATGTAGCAAGGAGGAAAACGTCCTATTTTGAACGCAATCTCTCAACCGGAAGTGCTGGTTTACTCTTATCACCTTTTCCAAATCTCGAAAACGGTACACGTTACGGAAAAAAATATTCGTACATAAATTATAGATATTGATATTTTAAACAACTTTCACTTGAAAAGTTTTTTCGAAAAACGTAGTATAACGGAGTATAAGTAAGTTTCGTGCGGACCACCGCGGATTTTTACTTACTTATACTTTATGTATAAGTAAGTATAGGAATCATGAAAAATTTCGACCTCGAGATTTTAACGGATATACGCGTTTTGAGGTCCCCTGAATCGTTTCTGACTATTTTCGGAATGACGTCTGTGTGTCTGTGTGTGTGTGTGTGTGTCTCTGTGTGTGTGTGTGTGTGTGTGTCTGTGTGTCTGTGCGCGCTCTAGCGTCCAAACGATTAAAGCTAGAGCTCTGAAACTTTAAACTTAACTTTTGTATGTAGCAAGGAGGAAAACGTCCTATTTTGGACGCAATCTCTCAACCGGAAGTGATGGTTTACTCTTATCACTTTTTTCCATATCTCGAAAACCGTTCACGTTACGGAAAAAAATATTCTTACATAAATTATAGATATTGATATTTTAAACAACTTTCATTTGAAAAGTTTTTTTTGAAAAATGTAGTATAACTAAGTATAAGTAAGTTTCGTGCGGACGACCGCGGATTTTTACTTACTTATACTTTATGTATAAGTATAGGAATCATGAAAAATTTCGACCTCGAGATTTTAACTGATATACGCGTTTTGAGGTCCCCTGAATCGTTTCTGACTATTTTTGGAATGACGTCTGTGTGCTGTGTGTCTGTGTGTGTGGCTGTGTGTCTGTGCGCGCTTTAGCGGCCATACGATTACAGCTAGAGCTATGAAACTTTAAATTTAAGATTTGTATATAGCTGGAAAGAAAGCGTCATATTTTGAACGCAATCGCTCAACCGGAAGTGATCGTGTACTCTTATCACCATTTTCAATATCTCGAAAACGGTACGAGCTATCAGAAAAATGTTCTTATATAAGTTAAAGGCATTGAAATTATAAACAACTTTCATTTGAAAAGTTTTTTCGAAAAACGTAGTATAACCAAGTATAAGTAAGTTTCGTGCGGACCACCGCGGATTTTTACTTACTTATACTTTATGTATAAGCAAGTATAGGAATCATGAAAAATTTCGACCTCGAGATTTTAACGGATATACGCGTTTTGAGGTCCCCTCAATCGTGTATGACTATTTTCGGAATGACGTCTCTGTGTGTGTGTGTGTCTGTGTGTGTGTGTCTGTGTGTGTGTGTGTGTGCTGTGTGTCTGTGCGCGCTCTAGCGTCCAAACGATTATAGCTAGAGCTCTGAAACTTTAAACTTAACATTTGTATGTAGCAAGGAGGAAAAAGTCCTATTTTGAACGCAATCTCTCAACCGGAAGTGATGGTTTACTCTTATCACCTTTTTCCATATCTCGAAAACGGTACACGTTACGGCAAAAAATATTCTTACATAAATTATAGATATTGATATTTTAAACAACTTTCACTTGAAAAGATTTTTCGAAAAACGTAGTATAACGAAGTATAAGTAAGTTTCGTGCGGACCACCGCGGATTTTTACTTACTTATATTTTATGTATAAGTAAGTATAGGAATCATGGAAAATTTCGACCTCGAGATTTCAACGGATATACGCGTTTTGAGGTCCCCTCAATCGTTTCTGACTATTTTGGGAATGACGTCTGTGTGTCTGTGTGTGTGTGTCTGTGTGTCTGTGCGCGCTCTAGCGTCCAAACGATTATAGCTAGAGCTCTGAAACTTTAAACTTAACATTTGTATGTAGCAAGGAGGAAAACGTCCTATTTTGAACGCAATCTCTCAACCGGAAGTGATGGTTTACTCTTATCACCTTTTTCCATATCTCGAAAACGGTACACGTTACGGCAAAAAATATTCTTACATAAATTATAGATATTGATATTTTAAACAACTTTCACTTGAAAAGATTTTTCGAAAAACGTAGTATAACGAAGTATAAGTAAGTTTCGTGCGGACCACCGTGGATTTTTACTTACTTATACTTTATGTATAAGTAAGTATAGGAATCATGAAAAATTTCGACCTCGAGATTTCAACGGATATACGCGTTTTGAGGTCCCCTGAATCGTTTCTGACTATTTTGGGAATGACGTCTGTGTGTCTGTGCGCGCTCTAGCGTCCAAACGATTATAGCTAGAGCTCTGAAACTTTAAACTTAACATTTGTATGTAGCAAGGAGGAAAACGTCCTATTTTGAACGCAATCTCTCAACCGGAAGTGATGGTTTACTCTTATCACCTTTTTCCATATCTCGAAAACGGTACACGTTACGGAAAAAAATATTCTTACATAAATTATAAATATTGATATATTAAACAACTTTCATTTGAAAAGTTTTTTCGAAAAACGTAGTATAACTAAGTATAAGTAAGTTTCGTGCGGACCACCGCGGATTTTTACTTACTTATACTTTATGTATAAGTAAGTATAGGAATCATGAAAAATTTCGACCTCGAGATTTCAACGGATATACGCGTTTTGAGGTCCCCTGAATCGTTTCTGACTATTTTGGGAATGACGTCTGTGTGTCTGTGTGTGTGTGTGTGTGTCTCTGTGTGTGTGTGTGTGTGTGTGTGTCTGTGTGTCTGTGCGCGCTCTAGCGTCCAAACGATTAAAGCTAGAGCTCTGAAACTTTAAACTTAACATTTGTATGTAGCAAGGAGGAAAACGTCCTATTTTGGACGCAATCTCTCAACCGGAAGTGATGGTTTACTCTTATCACTTTTTTCCATATCTCGAAAACCGTTCACGTTACGGAAAAAAATATTCTTACATAAATTATAGATATTGATATTTTAAACAACTTTCATTTGAAAAGTTTTTTTTGAAAAATGTAGTATAACTAAGTATAAGTAAGTTTCGTGCGGACGACCGCGGATTTTTTCTTACTTATACTTTATGTATAAGTATAGGAATCATGAAAAATTTCGACCTCGAGATTTTAACTGATATACGCGTTTTGAGGTCCCCTGAATCGTTTCTGACTATTTTTGGAATGACGTCTGTGTGCTGTGTGGTTGTGTGTCTGTGCGCGCTTTAGCGGCCATACGATTACAGCTAGAGCTATGAAACTTTAAATTTAAGATTTGTATATAGCTGGAAAGAAAACGTCATATTTTGAACGCAATCGCTCAACCGGAAGTGATCGTGTACTCTTATCACCATTTTCAATATCTCGAAAACGGTACGAGCTATCAGAAAAATGTTCTTATATAAGTTAAAGGCATTGAAATTATAAACAACTTTCATTTGAAAAGTTCTTTCGAAAAACGTAGTATAACCAAGTATAAGTAAGTTTCGTGCGGACCACCGCGGATTTTTACTTACTTATACTTTATGTATAAGCAAGTATAGGAATCATGAAAAATTTCGACCTCGAGATTTTAACGGATATACGCGTTTTGAGGTCCCCTCAATCGTGTCTGACTATTTTCGGAATGACGTCTGTGTGTGTGTGTGTCTATGTGTGTGTCTGTGTGTGTGTGTGTGTGCTGTGTGTCTGTGCGCGCTCTAGCGTCCAAACGATTATACCTAGAGCTCTGAAACTTTAAACTTAACATTTGTATGTAGCAAGGAGGAAAAAGTCCTATTTTGAACGCAATCTCTCAACCGGAAGTGATGGTTTACTCTTATCACCTTTTTCCATATCTCGAAAACGGTACACGTTACGGCAAAAAATATTCTTACATAAATTATAGATATTGATATTTTAAACAACTTTCACTTGAAAAGATTTTTCGAAAAACGTAGTATAACGAAGTATAAGTAAGTTTCGTGCGGACCACCGCGGATTTTTACTTACTTATACTTTATGTATAAGTAAGTATAGGAATCATGAAAAATTTCGAGATTTCAACGGATATACGCGTTTTGAGGTCCCCTGAATCGTTTCTGACTATTTTGGGAATGACGTCTGTGTGTCTGTGCGCGCTCTAGCGTCCAAACGATTATAGCTAGAGCTCTGAAACTTTAAACTTAACATTTGTATGTAGCAAGGAGGAAAACGTCCTATTTTGAACGCAATCTCTCAACCGGAAGTGATGGTTTACTCTTATCACCTTTTTCCATATCTCGAAAACGGTACACGTTACGGATAAAAATATTCTTACATAAATTATAGATATTGATATTTTAAACAACTTTTACTTGAAAAGTTTTTTCGAAAAACGTAGTGTAACCAAGTATAAGTAAGTTTCGTGCGGACCACCGCGGATTTTTACTTACTTATACTTTCTGTATAAGTATAGGAATCATGAAAAATTTCGACCTCGAGATTTTAACGGATATACGCGTTTTGAGGTCCCCTGAATCGTTTCTGACTATTTTCGGAATGACGTCTGTGTGTGTGTGTGACTGTGTGTGTGTGTGTCTTTGTGTGTGTGTCTGTGTGTGGGTGTCTGTGTGTCTGTGCGCGCTCTAGCGTCCAAACGATTAAAGCTAGAGCTCTGAAACTTTAAACTTAACATTTGTATGTAGCAAGGAGGAAAACGTCCTATTTTGGACGCAATCTCTCAACCGAAAGTGATGGTTTACTCTTATCACTTTTTTCCATATCTCGAAAACCGTTCACGTTACGGAAAAAAATATTCTTACATAAATTATAGATATTGATATTTTAAACAACTTTCATTTGAAACGTTTTTTCGAAAAACGTAGTATAACTAAGTATAAGTAAGTTTCGTGCGGACCACCGCGGATTTTTACTTACTTATACTTTATGTATAAGTAAGTATAGGAATCATGAAAAATTTCGACCTCGAGATTTCAACGGATATACGCGTTTTGAGGTCCCCTGAATCGTTTCTGACTATTTTGGGAATGACGTCTGTGTGTCTGTGTGTCTGTGCGCGCTCTAGCGTCCAAACGATTAAAGCTAGAGATCTGAAACTTTAAACTTAACATTTGTATGTAGCAAGGAGGAAAACGTCCTATTTTGGACGCAATCTCTCAACCGGAAGTGATGGTTTACTCTTATCACTTTTTTCCATATCTCGAAAACCGTTCACGTTACGGAAAAAAATATTCTTACATAAATTATAGATATTGATATTTTAAACAACTTTCATTTGAAAAGTTTTTTTGAAAAATGTAGTATAACTAAGTATAAGTAAGTTTCGTGCGGACGACCGCGGATTTTTACTTACTTATACTTTATGTATAAGTATAGGAATCATGAAAAATTTCGACCTCGAGATTTTAACTGATATACGCGTTTTGAGGTCCCCTGAATCGTTTCTGACTATTTTTGGAATGACGTATGTGTGCTGTGTGTCTGTGTGTGTGGCTGTGTGTCTGTGCGCGCTTTAGCGGCCATACGATTACAGCTAGAGCTATGAAACTTTAAATTTAAGATTTGTATATAGCTGGAAAGAAAGCGTCATATTTTGAACGCAATCGCTCAACCGGAAGTGATCGTGTACTCTTATCACCATTTTCAATATCTCGAAAACGGTACGAGCTATCAGAAAAATGTTCTTATATAAGTTAAAGGCATTGAAATTATAAACAACTTTCATTTGAAAAGTTTTTTCGAAAAACGTAGTATAACCAAGTATAAGTAAGTTTCGTGCGGACCACCGCGGATTTTTACTTACTTATACTTTATGTATAAGCAAGTATAGGAATCATGAAAAATTTCGACCTCGAGATTTTAACGGATATACGCGTTTTGAGGTCCCCTCAATCGTGTCTGACTATTTTCGGAATGACGTCTGTGTGTGTGTGTGTGTCTGTGTGTGTGTGTCTGTGTGTGTGTGTGTGTGTGTGCTGTGTGTCTGTGCGCGCTCTAGCGTCCAAACGATTATAGCTAGAGCTCTGAAACTTTAAACTTAACATTTGTATGTAGCAAGGAGGAAAAAGTCCTATTTTGAACGCAATCTCTCAACCGGAAGTGATGGTTTACTCTTATCACCTTTTTCCATATCTCGAAAACGGTACACGTTACGGCAAAAAATTTTCTTACATAAATTATAGATATTGATATTTTAAACAACTTTCACTTGAAAAGATTTTTCGAAAAACGTAGTATAACGAAGTATAAGTAAGTTTCGTGCGGACCACCGCGGATTTTTACTTACTTATACTTTATGTATAAGTAAGTATAGGAATCATGGAAAATTTCGACCTCGAGATTTCAACGGATATACGCGTTTTGAGGTCCCCTCAATCGTTTCTGACTATTTTGGGAATGACGTCTGTGTGTCTGTGTGTGTGTGTCTGTGTGTCTGTGCGCGCTCTAGCGTCCAAACGATTATAGCTAGAGCTCTGAAACTTTAAACTTAACATTTGTATGTAGCAAGGAGGAAAACGTCCTATTTTGAACGCAATCTCTCAACCGGAAGTGATGGTTTACTCTTATCACCTTTTTCCATATCTCGAAAACGGTACACGTTACGGCAAAAAATATTCTTACATAAATTATAGATATTGATATTTTAAACAACTTTCACTTGAAAAGATTTTTCGAAAAACGTAGTATAACGAAGTATAAGTAAGTTTCGTGCGGACCACCGCGGATTTTTACTTACTTATACTTTATGTATAAGTAAGTATAGGAATCATGAAAAATTTCGACCTCGAGATTTCAACGGATATACGCGTTTTGAGGTCCCCTGAATCGTTTCTGACTATTTTGGGAATGACGTCTGTGTGTCTGTGCGCGCTCTAGCGTCCAAACGATTATAGCTAGAGCTCTGAAACTTTAAACTTAACATTTGTATGTAGCAAGGAGGAAAACGTCCTATTTTGAACGCAATCTCTCAACCGGAAGTGATGGTTTACTCTTATCACCTTTTTCCATATCTCGAAAACGGTACACGTTACGGAAAAAAATATTCTTACATAAATTATAAATATTGATATATTAAACAACTTTCATTTGAAAAGTTTTTTCGAAAAACGTAGTATAACTAAGTATAAGTAAGTTTCGTGCGGACCACCGCGGATTTTTACTTACTTATACTTTATGTATAAGTAAGTATAGGAATCATGAAAAATTTCGACCTCGAGATTTCAACGGATATACGCGTTTTGAGGTCCCCTGAATCGTTTCTGACTATTTTGGGAATGACGTCTGTGTGTCTGTGTGTGTGTCTGTGTGTGTGTGTCTGTGTGCGCTCTAGCGTCCAAACGATTATAGCTAGAGCTCTGAAACTTTAAACTTAACATTTGTATGTAGCAAGGAGGAAAACGTCCTATTTTGAACGCAATCTCTCAACCGGAAGTGCTGGTTTACTCTTATCACCTTTTCCAAATCTCGAAAACGGTACACGTTACGGAAAAAAATATTCGTACATAAATTATAGATATTGATATTTTAAACAACTTTCACTTGAAAAGTTTTTTCGAAAAACGTAGTATAACGGAGTATAAGTAAGTTTCGTGCGGACCACCGCGGATTTTTACTTACTTATACTTTATGTATAAGTAAGTATAGGAATCATGAAAAATTTCGACCTCGAGATTTTAACGGATATACGCGTTTTGAGGTCCCCTGAATCGTTTCTGACTATTTTCGGAATGACGTCTGTGTGTCTGTGTGTGTGTGTCTGTGTGTGTATGTGTGTGTGTGTGTGTGTGTGTGTGTGTGTGTGTGTGTGTGTGTGTGTGTGTGTGTGTGTGTGTGTGTGTGTGTGTGTGTGTGTGTGTGTGTGTGTCTGTGTGTCTGTGCGCGCTCTAGCGTCCAAACGATTAAAGCTAGAGCTCTGAAACTTTAACCTTAACATTTGTATGTAGCAAGGAGGAAAACGTCCTATTTTGGACGCAATCTCTCAACCGGAAGTGATGGTTTACTCTTATCACTTTTTTCCATATCTCGAAAACCGTTCACGTTACGGAAAAAAATATTCTTACATAAATTATAGATATTGATATTTTAAACAACTTTCATTTGAAAAGTTTTTTTGAAAAATGTAGTATAACTAAGTATAAGTAAGTTTCGTGCGGACGACCGCGGATTTTTACTTACTTATACTTTATGTATAAGTATAGGAATCATGAAAAATTTCGACCTCGAGATTTTAACGGATATACGCGTTTTGAGGTCCCCTGAATCGTTTCTGTCTATTTTCGGAATGACGTCTGTGTGCTGTGTGTCTGTGTGTGTGGCTGTGTGTCTGTGCGCGCTTTAGCGGCCATACGATTATAGCTAGAGCTATGAAACTTTAAATTTAAGATTTGTATATAGCTGGAAAGAAAACGTCCTATTTTGAACGCAATAGCTCAACCGGAAGTGATCGTTTACTCTTATCACCATTTTCAATATCTCGAAAACGGTACGAGCTATCAGAAAAATGTTCTTATATAAGTTAAAGACATTGAAATTATAAACAACTTTCACTTGAAAAGGTTTTTCGAAAAACGTAGTATAACGAAGTATAAGTAAATTTCGTGCGGACCACCGCGGATTTTTACTTACTTATACTTTATGTATAAGTAAGTATAGGAATCATGAAAAATTTGGACCTCGAGGTTTTAACGGATATACGCGTTTTGAGGTCCCCTGAATCGTTTCTGACTATTTTCGGAATGACGTCTGTGTGTCTGTGTGTGTGTGTCTGTGTGTCTGTGCGCGCTCTAGCGTCCAAACGATTATAGCTAGAGCTCTGAAACTTTAAACTTAACATTTGTATGTAGCAAGGAGGAAAACGTCCTATTTTGAACGCAATCTCTCAACCGGAAGTGATGGTTTACTCTTATCACCTTTTTCCATATCTCGAAAACGGTACACGTTACGGAAAAAAATATTCTTACATAAATTATAAATATTGATATATTAAACAACTTTCATTTGAAAAGTTTTTTCGAAAAACGTAGTATAACTAAGTATAAGTAAGTTTCGTGCGGACCACCGCGGATTTTTACTTACTTATACTTTATGTATAAGTAAGTATAGGAATCATGAAAAATTTCGACCTCGAGATTTTAACGGATATACGCGTTTTGAGGTCCCCTGAATCGTTTCTGACTATTTTGGGAATGACGTCTGTGTGTCTGTGTGTGTGTCTGTGTGTGTGTGTGTGACTGTGTGCGCTCTAGCGTCCAAACGATTATAGCTAGAGCTCTGAAACTTTAAACTTAACATTTGTATATAGCAAGGAGGAAAACGTCCTATTTTGAACGCAATCTCTCAACCGGAAGTGATGGTTTACTCTTATCACCTTTTCCAAATCTCGAAAACGGTACACGTTACGGAAAAAAATATTCGTACATAAATTATAGATATTGATATTTTAAACAACTTTCACTTGAAAAGTTTTTTCGAAAAACGTAGTATAACGGAGTATAAGTAAGTTTCGTGCGGACCACCGCGGATTTTTACTTACTTATACTTTATGTATAAGTAAGTATAGGAATCATGAAAAATTTCGACCTCGAGATTTTAACGGATATACGCGTTTTGAGGTCCCCTGAATCGTTTCTGACTATTTTCGGAATGACGTCTGTGTCTGTGTGTGTGTGTGTGTGTCTGTGTGTGTGTCTGTGTGTGTGTGTGTGTGTCTGTGTGTGTGTGTGTGGCTGTGTGTGTGTGTGTCTGTGTGTCTGTGCGCGCTCTAGCGTCCAAACGATTAAAGCTAGAGCTCTGAAATTTTAAACTTAACATTTGTATGTAGCAAGGAGGAAAACGTCCTATTTTGGACGCAATCTCTCAACCGGAAGTGATGGTTTACTCTTATCACTTTTTTCCATATCTCGAAAACCGTTCACGGTACGGAAAAAAATATTCTTACATAAATTATAGATATTGATATTTTAAACAACTTTTACTTGAAAAGTTTTTTCGAAAAACGTAGTATAACCAAGTGTAAGTAAGTTTCGTGCGGACCACCGCGGATTTTTACTTACTTATACTTTATGTATAAGTAAGTATAGTAATCATGAAAAATTTGGACCTCGAGGTTTTAACGGATATACGCGTTTTGAGGTCCCCTGAATCGTTTCTGACTATTTTCGGAATGACGTCTGTGTGTCTGTGTGTCTGTGTGTGTCTGTGCGCGCTCTAGCGTGCAAACGATTATAGCTAGAGCTCTGAAACTTTGAATTTAACATTTGTATGTAGCAAGGAGGAAAACGTCCTATTTTGAACGCAATCACTCAACCGGAAGTGATGGTTTACTCTTATCACCTTTTTCCATATCTCGAAAACGGTACACGTTACGGAAAAAAATATTCTTACATAAATTATAAATATTGATATATTAAACAACTTTCATTTGAAAAGTTTTTTCGAAAAACGTAGTATAACTAAGTATAAGTAAGTTTCGTGCGGACCACCGCGGATTTTTACTTACTTATACTTTATGTATAAGTAAGTATAGGAATCATGAAAAATTTCGACCTCGAGATTTCAACGGATATACGCGTTTTGAGGTCCCCTGAATCGTTTCGGACTATTTTGGGAATGACGTATGTGTGTCTGTGTGTGTGTGTGTGTGTGTGTGTGTGTGTGTGTGTGTGTGTGTGTCTGTGTGCGCTCTAGCGTCCAAACGATTATAGCTAGAGCTCTGAAACTTTAAACTTAACATTTGTATGTAGCAAGGAGGAAAACGTCCTATTTTGAACGCAATCTCTCAACCGGAAGTGATGGTTTACTCATATCACCTTTTCCAAATCTCGAAAACGGTACACGTTACGGAAAAAAATATTCGTACATAAATTATAGATATTGATATTTTAAACAACTTTCACTTGAAAAGTTTTTTCGAAAAACGTAGTATAACGGAGTATAAGTAAGTTTCGTGCGGACCACCGCGGATTTTTACTTACTTATACTTTATGTATAAGTAAGTATAGGAATCATGAAAAATTTCGACCTCGAGATTTTAACGGATATACGCGTTTTGAGGTCCCCTGAATCGTTTCTGACTATTTTCGGAATGACGTCTGTGTGTCTGTGTGTGTCTGTGTGTCTGTGCGCGCTCTAGCGTCCAAACGATTATAGCTAGAGCTCTGAAACTTTAAACTTAACATTTGTATGTAGCAAGGAGGAAAACGTCCTATTTTGAACGCAATCTCTCAACCGGAAGTGATGGTTTACTCTTATCACCTTTTCCATATCTCGAAAACGGTACACGTTACGGCAAAAAATATTCTTACATAAATTATAGATATTGATATTTTAAACAACTTTCACTTGAAAAGGTTTTTCGAAAAACGTAGTATAACGAAGTATAAGTAAGTTTCGTGCGGACCACCGCGGATTTTTACTTACTTATACTTTATGTATAAGTAAGTATAGGAATCATGAAAAATTTCGACCTCGAGATTTCAACGGATATACGCGTTTTGAGGTCCCCTGAATCGTTTCTGACTATTTTGGGAATGACGTCTGTGTGTCTGTGTGTGTGTGTCTGTGTGTCTGTGCGCGCTCTAGCGTCCAAACGATTATAGCTAGAGCTCTGAAACTTTAAACTTAACATTTGTATGTAGCAAGGAGGAAAACGTCCTATTTTGAACGCAATCTCTCAACCGGAAGTGATGGTTTACTCTTATCACCTTTTTCCATATCTCGAAAACGGTACACGTTACGGAAAAAAATATTCTTACATAAATTATAAATATTGATATATTAAACAACTTTCATTTGAAAAGTTTTTTCGAAAAACGTAGTATAACTAAGTATAAGTAAGTTTCGTGCGGACCACCGCGGATTTTTACTTACTTATACTTTATGTATAAGTAAGTATAGGAATCATGAAAAATTTCGACCTCGAGATTTCAACGGATATACGCGTTTTGAGGTCCCCTGAATCGTTTCTGACTATTTTGGGAATGACGTCTGTGTGTCTGTGTGTGTGTCTGTGTGTGTGTGTGTGACTGTGTGCGCTCTAGCGTCCAAACGATTATAGCTAGAGCTCTGAAACTTTAAACTTAACATTTGTATATAGCAAGGAGGAAAACGTCCTATTTTGAACGCAATCTCTCAACCGGAAGTGATGGTTTACTCTTATCACCTTTTCCAAATCTCGAAAACGGTACACGTTACGGAAAAAAATATTCGTACATAAATTATAGATATTGATATTTTAAACAACTTTCACTTGAAAAGTTTTTTCGAAAAACGTAGTATAACGGAGTATAAGTAAGTTTACTTATACTTTATGTATAAGTTATACTTTATGTATAAGTAAGTATAGGAATCATGAAAAATTTCGACCTCGAGATTTTAACGGATATACGCGTCTTGAGGTCCCCTGAATCGTGTCTGACTATTTTCGGAATGACGTCTGTGTGTCTCTCTGTGTGTGTGTGTCTGTGTGTGTGTGTGTCTGTGTGTCTGTGCGCGCTCTAGCGTCCAAACGATTATAGCTAGAGCTCTGAAACTTTAAACTTAACATTTGTATGTAGCAAGGAGGAAAACGTCCTATTTTGAACGCAATCTCTCAACCGGAAGTGATGGTTTACTCTTATCACCTTTTTCCATATCTCGAAAACGGTACACGTTACGGCAAAAAATATTCTTACATAAATTATAGATATTGATATTTTAAACAACTTTCACTTGAAAAGATTTTTCGAAAAACGTAGTATAACGAAGTATAAGTAAGTTTCGTGCGGACCACCGCGGATTTTTACTTACTTATACTTTATGTATAAGTAAGTATAGGAATCATGAAAAATTTCGACCTCGAGATTTTAACGGATATACGCGTTTTGAGGTCCCCTCAATCGTGTCTGACTATTTTAGGAATGACGTCTGTGTGTCTGTGTGTGTGTCTCTGTGTGTGTCTGTGTGTGTGTGTCTGTGTGTCTGTGCGCGCTCTAGCGTCCAAACGATTATAGCTAGAGCTCTGAAACTTTAAAGTTAACATTTGTATGTAGCAAGGAGGAAAACGTCCTATTTTGAACGCAATCTCTCAACCGGAAGTGATGGTTTACTCTTATCACCTTTTTCCATATCTCGAAAACGGTACACGTTACGGAAAAAAATATTCTTACATAAATTATAAATATTGATATATTAAACAACTTTCATTTGAAAAGTTTTTTCGAAAAACGTAGTATAACTAAGTATAAGTAAGTTTCGTGCGGACCACCGCGGATTTTTACTTACTTATACTTTATGTATAAGTAAGTATAGGAATCATGAAAAATTTCGACCTCGAGATTTCAACGGATATACGCGTTTTGAGGTCCCCTGAATCGTTTCTGACTATTTTGGGAATGACGTCTGTGTGTCTGTGTGTGTGTGTCTGTGTGTCTGTGCGCGCTCTAACGTCCAAACGATTATAGCTAGAGCTCTGAAACTTTAAACTTAACATTTGTATGTAGCAAGGAGGAAAACGACCTATTTTGAACGCAATCTCTCAACCGGAAGTGATGGTTTACTCTTATCACCTTTTCCAAATCTCGAAAACGGTACACGTTACGGAAAAAAATATTCTTACATAAATTATAGATATTGATATTTTAAACAACTTTCACTTGAAAAGTTTTTTCGAAAAACGTAGTATAAAGGAGTATAAGTAAGTTTCGTGCGGACCACCGCGGATTTTTACTTACTTATACTTTATGTATAAGCTTACTTATACTTTATGTAAAAACTTATGTGTGTGTGTCTGTGTGTCTGTGCGCGCTCTAGCGTCCAAACGATTAAAGCTAGAGCTCTGAAATTTTAAACTTAACATTTGTATGTAGCAAGGAGGAAAACGTCCTATTTTGGACGCAATCTCTCAACTGGAAGTGATGGTTTACTCTTATCACTTTTTTCCATATCTCGAAAACCGTTCACGTTACGGAAAAAAATATTCTTACAGAAATTATAGATATTGATATTTTAAACAACTTTTACTTGAAAAGTTTTTTCGAAAAACGTAGTATAACCAAGTGTAAGTAAGTTTCGTGCGGACCACCGCGGATTTTTACTTACTTATACTTTATGTATAAGTAAGTATAGGAATCATGAAAAATTTCGACCTCGAGATTTTAACGGATATACGCGTCTTGAGGTCCCCTGAATCGTGTCTGACTATTTTCGGAATGACGTCTGTGTGTCTGTGTGTGTGTGTGTGTCTGTGTGTGTGTGTCTGTGCGCGCTCTAGCGTCCAAACGATTATAGCTAGAGCTCTGAAACTTTAAACTTAACATTTGTATGTAGCAAGGAGGAAAACGTCCTATTTTGAACGCAATCTCTCAACCGGAAGTGATGGTTTACTCTTATCACCTTTTTCCATATCTCGAAAACGGTACACGTTACGGCAAAAAATATTCTTACATAAATTATAGATATTGATATTTTAAACAACTTTCACTTGAAAAGATTTTTCGAAAAACGTAGTATAACGAAGTATAAGTAAGTTTCGTGCGGACCACCGCGGATTTTTACTTACTTATACTTTATGTATAAGTAAGTATAGGAATCATGAAAAATTTCGACCTCGAGATTTTAACGGATATACGCGTCTTGAGGTCCCCTGAATCGTGTCTGACTATTTTCGGAATGACGTCTGTGTGCCTGTGTGTGTGTGTGTGTCTGTGTGTGTGTCTGTGCGCGCTCTAGCGTCCAAACGATTATAGCTAGAGCTCTGAAACTTTAAACTTAACATTTGTATGTAGCAAGGAGGAAAACGTCCTATTTTGAACGCAATCTCTCAACCGGAAGTGATGGTTTACTCTTATCACCTTTTCCATATCTCGAAAACGGTACACGTTACGGCAAAAAATATTCTTACATAAATTATAGATATTGATATTTTAAACAACTTTCACTTGAAAAGGTTTTTCGAAAAACGTAGTATAACGAAGTATAAGAAAGTTTCGTGCGGACCACCGCGGATTTTTACTTACTTATACTTTATGTATAAGTAAGTATAGGAATCATGAAAAATTTCGACCTCGAGATTTCAA
>OY390736.1:3316774-3451774 GCA_959613385.1 Geotrupes spiniger | reverse complement strand
AACTTTAAACTTAACATTTGTATGTAGCAAGGAGGAAAACGTCCTATTTTGAACGCAATCTCTCAACCGGAAGTGATGGTTTACTCTTATCACCTTTTCCAAATCTCGAAAACGGTACACGTTACGGAAAAAAATATTCGTACATAAATCATAGATATTGATATTTTAAACAACTTTCACTTGAAAAGTTTTTTCGAAAAACGTAGTATAACGGAGTATAAGTAAGTTTCGTGCGGACCACCGCGGATTTTTACTTACTTATACTTTATGTATAAGTAAGTATAGGAATCATGAAAAATTTCGACCTCGAGATTTTAACGGATATACGCGTTTTGAGGTCCCCTGAATCGTTTCTGACTATTTTCGGAATGACGTCTGTGTGTCTGTGTGTGTGTGTGTGTGTGTGTGTGTGTGTGTGTGTGTGTGTGTGTGTGTGTGTGTGTGTGTGTGTGTGTGTGTGTGTGTGTGTGTGTGTGTGTGTGTGTGTGTGTGTGTGTCTGTGTGTGTGTGTGTGTGTCTGTGTGTCTGTGCGCGCTCTAGCGTCCAAACGATTAAAGCTAGAGCTCTGAAACTTTAAACTTAACATTTGTATGTAGCAAGGAGGAAAACGTCCTATTCTGGACGCAATCTCTCAACCGGAAGTGATGGTTTACTCTTATCACTTTTTTCCATATCTCGAAAACCGTTCACGTTACGGAAAAAAATATTCTTACATAAATTATAGATATTGATATTTTAAACAACTTTCATTTGAAAAGTTTTTTTGAAAAATGTAGTATAACTAAGTATAAGTAAGTTTCGTGCGGACGACCGCGGATTTTTACTTACTTATACTTTATGTATAAGTATAGGAATCATGAAAAATTTCGACCTCGAGATTTTAACGGATATAGGCGTTTTGAGGTCCCCTGAATCGTTTCTGACTATTTTCGGAATGACGTCTGTGTGGCTGTGTGTGTGTCTGTGTGTCTGTGCGCGCTCTAGCGTCCAAACAATTATAGCTAGAGCTCTGAAACTTTAAATTTAACATTTGTATGTATCAAGGAGGAAAACGTCCTATTTTGAACGCAATCACTCAACCGGAAGTGATGGTTTACTCTTATCACCATTTTCCATATCTCGAAAATGGTACACGTTACGGAAAAAAATATTCTTACATAAATTATAGATATTGATATTTTAACCAACTTTCACTTGAAAAGTTTTTTCGAAAAACGTAGTATAACTAAGTATAAGTAAGTTTCGTGCGGACCACCGCGGATTTTATCATATTGCGATCGGGCGGCCAAACATACGTGTTCCAACGCCTAACTATTGAAGGTCACACTAGCGTAGAAAAAAACGCAATATCTCAAACTAATGGGTTAATCAAATCAACGTTATATATATCTCGAAAACGGTTCGCGTTATATCAAAAATTATTCGTATAAAGGTTATATACTGGAATTAAAAAAATCATTTGTTTGAAAAATTCTTTCAGAAATAAAGTATAAGTAAGTTTCGTGCGGACCACCGCGGATTTTATGCTATTGCGATAGGGCGTCTAAAACTGTGTGTCTCTGCGCGGTCTACCGCTCAAACTATTGACGCTTAATTTAAATGATGTAGCGTCCATACGATTATAGCTAGAGCTCTGAAACTTTAAATTTATCATTTGTATGTAGCAAGGAGGAAAACGTCCTATTTTGAACGCAATCACTCAACCGGAAGTGATGGTTTACTCTTATCACCTTTTTCCATATCTCGAAAACGGTACACGTTACGGATAAAAATATTCTTACATAAATTATAGATATTGATATTTTAAACAACTTTTACTTGAAAAGTTTTTTCGAAAAACGTAGTATAACCAAGTATAAGTAAGTTTCGTGCGGACCACCGCGGATTTTTACTTACTTATACTTTATGTATAAGTAAGTATAGGAATCATGAAAAATTTCGACCTCGAGATTTTAACGGATATACGCGTTTTGAGGTCCCCTCAATCGTGTCTGACTATTTTAGGAATGACGTCTGTGTGTCTGTGTGTGTGTGTGTCTGTGTGTGTGTGTCTGTGTGTGTGTGTCTGTGTGTGTGTCTGTGTGTGTGTCTGTGTGTCTGTGCGCGCTCTAGCGTCCAAACGATTATAGCTAGAGCTCTGAAACTTTAAACTTAACATTTGTATGTAGCAAGGAGGAAAACGTCCTATTTTGAACGCAATCTCTCAACCGGAAGTGATGGTTTACTCTTATCACCTTCTTCCATATCTCGAAAACGGTACACGTTACGGAAAAAAATATTCTTACATAAATTATAAATATTGATATATTAAACAACTTTCATTTGAAAAGTTTTTTCGAAAAACGTAGTATAACTAAGTATAAGTAAGTTTCGTGCGGACCACCGCGGATTTTTACTTACTTATACTTTATGTATAAGTAAGTATAGGAATCATGAAAAATTTCGACCTCGAGATTTCAACGGATATACGCGTTTTGAGGTCCCCTGAATCGTTTCTGACTATTTTGGGAATGACGTCTGTGTGTCTGTGTGTGTGTGTCTGTGTGTCTGTGCGCGCTCTAGCGTCCAAACCATTATAGCTAGAGCTCTGAAACTTTAAACTTAACATTTGTATGTAGCAAGGAGGAAAACGACCTATTTTGAACGCAATCTCTCAACCGGAAGTGATGGTTTACTCTTATCACCTTTTCCATATCTCGAAAACGGTACACGTTACGGAAAAAAATATTCTTACATAAATTATAGATATTGATATTTTAAACAACTTTCACTTGAAAAGTTTTTTCGAAAAACGTAGTATAAAGGAGTATAAGTAAGTTTCGTGCGGACCACCGCGGATTTTTACTTACTTATACTTTATGTATAAGTAAGTATAGGAATCATGAAAAATTTCGACCTCGTGATTTTAACGGATATACGCGTTTTGAGGTCCCCTGAATCGTTTCTGACTATTTTCGGAATGACGTCTGTGTGTGTGTGTGTGTGTGTGTGTGTGTGTGTGTGTGTGTGTGTGTGTGTGTGTGTGTGTGTGTGTCTGTGTGTGTGTGTGTGTGTCTGTGTGTCTGTGCGCGCTCTAGCGTCCAAACGATTAAAGCTAGAGCTCTGAAACTTTAAACTTAACATTTGTATGTAGCAAGGAGGAAAACGTCCTATTCTGGACGCAATCTCTCAACCGGAAGTGATGGTTTACTCTTATCACTTTTTTCCATATCTCGAAAACCGTTCACGTTACGGAAAAAAATATTCTTACATAAATTATAGATATTGATATTTTAAACAACTTTCATTTGAAAAGTTTTTTCGAAAAACGTAGTATAAAGGAGTATAAGTAAGTTTCGTGCGGACCACCGCGGATTTTTACTTACTTATACTTTATGTATAAGTAAGTATAGGAATCATGAAAAATTTCGACCTCGAGATTTTAACGGATATACGCGTTTTGAGGTCCCCTGAATCGTTTCTGACTATTTTCGGAATGACGTCTGTGTGTCTGTGTGTGTGTGTGTGTGTGCCTGTGTGTGTGTGTGTCTGTGTGTGTGTGTGTCTGTGTGTGTGTGTGTGTATGTGTGTGTGTGTGTCTGTGTGTCTGTGCGCGCTCTAGCGTCCAAACGATTAAAGCTAGAGCTCTGAAATTTTAAACTTAACATTTGTATGTAGCAAGGAGGAAAACGTCCTATTTTGGACGCAATCTCTCAACCGGAAGTGATGGTTTACTCTTATCACTTTTTTCCATATCTCGAAAACCGTTCACGTTACGGAAAAAAATATTCTTACATAAATTATAGATATTGATATTTTAAACAACTTTTACTTGAAAAGTTTTTTCGAAAAACGTAGTATAACCAAGTGTAAGTAAGTTTCGTGCGGACCACCGCGGATTTTTACTTACTTATACTTTATGTATAAGTAAGTATAGGAATCATGAAAAATTTCGACCTCGAGATTTTAACGGATATACGCGTCTTGAGGTCCCCTGAATCGTGTCTGACTATTTTCGGAATGACGTCTGTGTGTCTGTGTGTGTGTGTGTTACTGTGTGTGTGTGTCTGTGTGTGTGTGTGTGTCTGTGCGCGCTCTAGCGTCCAAACGATTATAGCTAGAGCTCTGAAACTTTAAACTTAACATTTGTATGTAGCAAGGAGGAAAACGTCCTATTTTGAACGCAATCTCTCAACCGGAAGTGATGGTTTACTCTTATCACCTTTTTCCATATCTCGAAAACGGTACACGTTACGGCAAAAAATATTCTTACATAAATTATAGATATTGATATTTTAAACAACTTTCACTTGAAAAGATTTTTCGAAAAACGTAGTATAACGAAGTATAAGTAAGTTTCGTGCGGACCACCGCGGATTTTTACTTACTTATACTTTATTATACTTTTACTTACTTATACTTTATGTATAAGTAAGTATAGGAATCATGAAAAATTTCGACCTCGAGATTTCAACGGATATACGCGTTTTGAGGTCCCCTGAATCGTTTCTGACTATTTTGGGAATGACGTCTGTGTGTCTGTGTGTGTGTGTCTGTGTGTCTGTGCGCGCTCTAGCGTCCAAACGATTATAGCTAGAGCTCTGAAACTTTAAACTTAACATTTGTATGTAGCAAGGAGGAAAACGTCCTATTTTGAACGCAATCTCTCAACCGGAAGTGATGGTTTACTCTTATCACCTTTTCCAAATCTCGAAAACGGTACACGTTACGGAAAAAAATATTCGTACATAAATTATAGATATTGATATTTTAAACAACTTTCACTTGAAAAGTTTTTTCGAAAAACGTAGTATAACGGAGTATAAGTAAGTTCCGTGCGGACCACCGCGGATTTTTACTTACTTATACTTTATGTATAAGTATAGGAATCATGAAAAATTTCGACCTCGAGATTTTAACGGATATACGCGTTTTGAGGTCCCCTGAATCGTTTCTGACTATTTTCGGAATGACGTCTGTGTGTGTCTTTGCGCGCTCTAGCGTCCAAACGATTATAGCTAGAGCTCTGAAACTTTGAATTTAACATTTGTATGTAGCAAGGAGGAAAACGTCCTATTTTGAACGCAATCACTCAACCGGAAGTGATGGTTTACTCTTATCACCTTTTTCCATATCTCGAAAACGGTACACGTTACGGAAAAAAATATTCGTACATAAATCATAGATATTGATATTTTAAACAACTTTCACTTGAAAAGTTTTTTCGAAAAACGTAGTATAACGGAGTATAAGTAAGTTTCGTGCGGACCACCGCGGATTTTTACTTACTTATACTTTATGTATAAGTAAGTATAGGAATCATGAAAAATTTCGACCTCGAGATTTTAACGGATATACGCGTTTTGAGGTCCCCTGAATCGTTTCTGACTATTTTCGGAATGACGTCTGTGTGTCTGTGTGTGTGTGTGTGTGTGTGTGTGTGTGTGTGTGTGTGTGTGTGTGTGTGTGTGTGTGTGTGTGTGTGTGTGTGTGTCTGTGTGTGTGTCTGTGTGTGTGTGTGTGTGTCTGTGTGTCTGTGCGCGCTCTAGCGTCCAAACGATTAAAGCTAGAGCTCTGAAACTTTAAACTTAACATTTGTATGTAGCAAGGAGGAAAACGTCCTATTCTGGACGCAATCTCTCAACCGGAAGTGATGGTTTACTCTTATCACTTTTTTCCATATCTCGAAAACCGTTCACGTTACGGAAAAAAATATTCTTACATAAATTATAGATATTGATATTTTAAACAACTTTCATTTGAAAAGTTTTTTTGAAAAATGTAGTATAACTAAGTATAAGTAAGTTTCGTGCGGACGACCGCGGATTTTTACTTACTTATACTTTATGTATAAGTATAGGAATCATGAAAAATTTCGACCTCGAGATTTTAACGGATATAGGCGTTTTGAGGTCCCCTGAATCGTTTCTGACTATTTTCGGAATGACGTCTGTGTGGCTGTGTGTGTGTCTGTGTGTCTGTGCGCGCTCTAGCGTCCAAACAATTATAGCTAGAGCTCTGAAACTTTAAATTTAACATTTGTATGTATCAAGGAGGAAAACGTCCTATTTTGAACGCAATCACTCAACCGGAAGTGATGGTTTACTCTTATCACCATTTTCCATATCTCGAAAATGGTACACGTTACGGAAAAAAATATTCTTACATAAATTATAGATATTGATATTTTAACCAACTTTCACTTGAAAAGTTTTTTCGAAAAACGTAGTATAACTAAGTATAAGTAAGTTTCGTGCGGACCACCGCGGATTTTATCATATTGCGATCGGGCGGCCAAACATACGTGTTCCAACGCCTAACTATTGAAGGTCACACTAGCGTAGAAAAAAACGCAATATCTCAAACTAATGGGTTAATCAAATCAACGTTATATATATCTCGAAAACGGTTCGCGTTATATCAAAAATTATTCGTATAAAGGTTATATACTGGAATTAAAAAAATCATTTGTTTGAAAAATTCTTTCAGAAATAAAGTATAAGTAAGTTTCGTGCGGACCACCGCGGATTTTATGCTATTGCGATAGGGCGTCTAAAACTGTGTGTCTCTGCGCGGTCTACCGCTCAAACTATTGACGCTTAATTTAAATGATGTAGCGTCCATACGATTATAGCTAGAGCTCTGAAACTTTAAATTTATCATTTGTATGTAGCAAGGAGGAAAACGTCCTATTTTGAACGCAATCACTCAACCGGAAGTGATGGTTTACTCTTATCACCTTTTTCCATATCTCGAAAACGGTACACGTTACGGATAAAAATATTCTTACATAAATTATAGATATTGATATTTTAAACAACTTTTACTTGAAAAGTTTTTTCGAAAAACGTAGTATAACCAAGTATAAGTAAGTTTCGTGCGGACCACCGCGGATTTTTACTTACTTATACTTTATGTATAAGTAAGTATAGGAATCATGAAAAATTTCGACCTCGAGATTTTAACGGATATACGCGTTTTGAGGTCCCCTCAATCGTGTCTGACTATTTTAGGAATGACGTCTGTGTGTCTGTGTGTGTGTGTGTCTGTGTGTGTGTGTCTGTGTGTGTGTGTCTGTGTGTGTGTCTGTGTGTGTGTCTGTGTGTCTGTGCGCGCTCTAGCGTCCAAACGATTATAGCTAGAGCTCTGAAACTTTAAACTTAACATTTGTATGTAGCAAGGAGGAAAACGTCCTATTTTGAACGCAATCTCTCAACCGGAAGTGATGGTTTACTCTTATCACCTTCTTCCATATCTCGAAAACGGTACACGTTACGGAAAAAAATATTCTTACATAAATTATAAATATTGATATATTAAACAACTTTCATTTGAAAAGTTTTTTCGAAAAACGTAGTATAACTAAGTATAAGTAAGTTTCGTGCGGACCACCGCGGATTTTTACTTACTTATACTTTATGTATAAGTAAGTATAGGAATCATGAAAAATTTCGACCTCGAGATTTCAACGGATATACGCGTTTTGAGGTCCCCTGAATCGTTTCTGACTATTTTGGGAATGACGTCTGTGTGTCTGTGTGTGTGTGTCTGTGTGTCTGTGCGCGCTCTAGCGTCCAAACCATTATAGCTAGAGCTCTGAAACTTTAAACTTAACATTTGTATGTAGCAAGGAGGAAAACGACCTATTTTGAACGCAATCTCTCAACCGGAAGTGATGGTTTACTCTTATCACCTTTTCCATATCTCGAAAACGGTACACGTTACGGAAAAAAATATTCTTACATAAATTATAGATATTGATATTTTAAACAACTTTCACTTGAAAAGTTTTTTCGAAAAACGTAGTATAAAGGAGTATAAGTAAGTTTCGTGCGGACCACCGCGGATTTTTACTTACTTATACTTTATGTATAAGTAAGTATAGGAATCATGAAAAATTTCGACCTCGAGATTTTAACGGATATACGCGTTTTGAGGTCCCCTGAATCGTTTCTGACTATTTTCGGAATGACGTCTGTGTGTGTGTGTGTGTGTGTGTGTGTGTGTGTGTGTGTGTGTGTGTGTGTGTGTGTGTGTGTGTGTGTGTGTGTGTGTGTGTCTGTGTGTCTGTGCGCGCTCTAGCGTCCAAACGATTAAAGCTAGAGCTCTGAAACTTTAAACTTAACATTTGTATGTAGCAAGGAGGAAAACGTCCTATTCTGGACGCAATCTCTCAACCGGAAGTGATGGTTTACTCTTATCACTTTTTTCCATATCTCGAAAACCGTTCACGTTACGGAAAAAAATATTCTTACATAAATTATAGATATTGATATTTTAAACAACTTTCATTTGAAAAGTTTTTTCGAAAAACGTAGTATAAAGGAGTATAAGTAAGTTTCGTGCGGACCACCGCGGATTTTTACTTACTTATACTTTATGTATAAGTAAGTATAGGAATCATGAAAAATTTCGACCTCGAGATTTTAACGGATATACGCGTTTTGAGGTCCCCTGAATCGTTTCTGACTATTTTCGGAATGACGTCTGTGTGTCTGTGTGTGTGTGTGTGTGTGCCTGTGTGTGTGTGTGTCTGTGTGTGTGTGTGTCTGTGTGTGTGTGTGTATGTGTGTGTGTGTGTCTGTGTGTCTGTGCGCGCTCTAGCGTCCAAACGATTAAAGCTAGAGCTCTGAAATTTTAAACTTAACATTTGTATGTAGCAAGGAGGAAAACGTCCTATTTTGGACGCAATCTCTCAACCGGAAGTGATGGTTTACTCTTATCACTTTTTTCCATATCTCGAAAACCGTTCACGTTACGGAAAAAAATATTCTTACATAAATTATAGATATTGATATTTTAAACAACTTTTACTTGAAAAGTTTTTTCGAAAAACGTAGTATAACCAAGTGTAAGTAAGTTTCGTGCGGACCACCGCGGATTTTTACTTACTTATACTTTATGTATAAGTAAGTATAGGAATCATGAAAAATTTCGACCTCGAGATTTTAACGGATATACGCGTCTTGAGGTCCCCTGAATCGTGTCTGACTATTTTCGGAATGACGTCTGTGTGTCTGTGTGTGTGTGTGTTACTGTGTGTGTGTGTCTGTGTGTGTGTGTGTGTCTGTGCGCGCTCTAGCGTCCAAACGATTATAGCTAGAGCTCTGAAACTTTAAACTTAACATTTGTATGTAGCAAGGAGGAAAACGTCCTATTTTGAACGCAATCTCTCAACCGGAAGTGATGGTTTACTCTTATCACCTTTTTCCATATCTCGAAAACGGTACACGTTACGGCAAAAAATATTCTTACATAAATTATAGATATTGATATTTTAAACAACTTTCACTTGAAAAGATTTTTCGAAAAACGTAGTATAACGAAGTATAAGTAAGTTTCGTGCGGACCACCGCGGATTTTTACTTACTTATACTTTATTATACTTTTACTTACTTATACTTTATGTATAAGTAAGTATAGGAATCATGAAAAATTTCGACCTCGAGATTTCAACGGATATACGCGTTTTGAGGTCCCCTGAATCGTTTCTGACTATTTTGGGAATGACGTCTGTGTGTCTGTGTGTGTGTGTCTGTGTGTCTGTGCGCGCTCTAGCGTCCAAACGATTATAGCTAGAGCTCTGAAACTTTAAACTTAACATTTGTATGTAGCAAGGAGGAAAACGTCCTATTTTGAACGCAATCTCTCAACCGGAAGTGATGGTTTACTCTTATCACCTTTTCCAAATCTCGAAAACGGTACACGTTACGGAAAAAAATATTCGTACATAAATTATAGATATTGATATTTTAAACAACTTTCACTTGAAAAGTTTTTTCGAAAAACGTAGTATAACGGAGTATAAGTAAGTTCCGTGCGGACCACCGCGGATTTTTACTTACTTATACTTTATGTATAAGTATAGGAATCATGAAAAATTTCGACCTCGAGATTTTAACGGATATACGCGTTTTGAGGTCCCCTGAATCGTTTCTGACTATTTTCGGAATGACGTCTGTGTGTGTCTTTGCGCGCTCTAGCGTCCAAACGATTATAGCTAGAGCTCTGAAACTTTGAATTTAACATTTGTATGTAGCAAGGAGGAAAACGTCCTATTTTGAACGCAATCACTCAACCGGAAGTGATGGTTTACTCTTATCACCTTTTTCCATATCTCGAAAACGGTACACGTTACGGATAAAAATATTCTTACATAAATTATAGATATTGATATTTTAAACAACTTTTACTTGAAAAGTTTTTTCGAAAAACGTAGTATAACCAAGTATAAGTAAGTTTCGTGTGGACCACCGCGGATTTTTACTTACTTATACTTTATGTATAAGTAAGTATAGGAATCATGAAAAATTTCGACCTCGAGATTTTAACGGATATACGCGTTTTGAGGTCCCCTGAATCGTTTCTGACTATTTTCGGAATGACGTCTGTGTGTCTGTGTGTGTCTTTGCGCGCTCTAGCGTCCAAACGATTATAGCTAGAGCTCTGAAACTTTGAATTTAACATTTGTATGTAGCAAGGAGGAAAACGACCTATTTTGAACGCAATCACTCAACCGGAAGTGATGGTTTACTCTTATCACCTTTTTCCATATCTCGAAAACGGTACACGTTACGGATAAAAATATTCTTACATAAATTATAGATATTGATATTTTAAACAACTTTTACTTGAAAAGTTTTTTCGAAAAACGTCGTATAACCAAGTATAAGTAAGTTTCGTGCGGACCACCGCGGATTTTTACTTACTTATACTTTATGTATAAGTAAGTATAGGAATCATGAAAAATTTCGACCTCGAGATTTTAACGGATATACGCGTTTTGAGGTCCCCTGAATCGTTTCTGACTATTTTCGGAATGACGTCTGTGTGTCTGTGTGTCTGTGTGTGTCTTTGCGCGCTCTAGCGTCCAAACGATTATAGCTAGAGCTCTGAAACTTTGAATTTAACATTTGTATGTAGCAAGGAGGAAAACGTCCTATTTTGAACGCAATCACTCAACCGGAAGTGATGGTTTACTCTTATCACCTTTTTCCATATCTCGAAAACGGTACACGTTACGGATAAAAATATTCTTACATAAATTATAGATATTGATATTTTAAACAACTTTTACTTGAAAAGTTTTTTCGAAAAACGTAGTATAACCAAGTATAAGTAAGTTTCGTGCGGACCACCGCGGATTTTTACTTACTTATACTTTCTGTATAAGTATAGGAATCATGAAAAATTTCGACCTCGAGATTTTAACGGATATACGCGTTTTGAGGTCCCCTGAATCGTTTCTGACTATTTTCGGAATGACGTCTGTGTGTCTGCGTGTGTGTGTGACTGTGTGTGTGTGTGTCTGTGTGTGTGTGTGTCTGTGTGTCTGTGCGCGCTCTAGCGTCCAAACGATTAAAGCTAGAGCTCTGAAACTTTAAACTTAACATTTGTATGTAGCAAGGAGGAAAACGTCCTATTTTGGACGCAATCTCTCAACCGAAAGTGATGGTTTACTCTTATCACTTTTTTCCATATCTCGAAAACCGTTCACGTTACGGAAAAAAATATTCTTACATAAATTATAGATATTGATATTTTAAACAACTTTCATTTGAAACGTTTTTTCGAAAAACGTAGTATAACTAAGTATAAGTAAGTTTCGTGCGGACCACCGCGGATTTTTACTTACTTATACTTTATGTATAAGTAAGTATAGGAATCATGAAAAATTTCGACCTCGAGATTTCAACGGATATACGCGTTTTGAGGTCCCCTGAATCGTTTCTGACTATTTTGGGAATGACGTCTGTGTGTCTGTGTGTGTGTGTGTGTCTGTGTGTCTGTGCGCGCTCTAGCGTCCAAACGATTAAAGCTAGAGCTCTGAAACTTTAAACTTAACATTTGTATGTAGCAAGGAGGAAAACGTCCTATTTTGGACGCAATCTCTCAACCGGAAGTGATGGTTTACTTTTATCACTTTTTTCCATATCTCGAAAAGCGTTCACGTTACGGAAAAAAATATTCTTACATAAATTATAGATATTGATATTTTAAACAACTTTCATTTGAAAAGTTTTTTTGAAAAATGTAGTATAACTAAGTATAAGTAAGTTTCGTGCGGACGACCGCGGATTTTTACTTACTTATACTTTATGTATAAGTAAGTATAGGAATCATGAAAAATTTCGACCTCGAGATTTTAACTGATATACGCGTTTTGAGGTCCCCTGAATCGTTTCTGACTATTTTTGGAATGACGTCTGTGTGCTGTGTGTCTGTGTGTGGCTGTGTGTCTGTGCGCGCTTTAGCGGCCATACGATTATAGCTAGAGCTATGAAACTTTAAATTTAAGATTTGTATATAGCTGGAAAGAAAACGTCATATTTTGAACGCAATCGCTCAACCGGAAGTGATCGTGTACTCTTATCACCATTTTCAATATCTCGAAAACGGTACGAGCTATCAGAAAAATGTTCTTATATAAGTTAAAGGCATTGAAATTATAAACAACTTTCATTTGAAAAGTTTTTTCGAAAAACGTAGTATAACCAAGTATAAGTAAGTTTCGTGCGTACCACCGCGGATTTTTACTTACTTATACTTTATGTATAAGTAAGTATAGGAATCATGAAAAATTTCGACCTCGAGATTTTAACGGATATACGAGTTTTGAGGTCCCCTCAATCGTGTCTGACTATTTTCGGAATGACGTCTGTGTGTGTGTGTGTGTCTGTGTGTGTGTGTGTGCTGTGTGTCTGTGCGCGCTCTAGCGTCCAAACGATTATAGCTAGAGCTCTGAAACTTTAAACTTAACATTTGTATGTAGCAAGGAGGAAAAAGTCCTATTTTGAACGCAATCGCTCAACCGGAAGTGATGGTTTACTCTTATCACCTTTTTCCATATCTCGAAAACGGTACACGTTACGGAAAAAAATATTCTTACATACATTATAGATATTGATATTTTAAACAACTTTCACTTGAAAAGTTTTTTCGAAAAACGTAGTATAACTGAGTATAAGTAAGTTTCGTGCGGACCACCGCGGATTTTTACTTACTTATACTTTATGTATAAGTATAGGAATCATGAAAAATTTCGACCTCGAGATTTTAACGGATATAGGCGTTTTGAGGTCCCCTGAATCGTTTCTGACTATTTTCGGAATGACGTCTGTGTGGCTGTGTGTGTGTCTGTGTGTCTGTGTGTCTGTGCGCGCTCTAGCGTCCAAACAATTATAGCTAGAGCTCTGAAACTTTAAATTTAACATTTGTATGTATCAAGGAGGAAAACGTCCTATTTTGAACGCAATCACTCAACCGGAAGTGATGGTTTACTCTTATCACCTTTTTCCATATCTCGAAAATGGTACACGTTACGGAAAAAAATATTCTTACATAAATTATAGATATTGATATTTTAACCAACTTTCACTTGAAAAGTTTTTTCGAAAAACGTAGTATAACTAAGTATAAGTAAGTTTCGTGCGGACCACCGCGGATTTTTTTCTATTGACATCGCGCGCCGCTAACAGCATAAACGTGTCTGTGCGCGCTCTAGCGTCCATACGATTATAGCTAGAGCTCTGACCCAGGTATTCATCAACGAGGCGTAACGTTAGTCTGACTAAGCCTGGTTACACACTGGGCGATTTTTACCGCGGCGGTAAATTTGCCGCTGCCGCCTACAAAATTTGAAACGTTTTCACATTGAGCGGTAAAAGTGCCGCTGCTTATTAGCGGCACAAATGCAACAACAGAAATCACTTGTCGTACGTGACTCTGCACCTTTGTTTTAGTTCCCTGAGATTTTTTGTTCACGTATTTTATTTGCGCTTAATTATTGTGATTAAAATTTAAATAGTTATTTTGAAAAATATAAATGAACCGGCAACAAGTTATTGCTTTATTACTTTTTCGTCGCTTGTTTTAGTACAGGGACATTATTTCTGTGCATGTACGTGTGGGATCGAAGATATATTCAATCTAAAAAGCAAATAACTTCACAAATTGAATTGATCAGGCGGTAAAAATCCGCTCAATGTGAAAGCGGCGATATATTCCCATGCGCCACTGACAACACAGCGACGGCAAAACTACCGCCAGCGCCAGTGGCAGTCGACGGCTGCAAATTTACCGTCAGCGGCAAATCTTCCGCGCGATATTTTACCGCCCAATGTGTAAGCTCCCATTTGTTTCTTCGCGCCACTAGCAGATCGGCGGCAGCGGCAAATTTACCGCCGCGGTAAAAATCGCCCAGTGTGTAACCAGGCTAACGCTAGTTGCGCCAAAAATTTACGCACGTCTTGCACAGGTCTAAATAAACGGTGTAGGCCTATTCATGAAAATCGCGTAGACCGGGCGCAAATTAATCTCTGACGACATACACGACGTCATCGTTTCACATTATGAACCAGACGAAATTCGTCTAACCGACTCTATATAAATGAATATAAATAAAAAATATTTGATTGTATCTTTTTATCTCGTAACAGACGTAAGGATTATTGCAAACTATAAAAATAAGTTTCACAAGCTATAATTACGGCCGTTATTAATTGCACAAAACACAATACTATAATAATAAGTAAACATTTAATTCATTTATCGTGGTCTTTTTTAGTTCTATTAAAATAATTGAAAATTTTATTTAAATTATACTAATTTTTTTAAATATGTTCTTTACAAAAAAACATGATTTTGGAAGGTCTATTTAAAATTAGGATTAATTCGAAACTATTACATACATTTTTTGAAAACTTAGCTCTGTACACAAAATAAAAAACCTTGCTAGGAATACAAATTTATTAAATCAAAATATATTTGGTAGATTACACATCCCGCTTTCGCAGCACATTGCAAAATTTATAATGCTGATGCATGCAAATAAATATATACAAAAAGGAATGAATGTTAGAACGTATTACAACACGCTCTAGACACAAATTTAAAACGGTGAATATTCATGTCTATAATTTTTAATCGACCTCTTCGGTTGATCATCCAGAGGAATCAATTGATCCTGCTCTAGACTAATGTTTACATTAATGCACATGTTGCAATTCCATGTAACCAAGCCATCTAACCAAATTTCAAATCTGGAACTGTGCATTACATACACCTGTATATTTGCATTTACTGTTTATATGGTCGGGTTTATCTTCTTTTGGAGGCATTAGCAACAATACATGACTGCAATCTATGGGTCCTATCACATTTGGCATATTATCTATTCCATGAAATACTTTCTTAACACCGATGAAATAACCAGGTACATTTTTATACGATAGGTTACGTAAGTTGCAGCTAATGACTCCATAGCTGCATAGTAATGTGTCAGTACTCAACTACATGTCGACTAGCTCACATGAATAATGTCTGCAATTAAGCTTTGGAAGCCATCCGATGCTACAAATCTTAAGCCAATGAGTACTTGTAGCATCACGGATAAATAACTTCTCTTCTTGTAGGGTGTTCCAGCTGTGGTATTAGCTCATATAATCATATGCCGTGGCAAACGATAGTGTCTACAATAATATTGCAGTAATATTTAAATTTGATTAGTCATATTGAAAAGTGTTTACTCACGTCGGGCACTTGTAGTGGGTCTAATCGAACGTGAAACAATCTGACACTTCATATATTTGTCATTGGCAGTTGCCCAGTCGTATCTTGCCCTGGCTCCTAAACTTGGCCATATTCCTCCTAGAGAGCAAGCATATTCTTCCCTGGACCCGGTACCATGCTTACTATAACGTTACAAATGTAGAATACCACTCATGTGTGAACACTTGATGAAATAAAATAGTTCTATTTGCAACTTATTAGTAGCCGAAAAAATATTACACTCAAACATATTTGTAAAATGTGATTTAATACTTACTTTGATTACTCTGAAAATGTTGTATAGCACTGAAAAGTACTTTTCGTTAAGAGAAATTCGCGTAAATTAACAAAATGAGTACAAAGCAACAGTTACGCCACGACTTACACACCCCAACAAGCAGGTCTAACTTTTCGCACAAATATTGGCGTAAAAAAGGCGTAAGTTTCATGAATAGCTTTACACAGGTGCAAACCGAGTTAGTCCGACTAATGGCTTAGACCCCAATGATGGATGAATCTGGCTGTGAAACCTTAAACTTAACATTTGTATGTAGCAAGGAGGAAAACGTCCTATTTTGAACGCAATAGCTCAACCGGAAGTGATCGTTTACTCTTATCACCATTTTCATTATCTCGAAAATGGTACGAGCTATCAAAAATGTTGGTATATAAGTTAAAGAGATTGAAATTATAAACAACTTTCATTTGAAAAGTTTTTTCGAGAACCGTAGTATAACTAAGTATAAGTAAGTTTCGTGCGGATCATCGCGGATTTTTTATTTTGTGTACAGAGCTAAGTTTTTAAAAAATTATTTAATAGTTTCGAATTGATCCTAATTTTAAACAGACCTTCCAAAATCATGTTTTTTCTAAAGAAAATATTAAAAAAAAATTGAGTGTAATTTAAATAAAATTTTCATTTATTTCAATAGAACTAAAAAAAGACCACTATAAATGAATTAAATGTTTACTTATTATAGTATTGTGTTTTGTGCAATTAATAACGGCCGTAATTATAGCTTGTGAAACTTATTTTTATAGTTAGAAATAATCCTTACGCCTGTTACGAGATAAAAAGGTACAAACAAATATTTTTTATTTATATTCATTTATTTTATTTATGAAGCCAAACTAATTGTTACTCAAAAAGTCCCATCGCCTGCCTCTGCGTCCCAACTCGAGAATGGCGCTCTCACACAATTGTCAAGGTCGGTTAGACGAATTTTGTCTGGTTCATAATGCGAAACGATGACGTCGTGTATGTCGTCAGAGATTAATTTGCGCCCGGTCTACGCGATTTTCATGAATAGGCCTACACCGTTTATTTAAACCTGTGCAAGACGTGCGTAAATTTTTGGCGCAACTAGCGTTAGTCCGATTAACGTTACGCCTCGTTGATGAATCCCTGGGTTAATGTTTATTCTTACATTCATTTATAAAAATTTTGACTACAATTTTTTTCATTTAATTTGTAATTTGATCCTTGGCTCAAATAATTAATTAGTTAAATTTTGAAATGGGTGTTATGGTCTGTTGAATCAACATCATTTATTATCACGAGCGGCTTTTTCTGTTTGAATATTTCTCCAACAACAGGAAAGAGAACCTGTAAAAAGCATAAGTGATCATTACTTACACATATAAAAGGATATATTTCATGACAATTCATTATCAATGCACATGTGATATGTTATTTGCATCGATAAATCTAGAGTGTGTTATTTCAAAAATTCTTGCATCGAAATAAAACCTTCTGAGGTAAACGTGAACATTGTGATAATTACCCTCAATTAAATTTTAGTTTGTGGAATGTTATTTACTGAACACACTATGTTAATAATTGATCTACACAAATTCTTCCATTGCATCGTTCAATTAATGTTTTCCATATACTTCAATACATGTTGGTTATGTGAATTTTTCATTTATGTACTCGATAAAAACAATTTATTACTTTTCACATATTTGGCTAACCGTATTCACAATCGTTACCATTTAGTAAGAGCTTTGTGTAAATGTTGTCGATAATGTACAACATAAATTCACGTTCTTGCTTCTTGCCTCAACCGTACAAAAATAATCCTGAAAAAATACAAATGTATAATATCTTAATAGTTTCAACATCTACTCACATACTTATTTGAATTGGTAGCTTTTGGAACAATTCATTATGCATTATTTTTACTGTGATGATGTGTGTGATCGGCATCGCTGTTATGAATCTATTGGGTTTCCAATATGAAATCTTTCGGAAGATAGCAATTTGTGACTTTCACCTACCAAATACCATACTACTGTTCACATAAAATTGCATCTCTCAAGAGCAAATATAGTGGTGATTATCTGCAATTTTATCTCACTTTAGGAACATAACTTAAAATACACATTACCTATTGTTATTTGCGAAATTTCGAAACTGTGATCTCTCTCGAAAATTCATGGTAAATCTGAAATGATACGGAACATCTAAACAAGTAAACATGTTCTAAACAAATCAAAAGGATATGATGTCTTGGATTATAGAAATACAAGGTCAATAAAATCAATAAAGTAATGAAATATGTACTTCAAAAGTGCACATATTATTTTCATAAATTAATTTTAAGAAAGTTACTTTACAATAATTTAATACAAATGATGAACTGTTGCTAATCATTTCGTAATTATTTTCTTTTAATTAATTATATGTTAAAACATTGAGAGAATTTTGACAATTGTCTCTTGAAACTGACATCTGAAATTGCATTGTGTGAGGCAATTTTTCAAAAATTTCAACGCGTTAATGGTTGGTATTTATTTTACAAATATATATGTCGATTATCCTTTACCATTAAAAAAAAATGCAATTATTGCATCACAACGTGGACAGTCCATTAAAAAAAATCTTTCAATTTTCAAAGTGATGCAAAACAACGATCGAAAAAGTTCCATTTTGTGACATAGTTGCAATATCGTTAATCGTAGTTGTAATTTTTTAAGTTCAGTGTTCGATATTTGTATTTTAAAATCACGATAAATAAATTAAAATAATTTTAACCTGTACGAATGTCAAAATGACAGTTATTTTTCAAATGACGTGGCCTTTTCCTATTGGTCGTTTCGAATGGGAGACGCTGATGCCGACATGGATAGGCCGATCAAAGTTAAATCGTCTTTGGACGTCGAGCAGTGCGGAAGTATCTGTTTGTTACTTGGCTACCGAAAGTAGTGCGTTGTAAAGATTTCTATCACGCCATGTCGAAAATTGTGTTAGTGTTAGTGCAAGTTAATTGTCGATTGTCGGCTGCTTTAAGGTAATGTAAATTTTCATTTCATCTTTAGTTTAATAGTTCATTTATGAAATGGCCCTCTTATCTTGCGAGATGCGTCCAGTAATAATTAATTATTTATTTTGCACAAAATATGAACATCCAGTGCACAATTAAGTGTAAATTGTCATTAAAAAAAAAACAATTGACGTTTTTCAAATATTAATTCCATAACCCATAATTCAAAAATTCAAAACTTTATTTCATTTCATTCTGGTCAAGTGTTAAAATTGTAGCTTATTATTGACCGAAACAATACCAGTTATCTTTTTTTAAATAAATTACCTGCATTAAATAATATTTCACAAAATATAGACATTAAGAGTAATTGATGGCACCGATCACTCGAAGGACGTTGTTCTTACATACACACTACGTTTGCATAGTGATACTCAATTTGTAATGTTTAGAAAGAAAACTCGATTTTTATTGCAACAAATTGTCTTCAATAATCGGTAGTAGCTTCTGTTCATATTTTAATACAAACGTTTTCAACACATTTATCTGCATTATACAGATTTCTAATGTTATATGTCAAGCTATGAATTTATGTGAATGGCGAACATGTACAGGTACATTTCAAATAGGCACAAAAATGAATCCCTGAAGATATGGCCAATCTGTCTTTAACTATAAAAACCATATTTATGTCTTTGTTATTGTGAAGCAGGGGCCACAAACCCACGTTATTTGTGCAGAAACATGTTGATTAAAGTTTCTATTCGTTAATATATGCTGTTTAATGGTAACTGCCGATTGTAAAAAATGAAACCATAGCTGAAATGTATAAGTTAATTAAAAACAAAAGAAATGTTTGTAAAAACATGTAATGTTTATTTTCAAATTTATTTATAATAATAATGATGATTATAATTTATTCCATTCAATTTATAATTTGATCGTTGGCCCAAATAATGAATTAATTAAATTTACAAATAGTGATTGAGTTATAAATGCTTTGTTTGACATAAAATTTTACAACGGTATGTGGTCTGTTGAACATTTCTTCAACAACGAAACGAAATTGGTTATTGTAAAATTATATCTGTTCACTCACACATACGAATTAAGTTTCATGACGATACATTTTGATGGTTGTGTCATGTACAGTGGTAAATCAACAGCATGTGTTGCACACAAATAATCTTCCATCGGAATAAAACCGTCCGAAGCGATCATTTATAATTATGTTCAACGTTAGTTTGTGGACGTGAGTATTTTAAAATATGTTGCTTATTGTTCCGATAGCCTTCGTAAGGTATTTTTCACATTTTTCAATACATTTACGTTATTCAAACGATTTTTGTGAACGTTATTTTAGCATATCCTGTAGGAATCGATTTATTCATCCGGACAGTAGGTAAATTTAGGGGTAGCCAAATTTGGTAACGACCTCCTAATAAAAGTTGATAAAGTTATCGAAAATATGTCCGTCTAATAATATTTTGCACGTTTAACAACCACTCACATACTTACACAAATTGATAATTTTATAAACAGTTTGTTTTCGATGGATTTTTTAATTTAAATTGTTTCAAACACATTGTTTGACATCGAAACATGTGTAATAACATACTGACATGAAATCCACTTCTTGAACGTCCTTTTTATATCGATTACCTACAACAAATAAATAAATTTTTGTGGGTAACCTAACAAAAATACTTACTTACAATTGTTGTACAACAATTACCGTAGACGGTAGTCTTTCAATAACAATTAATGTTAAATTTCAACAGTGTTAAATATATTAACGAACAATGACTATAATTAACCAAAAACGGTTGTCAATAAAGTGAAGTCGTAAACTGACAAGCATCGCATGTATTCCAGGATCACAAATAAAAGTTAACCAATGAATTAAAATCTGTGAGTGCATGGATATTTTTGTTAAGGGTTCTTGGCAGTACGGTTGGTTGTATAGATATAAGACGATTTTTATTTTCCATATTTTGATCAAAGTATCGATGTATTTTGGTTTTTTGTTTGTTTAAATCCTAATTAATGTAATTCTGCATTGTTATGAATGATGTAAAAATGTGATTAATAAAATATAATAAAATATTAATTTACAAATATCAAAACGCGATAAATCAGGATTTGCCAGCATGCAATGTATAATTTTAAATGTAAGTACACAAGATTATGTTGAAAAAAAATTTAATTGAGGGTAAAAGAGGTAAACGCTAAAATAAAATGTAAAATAATAGCATTAGCATGTGCTGCCACAGTGTGAAAAAGAAATGAACTTGACGGACGAAGTAAAGTGGGCGGAGCACATATGTACAGGGACACCCCCCTTTGATGCAAAACTATTCTACCTAACGTATAGGTTCATCGGATGTCTATGCGCTGGTGTTACCGTTAGTTTCTGAACTCGTACTTTGCATTATTTTAGCTTATCGTGTATATATACAGTGTGTTTCACTTAAGAGTGTAACACCCTCATATCTTTTTTACCAATTGTCTTCTTTAAATGCAAAGCAACCTGCGGTGGCAAAATAAATGTAAAAAATCTAGAAATCACTTTAGGGATTTTATATTGCATAATTTTACTAGTAATAATTGCCCAAAAACCCTAAATCCAAAATTCCATGAAAATTAAAAATGTTAAAATTTTCTTCAAAAGAAATTCCAATTCTCTAAATATTATTTGCACATGTGGCTGCGCCTAAACAACAACAACTTTGACAGTTCAGCTTTTATTTCAAACAAAATTTTCACAGCATACTTTTTTCGGCGCAGCTAATAATAAGTATTTACGGGCATTTTTAATTTTCATGAAATTTTGGATTTAGGGATAATTCTGATCAATTATTACTACACCAAATTCAAGTGTAATTCAGAAAGGATCAAGTATATTTCAGAAAGCATCAATTGTAATTCAGATTAGTCAATTGTATTTCAGAAAGTATCAATTGTAATTCAGATTAGTCAATCGTATTTCAGAAAATGTTAGTTGTAATTCAGAATGTATCAATTGTAATTCAGAAAACATTTTTCTTTAATAAATTAATATATCATGAAATGAATCCTAGGTGACAAATTATTTGACTTATCAACAAATGTTTATTGTTTACATACAATGAATTTTAAAGATAACTGTTGTATTTGTCGGGTACCAATGACCCGCAATCCTGTGTTGCGCTTTTTGCCCTGCCGACATTTATTACATACAAAGTGCTCTCGGTTACAACCACCAAATGCCTCTTGTCCGCTTTGTAGGACCGTTTTGACGGGAAGTGAGCCAGCTGAACGACAAACCTATAAGAAAAATTCGAAGCAAGATCGTGCAAGAATAGTTTTATGTGTTAATAGAGGTGATGACTGGGTAGCTTTGGCTATTACATTGGGGATAGAATACAAAACAGCATTTCACTGGGTGCGATCCGGGCGCGATGTAATGTTGGCAAAAGGAGGAATAAAACCAAAAATTCTGAGTGAAGAGCAAATCCAAATAATCATTGAATGGATAGAAGAAGATTGTGGTTGTACGCTAAAACAATTGCAACAAAGAGTAATCCAGAATTTTCAAAGAAGGGTGTCCGTGTCAACATTAGCGAATTATTTGGAAGGAAGACTCTTCACAGTGAAGCAGGTGCACAATGAACCAGTACCCATGAATTCCGAAGAAAATAAAAGAAAAAGAGCTGCGTATGTCAGAGCTTTAAATCAATATATACAGCAAGGCAAGCAAATTGTCTGGCTAGACGAAACGAACTTTAACTTATTTTGCCGACGAACAAGAGGACGTTCCCGAGTTGATGTGAGATCCGTACAGCACCTTCCAGCGGCAAGAGGTCCTAATGTCCACCTGATTGGAGCAGTTTCTGCTGCAGGTCTTGTATTGATGGATCGCAGAAGGGGTTCGTTTACTGCGAACTTAGCGAATGATTGGCTTCTAAGTTTGTTACAACAATGGGAAAACATGGGAAACCAGTTGGCAGATTTGGTTATCATTTCAGATAACGCCCCTTGCCATTCACGGTTTGAAACAGTGATCAATGGGACTACAGCAACTTTATTACGGTTGGGACAATATTCTCCCATGTTGAACCCAATCGAGATCATTTGGTCGAAAATCAAGACATATACAAAAATCAATCTTCCAGTTCCAAATATTGCAGTTCGGCGTGTTGTGGAACAAAGACTTATTTACCTTGAAGAAATTATTGAGCAAGCCAAGAACACAATTATCGGAGGAGATTGCGCCCGAGCAGCACAACACACTATAGTTCATCATACCGACGCTTTAGCTTTGAATGATATGCCAGTAGGGCGCTAAATAATTACATAAATTACCTATGAAATTTATATTGTCAATTATGTTACCTAAATTACAATTGCCAATTTCTGAATTACAATTTACTCTTTCTGAAATACAATTCGCTAATCTGAATTACAATTGATACTTTCTGAAATACAAATGACTAATCTGAAATACAATTTACCCTTTCGGAAATAGAATTCACTAATCTGAATTACAAAAGATATTTTTTGAATTACACTTGAAAAAGGTGTAGTAAAATTTTGGGATAAAAAATCCCTAAAGTGATTTCTAGATTGTTGCCGCTTATTTTGCCATCGCAGGTTGCTTTGCATTTAAATACGACAATTAGGTTTTTGGGAGTAAATAGAGCAATAAGTATTCTACGTTTGGGGAAAAAAATACTAAAATTGGACTAAAAATAAAAAATCCGCGGTGGTCCGCACGAAACTTTCTTATACTCAGTTATACTACGTTTTTCGAAAACACTTTTCAAATGAAAGTTGTTTAATATATCAATATCTATAATTTATGTAAGAATATTTTTTTCCGTAACGTGTACCGTATTCGAGATATGGAAAAAGGTGATAAGAGTAAACCATCACTCCCGGTTGAGAGATTGCGTTCAAAATAGGAAGTTTTCCTCCTTGCTACATACAAATGTTAAGTTTAAAGTTTCAGAGCTCTAACTATAATCGTTTGGACGCTAGAGCGCGCACAGACACACAGTCACACACACAGACGTCATTCCGAAAATAGTCGAAAACGATTCAGGGGACCTCAAAACGTGTATATCCATTGAAAGCTCGAGTTCGAAGATTTTCATGCTTCCTATACTTACTTATACATAATGTATAAGAAAGTAAAAAGATATGAGGGTGTTACACTGTTAAGTGAAACACACTGTATATATGTATGTATATATATATATATATATATAATGTAATACGCACGACCGAAATAATTATAATTAGTTATTTTACGGAAACACTCCGTTGGGTTTGCGGTCTTAATAAAGGCGATTTATTCTATATCTTTATTAATAGTCTATATTTCGTGGATCATTATCCACATCATCAGGACTTCTACAAAAATTATAAATAGAAGATGTAAAATAATTATGGTATAACTGTCCAATTTTATATTGTATCAATTTGAGTAAGTTATACCATAATTATTTTACATCTTCTATTTATAATTTTTGTAGAAGTCCTGATGATGTGGATAATGATCCACGAAATATAGACTATTAAAAAATATATAGATTATTTTAACGGTTATCACAATGTGGAGGTCGGCTGCTTGTTGTTGACTCCGATTGTTTTTATCTCCAAGTTTTGTCCACCTTTTAATTTGGCTATACCGTCCTGATGACGACTAATAAGTCAGAAACACGTGTCGGCGGTTGTGTGTTTCCATGCGGGTGTATGCCCAAGAATATCCCTTTCATATATATATACATGAAAGATGGTCTAATCTTACACCTCAATCACTCCTAACGAACCACTGACAACAGAACACTGACAAGACGATACCTTGTCTAACACCTTGCGGAGACTAAACAAGAGACGACTGTCAAACGTCCAGTGTCAACATATAAAAGGATTGCTGCAATTAAATTCAAAAACAATTCAAATTAAAAATGTATCTTGTCAAATCTGACAGAAAAATGTAAAATTTACACGAAAGATGGTCTAATCTTACACCTCAATGGTGTAGTGAACATTAATTAATACAGGTTCATGAAGACTAACTGGTGGATCGCTAGACAATATTGTTTCTGGGTTATTACCCTTCGTCAGTAGCGATTACCAAGAACCTTAGTTGTTGAAATACCTTTACATGTAGTGGTCATCAAAACTTCTTGGCGCGAGCCAATCACTCCTAACGAACCACTGACAACAGAACACTGACAAGACGATACCTTGTCTAACACCTTGCGGAGACTAAACAAGAGACGACTGTCAAACGTCCAGTGTCAACATATAAAAGGATTGCTGCAATTAAGTTCAAAAACAATTCAAATTAAAAATGTATCTTGTCAAATCTGACAGAAAAATGTAAAATTTACACGAAAGATGGTCTAATCTTACACCTCAATGGTGTAGTGAACATTAATTAATACAGGTTCATGAAGACTAACTGGTGGATCGCTAGACAATATTGTTTCTGGGTTATTACCCTTCGTCAGTAGCGATTACCAAGAACCTTAGTTGTTGAAATACCTTTACATGTAGTGGTCATCAAAACTTCTTGGCGCGAGCCAATCACTCCTAACGAACCACTGACAACAGAACACTGACAAGACGATACCTTGTCTAACACCTTGCGGAGACTAAACAAGAGACGACTGTCAAACGTCCAGTGTCAACATATAAAAGGATTGCTGCAATTAAGTTCAAAAACAATTCAAATTAAAAATGTATCTTGTCAAATCTGACAGCAAAATGTAAAATTTACACGAAAGATGGTCTAATCTTACACCTCAATGGTGTAGTGAACATTAATTAATACAGGTTCATGAAGACTAACTGGTGGATCGCTAGACAATATTGTTTCTGGGTTATTACCCTTCGTCAGTAGCGATTACCAAGAACCTTAGTTGTTGAAATACCTTTACATGTAGTGGTCATCAAAACTTCTTGGCGCGAGCCAATCACTCCTAACGAACCACTGACAACAGAACACTGACAAGACGATACCTTGTCTAACACCTTGCGGAGCCTAAACAAGAGACGACTGTCAAACGTCCAGTGTCAACATATAAAAGGATTGCTGCAATTAAGTTCAAAAACAATTCAAATTAAAAATGTATCTTGTCAAATCTGACAGCAAAATGTAAAATTTACACGAAAGATGGTCTAATCTTACACCTCAATGGTGTAGTGAACATTAATTAATACAGGTTCATGAAGACTAACTGGTGGATCGCTAGACAATATTGTTTCTGGGTTATTACCCTTCGTCAGTAGCGATTACCAAGAACTTTTAGGTATTTCAACAACTAAGGTTCTTGGTAATCGCTACTGACGAAGAAACAGACCCAGAAACAATATTGTCTAGCGATCCACCAGTTAGTCTTCATGAACCTGTATTAATTAATGTTCACTACCCCATTGAAGTGTAAGATTAGACCATCTTTCGTGTAAATTTTACATTTTGCTGTCAGATTTGACAAGATACATTTTTAATTTGAATTGTTTTTGAACTTAATTGCAGCAACCCTTTTATATGTTGACACTGGACGTTTGACAGTCGTCTCTTGTTTAGTCTCCGCAAGGTGTTAGACAAGGTATCGTCTTGTCAGTGTTCTGTTGTCAGTGGTTCGTTAGGAGTGATTGCCTCGCGCCAAGAAGTTTTGATGACCACTACATGTAAAGGTATTTCAACAACTAAGGTTCTTGGTAATCGCTACTGACGAAGGGTAATAACCCAGAAACAATATTGTCTAGCGATCGACCAGTTAGTCTTCATGAACCTGTATTAATTAATGTTCACTACACCATTGAGGTGTAAGATTAGACTATCTTTCGTGTAAATTTTACATTTTGCTGTCAGATTTGACAAGATACATTTTTAATTTGAATTTTTTTTGAACTTAATTGCAGCAATCCTTTTATATGTTGACACTGGACGTTTGACAGTCGTCTCTTGTTTAGTCTCCGCAAGGTGTTAGACAAGGTATCGTCTTGTCAGTGTTCTGTTGTCAGTGGTTCGTTAGGAGTGATTGGCTCGCGCCAAGAAGTTTTGATGACCACTACATGTAAAGGTATTTCAACAACTAAGGTTCTTGGTAATCGCTACTGACGAAGGGTAATAACCCAGAAACAATATTGTCTAGCGATCCACCAGTTAGTCTTCATGAACCTGTATTAATTAATGTTCACTACACCATTGAGGTGTAAGATTAGACCATCTTTCGTGTAAATTTTACATTTTGCTGTCAGATTTGACAAGATACATTTTTAATATATATATATATATATATATATATATATATATATATATATATATATATATATATATACCGGGTGGAAAGTATCAAACCCGAACATAGCAGAATTGCATTGGAATATACGTTTATGCATATTCCTGCTCCCCATTGCCACCGATAAAAATTATAATGACATCAAATGAAAGAGAATAATAAACGGCGTCAATTGATACTAAAATCATCTCTTAATACCTTATCATTAGTTTTTTACAAAGCAATTTAAATCAATTATGCAGTTGTCAAATCTGACAAATAGTGAGTTGTGCCGACAGAAGCACGGCCGCCCATAGTTTATAGCACCTGGGTTTTTAATATTAATTGCTTTGTAAAAAACTAATGATAAGGTATTAAGAGAAGATTTTAGTATCAATTGACGCCGTTTATTATTCTCTTTCGTTTGATGTCATTATAAGTTTTATCGGTGGAAATGGTGAGCAGGAATATGCATAAACGTATATTCCAATGCAATTCTGCTATGTTCGGGTTTGATACTTTCCACCCGGTATATATATATATATATATATATATATGTTCTGCTTTTTTCTCGGGTAATGAACCGCGTCTAAGCGATCTAGAAGAACTGACGTTTGAAGTTACTGCTCCGTCTTTATATGCTGTGGTTTCGTTCCGGGTCGATGTGCATGCTTGGTTTCTACTCTGGCTTCGGGTCAGTGGGCCGTGTCGTTCTTGTAGCTCAGTGGGTGATGATATTTTCTTTTTGTCTATCACGGACTTGCTATTTGTCCGGCCAGCAAGTGCTGGTCTCCATGTTCTTGGAAGTCTTTGAGCATCATCCCGTTTGTTCATATTTTGTGGCTGCTTTTCTATTTCAATAGCTTCCCGTATTATCCGTGTCGTGAAGTGTGGTATGTTAGCTATGGTTTTCGTGTTCTCAAAATCTATGTTGTGACCCATGTCTAATATGTGCTTCACTAGAGATGATGATGTATCCTTTTGTTTCACTGCTCTTATGTGTTCTTTCTTTCGGATATCCATTCTTCTGTTAGACTGGCCAATGTACTTGCTGTCACAGTCTTTGCATGGAATTTCATACACACCTTGTTCCTTTAAGGGAATTTTACTTTTCGGATTCCTCAATAGCGCTTCTATCTTCAGGTGTGGTTTAAATACGGTGTCGATATTTTCCTTGCGCAAGATTCGGCTAATTTTGTCCGTAGTTCCCTTGACATACGGCAAGAATGCTGTTGCTATAGTCTTCCTGTCTGCATCTTCAGTTTTTTTCTGCCTTGGTTTAGTTGCTCTTTGTATTTCTCGTTTGGTGTAGCCATTTGCTTGTAATGCCTGGTGTATATTCTTCATTTCTTGTAATGAGCGTCTTTATCACCGAGTGGAGTTGTCCTGGTTGGTGGTGTGATTCGGCGTTGAGATATCGGTTGGTGTGGGTCTTCTTTCGGTACACAGTATGGCTCAGGCGATGGTCTTCTGCCTTCGTAAGTAGGACGTCTAAGAACGGCAGCTGATTGTATTCCTCCACTTCCATTGTGAATTTAATTTGGTTGTGTTGTTCATTTAGATGGTTGAGGAAAGTAGCTAGTTCTGTTCTTCCGTGTGACCATATTACGAAAGTATCGTCAACATATCTTAGCCATACATCAGGTTTGAGTTTCGCAGTGTGCAATGCTGTGGTTTCCAGGTGATCCATGAATAAATTTGCAATTACTGGTGACAGCGGTGATCCCATTGGTGCTCCTTCCATCTGTTTGTACCGTTGGTCTTCATACATGAAATAAGTATTCTTCAAACAGTGTTCTGCTAAATCCATTATATGTTTAGCTGGTTTGTGCTTCTGTTTGATTATCTCTATGGCTTCTTTGACCGGTATTTGAGTAAAGAGTGACACGACGTCAAAACTTACTAACAGTTGGTCTGGCCGTACTACCTGGTTCTTCAATAGTTCAATCAAATGATCTGCATTTTTTACATATGATTTTGATTGTTCAGCGTACGGTTGGAGTTGTTTTGCAAGATATCTTGCTAGTGGTTGAGTTGGTGATCCTCTGGAACTCACAATGTGTCGTAGTGGTACATCAGAACAACAGAAGAATGGATATCCGAAAGAAAGAACACATAAGAGCAGTTGAAATCTGAAGGAAACAATTTAATTAATTTAATTGAAAATAACTAAAACACAAAGAATCCGACAAGACCAACCGCAAAAGAACCTACTAATAACCTAGGAGAAAAGACAAGGATTGAAAGGGGAAAAAAGACACAGGTTATGAGTCGGAAGACTCACTCCCCACCCAAGTACCAAACTGTTAAGGACAAAGAAAAGTTAATAATGAAGGAAAATTAATGTGAAGCAAGGTGTGAACATTTACTCATGAGGCCCGTGTAAATAGTGCTGAGATTATCTTTGTCTTTTTTAAAATTCATGGCATTATTAGAGTTAACAATGTAACACATTTCCATAAAGAGCCTCTGATTTAATTTGTTGTTATGTGCCAGGACCGTGACTTCATCATAATTTATATGATGGCCTTTATGCATTGGCATGGGATGCCAATGCACAATACGTAGGTTTCAGACGAGCATCGCTCTTATGTTGTGTTACACGTTGTTTAAGCCTTTGCACTGTTTGGCCAATGTAAATACGGTCACACTCGCCACAAGGTATTTTATAAATGATATTACTAAGTGATAAAAGAGGAGTTTTGTCCTTAATAGTTGTAAAGAACCTTGCAATGGGGTTGATGATTCGATCGGCGACAACAATACCTGTATCATGGAAAAGTTTTTTTATGGAAGGAGATAGTTGTTGGATGTATGATAAGCTGTGGTATATCTTTTCGGCAGGCTGTATGACCTGTGGTTGTTGTGGTGGAGGGCGTTGATTGGAAAAAAGCAATTTTTTTAAAAGTAAGGAAGGATAGTTATTATTTAGAAGTATATTATAAAGTAAGTTTAAATTGACTTTATGAAAATCAGGATGAGCAATATGTAAAATTCTGTGCTTAAGGCCAAGGACTACATTAAGTTTATGTTGTATAGGACTGTAGGAGTCAAAATGCAAATATCTACCCGAGTTGGTAGGTTTTTGATACCAATTTAGTTTGATGACATCATCCTCGGTTCTCATCAATAAAGTGTCTAAGAAGGGGATTTTGTTATCGGTTTCCATTTCGATGGTGAATTGAAGGCGTTCATGGAAGGAATTGAATGCCTGCAGAACTTCTTCCTTGGAGTTAACCGGAATGGTGCAGATGATATCATCAACATATTGATGCAGAAAAGGAAATTGAAAAGATAATTTATTAATGGCAAATTTAATCAAAGTATTCATAACAATTTCAGCAATTATGGGGGAAAGAGATGAACCCATAGGAGTTCCGAAAATTTGTGTATAGAATTGATTGTTAAATGAAAAGTAAGTTGATTTGAAGATGAATTTAATTGTAGTGAGAAAGGTTGAAAGTGGCAAACAACTATGTGGTTGGATGAGGTCCCAATTGTCAGTGATTATGTCACAAAATAAATCCATGGGAATGTTAGTGAAAAGGGAGACTACGTCTAGAGAAGCAAGTACATAGCCTTCAGGGATGTGAAAGTTGTTAATGATTTCAGAGAACGTGAAACTATCTTTGATACGATAACAATTAAAATCATGAAAGGATAGTGAAAGAATATTAGCAATAAATTTAGAAATAAATTTTGTAGGACCTTGTATTGAGGATACAATAGGCCTAAGGGGGATGTCAGGTTTGTGAATTTTAGGAAGTCCATAAAGTTTAGGAGCGAAGGAATTATGAATAATTAATGTTTTATAAGTACGGTCATCAATCAAGGCCCTCTTTTTAAATGAAGCAATTAATTCATTGTTAGATTTTTCATAAGTCAACGTAGGGTCCTTGGCGATTGGTCTATATGTGTGAGGATCCTGGAGCAATTCAGTCATCTTGTCCAGGTATTCGTTTTTGTTAAGGGCTACAGTGACATTACCTTTGTCTGCTCTTAGTATTAAGATGTTGGGATTGTTTCTAAGGAACCTGGCACAAGATTTCTGAGCTGTTCCTTCATTATTAACTTTTCTTTGTCCTTAACAGTTTGGTACTTGGGTGGGGAGTGAGTCTTCCGACGACTCATAACCTGTGTCTTTTTTCCCCTTTCAATCCTTGTCTTTTCTCCTAGGTTATTAGTAGGTTCTTTTGCGGTTGGTCTTGTCGGATTCTTTGTGTTTTAGTTATTTTCAATTAAATTAATTAAATTGTTTCCTTCAGATTTCAACTATACCTAAATAATTGTCAATTAAAAAATTTTTTAGTAACTTTCATTTTTTCGCGTTGGATCACATGTTGTTACCAAGGTTCAAATTGGCACAACTTGACCTTCGACAGTTTCAATGGCTGCAACGACTTTTACGTCTTAGACGTTACAAACTTTTAACTTGTTTAAACTAATTATAATTATGTAGTGCTGTGTTTTATATCATAACTTTCGATCCTGTCACTCGTCGCTCTGTATGGGAGCTTCTGCAATGTTTCAATTTTTCTTTAATCTTCTAAAATTTTCGTGTAAGTACTTACTAGAAATTTGTTTTTACATTAAAATTATTTTTCTTTATTGTTACCTTATAGGCTTTGATAAGGCCTCAATAAACGAGGCGAAACGTTAGCCAGAAAACATTGAAGTGATTTATATTCCTAATCGTTCAACACCCCGAATTCTGTTTTTAATATACAGTAATAAAACTTCGTAACCATATATATATATATATATATATATATATATATATATATATATATATATATATATATACATATATATATATATATATACATATATATATATATATATATTTATAATTTATTTCTTTTCTTTTTTCTTTTGTCGTATTTCTTCTTAGAAATTTTATTTCTTTTGATGGGATTTTCGACAATTAAATGACAAAATGTTTGTTAGAACATATTTTACTATTAAAATATAATATGTTTATCAACAACGTTTCGGCCAAAAGTGGCCTTTTTCATAGTCTGTAATTAAATAAAAGTATCATACATATATAAATGGTCAGCATAATACAATTGGTGGTAATAATTTTATTTACATTATTAACTCAATTATATTAAGTGTCAAAATATTAGTAAAATTGAAATGAAAATATTATTATTGAGTTAATGGTTATTATATAATATTCCTAAACTTATTATTTATTACAGTATACATATGCAAAATTTGAACATAATATTGAAAAGAAAATTGTTATATTACTTACTTTTATATTAGTTATGATGTATAATAATTTGGCATATTGTCATAAATTATGCATGTCAATATTTTTTTTTTGGTGACTAGATAAAATTATTTATATATTTACATTAATAAAATTATTTTCCTTTTATGAGTTACAAATTCCGATAATATATATGTGAAAGATTATCAACATCAGTTTTATTATTTATTGTTTGTGATTCAATTTTGATAAAAATCATTTCAAGAATAAGTCTGGATTTATTGTTTTTTTTTCTATTGCGAGTATTGAAGTATTACTAAAATCAAATTTGTGTCCTGTTTCATTTTGATGAGTTTTTAAAGCTGTGTTGTTATTAGAATATTTATGTCCATTAATTCTTTCTTTTAAATATTGTATAGTTTGTCCTATCTAACATTTATTACAATTTGAACATGGTATTTTATAGATACAATGTGTTGTTTTTTGTAAACAACACATTGTATCTATCCGGGTGAAAAATGGAAACTAATATATCAAGACACCATATCATACATACATACGGCGAAGCATACTACAGAGGAGTCAATGACTTAATAAAAATGGAAAGAAAACTAAAGCACCTTATTAACCAAAAAATTTTCCTCACCATATGCAAGAATCAAGAAATACAACCAAAATTTATGAACTTCAACCTTAAACACATCAAGTTCCAAAATGTATCAACTAATAATAAATTTCAATATCAAGTAAGTAAATTCAAAAAACAAATCATCAATAATTTAATAACTGATAATGTTATTACCACTAATAATTTAAAAAGAAAAATTACACAATATAAAAATATATATTTAAATGTAAATAACACACAACAAACAACAATGTTAGCCTTTTATGAGACACAACTTCTAATAATAGAAAAACAATTCATTAAAACCAAACAAAAACAAAAAAATAAAATCGTACATTTAACTAAAAATAATAAATCTATCATAATTAATAACAGTAAGTGGGTACATAACATCTCATCAACTAATATCCCTGAAAATGTAAATAACATACTAAGTCTAGGACCAAAATATGGAATAAATATCAATAATAATAAAATTCCAACATATAATATTATTGCCAATATTGAATCAGCCATAACAGATCTTTCACAAAGTCAAAAACTAGATATTAGAACGAAAGTAAGTAATACACTTCATAAATACAAAAATAAAAATAATCCAAAACCAACTCCACTAGTTAGTCTTCATGAACCTGTATTAATTAATGTTCACTACCCCATTGAAGTGTAAGATTAGACCATCTTTCGTGTAAATTTTACATTTTGCTGTCAGATTTGACAAGATACATTTTTAATTTGAATTGTTTTTGAACTTAATTGCAGCAACCCTTTTATATGTTGACACTGGACGTTTGACAGTCGTCTCTTGTTTAGTCTCCGCAAGGTGTTAGACAAGGTATCGTCTTGTCAGTGTTCTGTTGTCAGTGGTTCGTTAGGAGTGATTGCCTCGCGCCAAGAAGTTTTGATGACCACTACATGTAAAGGTATTTCAACAACTAAGGTTCTTGGTAATCGCTACTGACGAAGGGTAATAACCCAGAAACAATATTGTCTAGCGATCGACCAGTTAGTCTTCATGAACCTGTATTAATTAATGTTCACTACACCATTGAGGTGTAAGATTAGACTATCTTTCGTGTAAATTTTACATTTTGCTGTCAGATTTGACAAGATACATTTTTAATTTGAATTTTTTTTGAACTTAATTGCAGCAATCCTTTTATATGTTGACACTGGACGTTTGACAGTCGTCTCTTGTTTAGTCTCCGCAAGGTGTTAGACAAGGTATCGTCTTGTCAGTGTTCTGTTGTCAGTGGTTCGTTAGGAGTGATTGGCTCGCGCCAAGAAGTTTTGATGACCACTACATGTAAAGGTATTTCAACAACTAAGGTTCTTGGTAATCGCTACTGACGAAGGGTAATAACCCAGAAACAATATTGTCTAGCGATCCACCAGTTAGTCTTCATGAACCTGTATTAATTAATGTTCACTACACCATTGAGGTGTAAGATTAGACCATCTTTCGTGTAAATTTTACATTTTGCTGTCAGATTTGACAAGATACATTTTTAATATATATATATATATATATATATATATATATATATATATATATATATATATATATATATATATATATATATATATATATACCGGGTGGAAAGTATCAAACCCGAACATAGCAGAATTGCATTGGAATATACGTTTATGCATATTCCTGCTCCCCATTGCCACCGATAAAAATTATAATGACATCAAATGAAAGAGAATAATAAACGGCGTCAATTGATACTAAAATCATCTCTTAATACCTTATCATTAGTTTTTTACAAAGCAATTTAAATCAATTATGCAGTTGTCAAATCTGACAAATAGTGAGTTGTGCCGACAGAAGCACGGCCGCCCATAGTTTATAGCACCTGGGTTTTTAATATTAATTGCTTTGTAAAAAACTAATGATAAGGTATTAAGAGAAGATTTTAGTATCAATTGACGCCGTTTATTATTCTCTTTCGTTTGATGTCATTATAAGTTTTATCGGTGGAAATGGTGAGCAGGAATATGCATAAACGTATATTCCAATGCAATTCTGCTATGTTCGGGTTTGATACTTTCCACCCGGTATATATATATATATATATATATATATATATGTTCTGCTTTTTTCTCGGGTAATGAACCGCGTCTAAGCGATCTAGAAGAACTGACGTTTGAAGTTACTGCTCCGTCTTTATATGCTGTGGTTTCGTTCCGGGTCGATGTGCATGCTTGGTTTCTACTCTGGCTTCGGGTCAGTGGGCCGTGTCGTTCTTGTAGCTCAGTGGGTGATGATATTTTCTTTTTGTCTATCACGGACTTGCTATTTGTCCGGCCAGCAAGTGCTGGTCTCCATGTTCTTGGAAGTCTTTGAGCATCATCCCGTTTGTTCATATTTTGTGGCTGCTTTTCTATTTCAATAGCTTCCCGTATTATCCGTGTCGTGAAGTGTGGTATGTTAGCTATGGTTTTCGTGTTCTCAAAATCTATGTTGTGACCCATGTCTAATATGTGCTTCACTAGAGATGATGATGTATCCTTTTGTTTCACTGCTCTTATGTGTTCTTTCTTTCGGATATCCATTCTTCTGTTAGACTGGCCAATGTACTTGCTGTCACAGTCTTTGCATGGAATTTCATACACACCTTGTTCCTTTAAGGGAATTTTACTTTTCGGATTCCTCAATAGCGCTTCTATCTTCAGGTGTGGTTTAAATACGGTGTCGATATTTTCCTTGCGCAAGATTCGGCTAATTTTGTCCGTAGTTCCCTTGACATACGGCAAGAATGCTGTTGCTATAGTCTTCCTGTCTGCATCTTCAGTTTTTTTCTGCCTTGGTTTAGTTGCTCTTTGTATTTCTCGTTTGGTGTAGCCATTTGCTTGTAATGCCTGGTGTATATTCTTCATTTCTTGTAATGAGCGTCTTTATCACCGAGTGGAGTTGTCCTGGTTGGTGGTGTGATTCGGCGTTGAGATATCGGTTGGTGTGGGTCTTCTTTCGGTACACAGTATGGCTCAGGCGATGGTCTTCTGCCTTCGTAAGTAGGACGTCTAAGAACGGCAGCTGATTGTATTCCTCCACTTCCATTGTGAATTTAATTTGGTCGTGTTGTTCATTTAGATGGTTGAGGAAAGTAGCTAGTTCTGTTCTTCCGTGTGACCATATTACGAAAGTATCGTCAACATATCTTAGCCATACATCAGGTTTGAGTTTCGCAGTGTGCAATGCTGTGGTTTCCAGGTGATCCATGAATAAATTTGCAATTACTGGTGACAGCGGTGATCCCATTGGTGCTCCTTCCATCTGTTTGTACCGTTGGTCTTCATACATGAAATAAGTATTCTTCAAACAGTGTTCTGCTAAATCCATTATATGTTTAGCTGGTTTGTGCTTCTGTTTGATTATCTCTATGGCTTCTTTGACCGGTATTTGAGTAAAGAGTGACACGACGTCAAAACTTACTAACAGTTGGTCTGGCCGTACTACCTGGTTCTTCAATAGTTCAATCAAATGATCTGCATTTTTTACATATGATTTTGATTGTTCAGCGTACGGTTGGAGTTGTTTTGCAAGATATCTTGCTAGTGGTTGAGTTGGTGATCCTCTGGAACTCACAATGTGTCGTAGTGGTACATCAGAACAACAGAAGAATGGATATCCGAAAGAAAGAACACATAAGAGCAGTTGAAATCTGAAGGAAACAATTTAATTAATTTAATTGAAAATAACTAAAACACAAAGAATCCGACAAGACCAACCGCAAAAGAACCTACTAATAACCTAGGAGAAAAGACAAGGATTGAAAGGGGAAAAAAGACACAGGTTATGAGTCGGAAGACTCACTCCCCACCCAAGTACCAAACTGTTAAGGACAAAGAAAAGTTAATAATGAAGGAAAATTAATGTGAAGCAAGGTGTGAACATTTACTCATGAGGCCCGTGTAAATAGTGCTGAGATTATCTTTGTCTTTTTTAAAATTCATGGCATTATTAGAGTTAACAATGTAACACATTTCCATAAAGAGCCTCTGATTTAATTTGTTGTTATGTGCCAGGACCGTGACTTCATCATAATTTATATGATGGCCTTTATGCATTGGCATGGGATGCCAATGCACAATACGTAGGTTTCAGACGAGCATCGCTCTTATGTTGTGTTACACGTTGTTTAAGCCTTTGCACTGTTTGGCCAATGTAAATACGGTCACACTCGCCACAAGGTATTTTATAAATGATATTACTAAGTGATAAAAGAGGAGTTTTGTCCTTAATAGTTGTAAAGAACCTTGCAATGGGGTTGATGATTCGATCGGCGACAACAATACCTGTATCATGGAAAAGTTTTTTTATGGAAGGAGATAGTTGTTGGATGTATGATAAGCTGTGGTATATCTTTTCGGCAGGCTGTATGACCTGTGGTTGTTGTGGTGGAGGGCGTTGATTGGAAAAAAGCAATTTTTTTAAAAGTAAGGAAGGATAGTTATTATTTAGAAGTATATTATAAAGTAAGTTTAAATTGACTTTATGAAAATCAGGATGAGCAATATGTAAAATTCTGTGCTTAAGGCCAAGGACTACATTAAGTTTATGTTGTATAGGACTGTAGGAGTCAAAATGCAAATATCTACCCGAGTTGGTAGGTTTTTGATACCAATTTAGTTTGATGACATCATCCTCGGTTCTCATCAATAAAGTGTCTAAGAAGGGGATTTTGTTATCGGTTTCCATTTCGATGGTGAATTGAAGGCGTTCATGGAAGGAATTGAATGCCTGCAGAACTTCTTCCTTGGAGTTAACCGGAATGGTGCAGATGATATCATCAACATATTGATGCAGAAAAGGAAATTGAAAAGATAATTTATTAATGGCAAATTTAATCAAAGTATTCATAACAATTTCAGCAATTATGGGGGAAAGAGATGAACCCATAGGAGTTCCGAAAATTTGTGTATAGAATTGATTGTTAAATGAAAAGTAAGTTGATTTGAAGATGAATTTAATTGTAGTGAGAAAGGTTGAAAGTGGCAAACAACTATGTGGTTGGATGAGGTCCCAATTGTCAGTGATTATGTCACAAAATAAATCCATGGGAATGTTAGTGAAAAGGGAGACTACGTCTAGAGAAGCAAGTACATAGCCTTCAGGGATGTGAAAGTTGTTAATGATTTCAGAGAACGTGAAACTATCTTTGATACGATAACAATTAAAATCATGAAAGGATAGTGAAAGAATATTAGCAATAAATTTAGAAATAAATTTTGTAGGACCTTGTATTGAGGATACAATAGGCCTAAGGGGGATGTCAGGTTTGTGAATTTTAGGAAGTCCATAAAGTTTAGGAGCGAAGGAATTATGAATAATTAATGTTTTATAAGTACGGTCATCAATCAAGGCCCTCTTTTTAAATGAAGCAATTAATTCATTGTTAGATTTTTCATAAGTCAACGTAGGGTCCTTGGCGATTGGTCTATATGTGTGAGGATCCTGGAGCAATTCAGTCATCTTGTCCAGGTATTCGTTTTTGTTAAGGGCTACAGTGACATTACCTTTGTCTGCTCTTAGTATTAAGATGTTGGGATTGTTTCTAAGGAACCTGGCACAAGATTTCTGAGCTGTTCCTTCATTATTAACTTTTCTTTGTCCTTAACAGTTTGGTACTTGGGTGGGGAGTGAGTCTTCCGACGACTCATAACCTGTGTCTTTTTTCCCCTTTCAATCCTTGTCTTTTCTCCTAGGTTATTAGTAGGTTCTTTTGCGGTTGGTCTTGTCGGATTCTTTGTGTTTTAGTTATTTTCAATTAAATTAATTAAATTGTTTCCTTCAGATTTCAACTATACCTAAATAATTGTCAATTAAAAAATTTTTTAGTAACTTTCATTTTTTCGCGTTGGATCACATGTTGTTACCAAGGTTCAAATTGGCACAACTTGACCTTCGACAGTTTCAATGGCTGCAACGACTTTTACGTCTTAGACGTTACAAACTTTTAACTTGTTTAAACTAATTATAATTATGTAGTGCTGTGTTTTATATCATAACTTTCGATCCTGTCACTCGTCGCTCTGTATGGGAGCTTCTGCAATGTTTCAATTTTTCTTTAATCTTCTAAAATTTTCGTGTAAGTACTTACTAGAAATTTGTTTTTACATTAAAATTATTTTTCTTTATTGTTACCTTATAGGCTTTGATAAGGCCTCAATAAACGAGGCGAAACGTTAGCCAGAAAACATTGAAGTGATTTATATTCCTAATCGTTCAACACCCCGAATTCTGTTTTTAATATACAGTAATAAAACTTCGTAACCATATATATATATATATATATATATATATATATATATATATATATATATACATATATATATATATATATATACATATATATATATATATATACATATATATATATATATATATTTATAATTTATTTCTTTTCTTTTTTCTTTTGTCGTATTTCTTCTTAGAAATTTTATTTCTTTTGATGGGATTTTCGACAATTAAATGACAAAATGTTTGTTAGAACATATTTTACTATTAAAATATAATATGTTTATCAACAACGTTTCGGCCAAAAGTGGCCTTTTTCATAGTCTGTAATTAAATAAAAGTATCATACATATATAAATGGTCAGCATAATACAATTGGTGGTAATAATTTTATTTACATTATTAACTCAATTATATTAAGTGTCAAAATATTAGTAAAATTGAAATGAAAATATTATTATTGAGTTAATGGTTATTATATAATATTCCTAAACTTATTATTTATTACAGTATACATATGCAAAATTTGAACATAATATTGAAAAGAAAATTGTTATATTACTTACTTTTATATTAGTTATGATGTATAATAATTTGGCATATTGTCATAAATTATGCATGTCAATATTTTTTTTTTGGTGACTAGATAAAATTATTTATATATTTACATTAATAAAATTATTTTCCTTTTATGAGTTACAAATTCCGATAATATATATGTGAAAGATTATCAACATCAGTTTTATTATTTATTGTTTGTGATTCAATTTTGATAAAAATCATTTCAAGAATAAGTCTGGATTTATTGTTTTTTTTCTATTGCGAGTATTGAAGTATTACTAAAATCAAATTTGTGTCCTGTTTCATTTTGATGAGTTTTTAAAGCTGTGTTGTTATTAGAATATTTATGTCCATTAATTCTTTCTTTTAAATATTGTATAGTTTGTCCTATATAACATTTATTACAATTTGAACATGGTATTTTATAGATACAATGTGTTGTTTTTTGTAAACAACACATTGTATCTATCCGGGTGAAAAATGGAAACTAATATATCAAGACACCATATCATACATACATACGGCGAAGCATACTACAGAGGAGTCAATGACTTAATAAAAATGGAAAGAAAACTAAAGCACCTTATTAACCAAAAAATTTTCCTCACCATATGCAAGAATCAAGAAATACAACCAAAATTTATGAACTTCAACCTTAAACACATCAAGTTCCAAAATGTATCAACTAATAATAAATTTCAATATCAAGTAAGTAAATTCAAAAAACAAATCATCAATAATTTAATAAAAAAAAAAAAAAAAAACAACCTTTATTTGGCATTTCTAGTTAATTCATGTTACATTGTGCCTTTTTATTTCTTTTATTCGTCCACCTCGTTCTCTCCACTTCACTCCATCTCTTCCACCTTCTCTTCGTTTCGTCCGCTACCTCCCTCTCCAGCCCTCGACTGCTCACCTTTCCTGTAACATATCAATTTTCTCTCTCAATTACCCTCCTTTTCCTACCCTCAGCCCTCCTCCTTTTTAATTCCCCTAATATCTGTATCCCTTCCCCATTCTCTCCCAATGCCTTCCTCCAATCTCTGCCCTCCCGCTCCTCCTCCTTGCTCCACCCCATTTCTTCACACTCCTCCCACCAATGCTTCCATTCATCTCTTCCCTTCCCGCATGCTTCACATCTTCTGTATTCTTCTCCCATCCAATATTTATTTGCCTTCTCTTCGTTCCCGCATCTATACCTTGCTATTAGCTTCTCTTCGTCCGCCGTTTTACATCCACCCAAATACCTTGGCCTCCTCCCAAATGTCTGTATTGCTCTGTACCTCCCATTGTACCTTGCATCTCGTATCTTCCCTTCTCTTTCCTGCGCTTCCGCCTGCTTCCACCTCTCTACCACCTCCTTTTCCACCCGTCTCCCCTCTCTTCTCCTCCTTTCCACCTCTACTGTCGACAGCCCCGCCTTCTCATAAAGCCTTATCCTCGCTACTTCCCACCCTGATAACTTTCCTCCCGTCCTCTCCCTCTTGTCTAATTCCTCCAATACCTTTCTCCCCAGTCTCTCCTCACTCCCCTCTCTCAATTCTAACTCATACCTCAGCATTCTCCTCCCCATCTCTACTGCTAATCTCTCGCACCCCGTCTCCTGTCTTATTATATAGTCGGGCGTCGATCTTTCCAGACGTAGTGACCTTTTAATCTGCCCTAAGTGTGCCCTCTCCATGCTCTTGTGCTCCTTGCCTCCCCATACTTCTACCCCATACATCAATATGCTTTTCACACATACATCCCATATCTTCTTCGTCTCCTCAAATCCCCCATTTCTCTTACCCCATAGGACGTTTCTTAAACTCGCTTCCGCCTTCCTCGCCTTTTTGCAAATATGTCTAATTCAAAAAATATCAATAATTTAATAACTGATAATGTTATTACCACTAATAATTTAAAAAGAAAAATTACACAATATAAAAATATATATTTAAATGTAAATAACACACAACAAACAACAATGTTAGCCTTTTATGAGACACAACTTCTAATAATAGAAAAACAATTCATTAAAACCAAACAAAAACAAAAAAATAAAATCGTACATTTAACTAAAAATAATAAATCTATCATAATTAATAACAGTAAGTGGGTACATAACATCTCATCAACTAATATCCCTGAAAATGTAAATAACATACTAAGTCTAGGACCAAAATATGGAATAAATATCAATAATAATAAAATTCCAACATATAATATTATTGCCAATATTGAATCAGCCATAACAGATCTTTCACAAAGTCAAAAACTAGATATTAGAACGAAAGTAAGTAATACACTTCATAAATACAAAAATAAAAATAATCCAAAACCAACTCCACTAGAAATCAATTTCATAAAGGATATTCAAAAAACTAAGAATTTTTGTAAAAATAATCCACAAATAACTATACTTAAACCAGATAAAAGTAATACAACAGTAATTATGGACACAATGAATTACACTGATAAAATGCTAAATTTATTAAGTGATACTAAAACATATAAACTATTAGATAAAGATCCCACTCCAAATATCAAGAAAAAATTACAAAAATGATTAAAAATTGGAAATCTAAAAACATTTATACAGTCGAACATAATAATATTAAAATTAATAACGCACAACCACCACAAATTTATGGACAACCAAAATTACATAAACCAAATATACCTCTTAGACCAATTGTTTCATCAATCCAAAGCCCTACATATAATTTATCTAAATACCTTTCTCAATGTTTAAAAAATGTTACAGGACAAAATCAATATTATATTAAGGACTCTTGGAATTTTAAAAAATTCATAGATACAATAAATATACCAACAGACCACATACTATTCTCACTTGATATAGAATCAATGTATACAAATATTCCCATAACATTAGCAAAAGAAGTAATACATAAAAAATGGAACGAAATTCAAAATTACACAAACCTACCACTAAATGAATTTATAAACGCAATCGATATTGTCTTTACCTCTACATATTTTCAATTTAAAAATAATTTTTATAAACAAATAGAAGGTTTAGCAATGGGATCTCCCATATCGAGTATAGTATCACAACTGGTCATTGAAGATTTAGAAGACACAATCATACCAAAATTAGATTTTGAATTACCATTCTTTAAACGATATGTTGATGATATCATCACAGTTATGCCCCCAAATAAAATAGAATACATAACAAAACAATTTAATAAATACCACAACCAAATTAAATTTACATATGAAACCGAAAATAACAACCAAATTAATTTTTTAGATATGACACTTATAAAACAAAATAATAAAATTCAAACAATGTGGTACACTAAACCAACGTGGTCCAGCCGTTACCTTAATTATAATTCAATACAACCACTCACACATAAAAAAGCTGTAGCCATTAGCCTTGCAGATAGAGCAATAATTTTAACTAGTCCTCAATATCGTCACATAACAATTAAAAAAGCTAAAGAAACATTAATAAAAAACAACTATCCTATACTTTTAATAAATAAAATCTTCAAACAAAGAATTAATAAATTTTATAACAAAAACAAATATAACAATAACCTGAATCATAATTCAATAAATAAATATATTAAAATTCCATATATCACAAGTCTATCCGAAAATTTAAGTAAAATATTTAGACCTTATAACTTAGCAATTGCACACAAAAATACATACACATTACAGAATAATATATACACAAATTTAAAACAAAAGCCACCTTTACAAAAAACAACACATTGTATCTATAAAATACCATGTTCAAATTGTAATAAACGTTATATAGGACAAACTATACAATATTTAAAAGAAAGAATTAATGGACATAAATATTCTAATAACAACACAGCTTTAAAAACTCATCAAAATGAAACAGGACACAAATTTGATTTTAGTAATACTTCAATACTCGCAATAGGAAAAAAACAATAAATCCAGACTTATTCTTGAAATGATTTTTATCAAAATTGAATCACAAACAATAAATAATAAAACTGATGTTGATAATCTTTCACATATATATTATCGGAATTTGTAACTCATAAAAGGAAAATAATTTTATTAATGTAAATATATAAATAATTTTATCTAGTCACAAAAAAAAAATATTGACATGCATAATTTATGACAATATGCCAAATTATTATACATCATAACTAATATAAAAGTAAGTAATATAACAATTTTCTTTTCAATATTATGTTCAAATTTTGCATATGTATACTGTAATAAATAATAAGTTTAGGAATATTATATAATAACCATTATTAACTCAATAATAATATTTTCATTTCAATTTTACTAATATTTTGACACTTAATATAATTGAGTTAATAATGTAAATAAAATTATTACCACCAATTGTATTATGCTGACCATTTATATATGTATGATACTTTTATTTAATTACAGACTATGAAAAAGGCCACTTTTGGCCGAAACGTTGTTGATAAACATATTATATTTTAATAGTAAAATATGTTCTAACAAACATTTTGTCATTTAATTGTCGAAAATCCCATCAAAAGAAATAAAATTTCTATATATATATATACATATATATATATATATATATATATATATATATATATATATATATATGTATATATATATATAGAAATTTTATTTCTTTTGATGGGATTTTCGACAATTAAATGACAAAATGTTTGTTAGAACATATTTTACTATTAAAATATAATATGTTTATCAACAACGTTTCGGCCAAAAGTGGCCTTTTTCATAGTCTGTAATTAAATAAAAGTATCATACATATATAAATGGTCAGCATAATACAATTGGTGGTAATAATTTTATTTACATTATTAACTCAATTATATTAAGTGTCAAAATATTAGTAAAATTGAAATGAAAATATTATTATTGAGTTAATAATGGTTATTATATAATATTCCTAAACTTATTATTTATTACAGTATACATATGCAAAATTTGAACATAATATTGAAAAGAAAATTGTTATATTACTTACTTTTATATTAGTTATGATGTATAATAATTTGGCATATTGTCATAAATTATGCATGTCAATATTTTTTTTTTGTGACTAGATAAAATTATTTATATATTTACATTAATAAAATTATTTTCCTTTTATGAGTTACAAATTCCGATAATATATATGTGAAAGATTATCAACATCAGTTTTATTATTTATTGTTTGTGATTCAATTTTGATAAAAATCATTTCAAGAATAAGTCTGGATTTATTGTTTTTTTCCTATTGCGAGTATTGAAGTATTACTAAAATCAAATTTGTGTCCTGTTTCATTTTGATGAGTTTTTAAAGCTGTGTTGTTATTAGAATATTTATGTCCATTAATTCTTTCTTTTAAATATTGTATAGTTTGTCCTATATAACGTTTATTACAATTTGAACATGGTATTTTATAGATACAATGTGTTGTTTTTTGTAAAGGTGGCTTTTGTTTTAAATTTGTGTATATATTATTCTGTAATGTGTATGTATTTTTGTGTGCAATTGCTAAGTTATAAGGTCTAAATATTTTACTTAAATTTTCGGATAGACTTGTGATATATGGAATTTTAATATATTTATTTATTGAATTATGATTCAGGTTATTGTTATATTTGTTTTTGTTATAAAATTTATTAATTCTTTGTTTGAAGATTTTATTTATTAAAAGTATAGGATAGTTGTTTTTTATTAATGTTTCTTTAGCTTTTTTAATTGTTATGTGACGATATTGAGGACTAGTTAAAATTATTGCTCTATCTGCAAGGCTAATGGCTACAGCTTTTTTATGTGTGAGTGGTTGTATTGAATTATAATTAAGGTAACGGCTGGACCACGTTGGTTTAGTGTACCACATTGTTTGAATTTTATTATTTTGTTTTATAAGTGTCATATCTAAAAAATTAATTTGGTTGTTATTTTCGGTTTCATATGTAAATTTAATTTGGTTGTGGTATTTATTAAATTGTTTTGTTATGTATTCTATTTTATTTGGGGGCATAACTGTGATGATATCATCAACATATCGTTTAAAGAATGGTAATTCAAAATCTAATTTTGGTATGATTGTGTCTTCTAAATCTTCAATGACCAGTTGTGATACTATACTCGATATGGGAGATCCCATTGCTAAACCTTCTATTTGTTTATAAAAATTATTTTTAAATTGAAAATATGTAGAGGTAAAGACAATATCGATTGCGTTTATAAATTCATTTAGTGGTAGGTTTGTGTAATTTTGAATTTCGTTCCATTTTTTATGTATTACTTCTTTTGCTAATGTTATGGGAATATTTGTATACATTGATTCTATGTCAAGTGAGAATAGTATGTGGTCTGTTGGTATATTTATTGTATCTATGAATTTTTTAAAATTCCAAGAGTCCTTAATATAATATTGATTTTGTCCTGTAACATTTTTTAAACATTGAGAAAGGTATTTAGATAAATTATATGTAGGGCTTTGGATTGATGAAACAATTGGTCTAAGAGGTATATTTGGTTTATGTAATTTTGGTTGTCCATAAATTTGTGGTGGTTGTGCGTTATTAATTTTAATATTATTATGTTCGACTGTATAAATGTTTTTAGATTTCCAATTTTTAATCATTTTTGTAATTTTTTCTTGATATTTGGAGTGGGATCTTTATCTAATAGTTTATATGTTTTAGTATCACTTAATAAATTTAGCATTTTATCAGTGTAATTCATTGTGTCCATAATTACTGTTGTATTACTTTTATCTGGTTTAAGTATAGTTATTTGTGGATTATTTTTACAAAAATTCTTAGTTTTTTGAATATCCTTTATGAAATTGATTTCTAGTGGAGTTGGTTTTGGATTATTTTTATTTTTGTATTTATGAAGTGTATTACTTACTTTCGTTCTAATATCTAGTTTTTGACTTTGTGAAAGATCTGTTATGGCTGATTCAATATTGGCAATAATATTATATGTTGGAATTTTATTATTATTGATATTTATTCCATATTTTGGTCCTAGACTTAGTATGTTATTTACATTTTCAGGGATATTAGTTGATGAGATGTTATGTACCCATTTACTGTTATTAATTATGATAGATTTATTATTTTTAGTTAAATGTACGATTTTATTTTTTTGTTTTTGTTTGGTTTTAATGAATTGTTTTTCTATTATTAGAAGTTGTGTCTCATAAAAGGCTAACATTGTTGTTTGTTGTGTGTTATTTACATTTAAATATATATTTTTATATTGTGTAATTTTTCTTTTTAAATTATTAGTGGTAATAACATTATCAGTTATTAAATTATTGATGATTTGTTTTTTGAATTTACTTACTTGATATTGAAATTTATTATTAGTTGATACATTTTGGAACTTGATGTGTTTAAGGTTGAAGTTCATAAATTTTGGTTGTATTTCTTGATTCTTGCATATGGTGAGGAAAATTTTTTGGTTAATAAGGTGCTTTAGTTTTCTTTCCATTTTTATTAAGTCATTGACTCCTCTGTAGTATGCTTCGCCGTATGTATGTATGATATGGTGTCTTGATATATTAGTTTCCATTTTTCACCCGGATAGATACAATGTGTTGTTTACAAAAAACAACACATTGTATCTATAAAATACCATGTTCAAATTGTAATAAATGTTATATAGGACAAACTATACAATATTTAAAAGAAAGAATTAATGGACATAAATATTCTAATAACAACACAGCTTTAAAAACTCATCAAAATGAAACAGGACACAAATTTGATTTTAGTAATACTTCAATACTCGCAATAGAAAAAAACAATAAATCCAGACTTATTCTTGAAATGATTTTTATCAAAATTGAATCACAAACAATAAATAATAAAACTGATGTTGATAATCTTTCACATATATATTATCGGAATTTGTAACTCATAAAAGGAAAATAATTTTATTAATGTAAATATATAAATAATTTTATCTAGTCACCAAAAAAAAAATATTGACATGCATAATTTATGACAATATGCCAAATTATTATACATCATAACTAATATAAAAGTAAATAATATAACAATTTTCTTTTCAATATTATGTTCAAATTTTGCATATGTATACTGTAATAAATAATAAGTTTAGGAATATTATATAATAACCATTAACTCAATAATAATATTTTCATTTCAATTTTACTAATATTTTGACACTTAATATAATTGAGTTAATATACATATATAATACCATTTATATATGTATGATACTTTTATTTAATTACAGACTATGAAAAAGGCCACTTTTGGCCGAAACGTTGTTGATAAACATATTATATTTTAATAGTAAAATATGTTCTAACAAACATTTTGTCATTTAATTGTCGAAAATCCCATCAAAAGAAATAAAATTTCTATATATATATATACATATATATATATATATATATATATATATATATATATATATATATATATATATATATATATATATATATATATATATATTGAAAATGTGTCTTGTCAAATATGACAGAAAAATGTAAAATTTACACGAAAGATGGTCTAATCTTACACCTCAATGGTGTAGTGAACATTAATTAAAACAGGTCCATGAAGACTAACTGGTGGATCGCTAGACAATATTGTTTCTGGGTTATTACCCTTCGTCAGTAGCGATTACCAAGAACCTTAGTTGTTGAAATACCTTTACATGTAGTGGCCATCAAAACTTCTTGGCGCGAGCCAATCACTCCTAATGAACCACTGACAACAGAACACTGACAAGACGATACCTTGTCTAACACCTCGCGGCGAGTAAACAAGACGACTGTCAAATGTCCAGTGTCAACATATAAAAGGATTGCTGCAATTAAGTTCAAAAACAATTCAAATTGAAAATGTGTCTTGTCAAATATGACAGAAAAATGTAAAATTTACACGAAAGATGGTCTAATCTTACACCTCAATGGTGTAGTGAACATTAATTAAAACAGGTCCATGAAGACTAACTGGTGGATCGCTAGACAATATTGTTTCTGGGTTATTACCCTTCGTCAGTAGCGATTACCAAGAACCTTAGTTGTTGAAATACCTTTACATGTAGTGGCCATCAAAACTGACGAAGGGTAATAACCCAGAAACAATATTGTCTAGCGATCCACCAGTTAGTCTTCATGGACCTGTTTTAATTAATGTTCACTACACCATTGAGGTGTAAGATTAGACCATCTTTCGTGTAAATTTTACATTTTTCATATTTGACAAGACACATTTTCAATTTGAATTGTTTTTGAACTTAATTGCAGCAATCCTTTTATATGTTGACACTGGACATTTGACAGTCGTCTTGTTTACTCGCCACGAGGTGTTAGACAAGGTATCGTCTTGTCAGTGTTCTGTTGTCAGTGGTTCATTAGGAGTGATTGGCTCGCGCCAAGAAGTTTTGATGGCCACTACATGTAAAGGTATTTCAACAACTAAGGTTCTTGGTAATCGCTACTGACGAAGGGTAATAACCCAGAAACAATATTGTCTAGCGATCCACCAGTTAGTCTTCATGGACCTGTTTTAATTAATGTTCACTACACCATTGAGGTGTAAGATTAGACCATCTTTCGTGTAAATTTTACATTTTTCTGTCATATTTGACAAGACACATTTTCAATTTGAATTGTTTTTGAACTTAATTGCAGCAATCCTTTTATATGTTGACACTGGACATTTGACAGTCGTCTTGTTTACTCGCCGCGAGGTGTTAGACAAGGTATCGTCTTGTCAGTGTTCTGTTGTCAGTGGTTCATTAGGAGTGATTGGCTCGCGCCAAGAAGTTTTGATGGCCACTACATGTAAAGGTATTTCAACAACTAAGGTTCTTGGTAATCGCTACTGACGAAGGGTAATAACCCAGAAACAATATTGTCTAGCGATCCACCAGTTAGTCTTCATGGACCTGTTTTAATTAATGTTCACTACACCATTGAGGTGTAAGATTAGACCATCTTTCGTTTAAATTTTACATTTTTCTGTCATATTTGACAAGACACATTTTCAATTTGAATAGTTTTTGAACTTAATTGCAGCAATCCTTTTATATGTTGACACTGGACATTTGACAGTCGTCTTGTTTACTCGCCGCGAGGTGTTAGACAAGGTATCGTCTTGTCAGTGTTCTGTTGTCAGTGGTTCATTAGGAGTGATTGGCTCGCGCCAAAAAGTTTTGATGGCCACTACATGTAAAGGTATTTCAACAACTAAGGTTCTTGGTAATCGCTACTGACGAAGGGTAATAACCCAGAAACAATATTGTCTAGCGATCCATCAGTTAGTCTTCAGGGACCTGTTTTAATTAATGTTCACTACACCATTGAGGTGTAAGATTAGACCATCTTTCGTGTAAATTATATATATATATATATATATATATATATATATATATATATATATATATATGTATAAAGTGTTACTAAGAAAAGTTGTTCAGAATGTAAAATTATGGCGTTATGCAATTAATTAAATTACTAAAACAAAAAACAACTATTAAGTTATTCTATTAACCCTCCACCTTCGTCGCTGCATAATTCAATAAGTCGCAGTTCCTTAACTAACGGTAACGTTTTCCACGTCCCTAACACTGAACTAAATATCGTTATGATCTAACGTTAGCATTGAATTGTAAAAATATTGTCATTACTTCGCAATGAAAATGAGTTTTGTGATATTACTTTAACGATTTGAAAGATAACGACATTTGTCATGTGAAAACTAAGCAAAAAATTCTAGTACCAATTAGTTGTGACTTTGGTGACTGAGCTAATCATGGTCTTAGGTGAATTTTTCAAATACTTGTAGGTGAGAATTTTAGTCAAGTAATATCATTAACTCTCCAAGCAATATATAAAAGGTAATGTAAGTTTGGAAAACATAGTTGTAATGCTTTCAACTTCTATGTACCTCTCACCGATGTTAAAGTCATGTTATTAGAAAATAATTGAAATTTTATTTTTGTGTATAAACACAATGTGTCCTGGTAGGCCTCACCCGTGCGTCGGTGTTACTTTCTATGAAATTTTGTTTTTACGCGTAGGTTGCCATACTAACCACAATCTTCACAAAATTCGATATTTCATACGTGCCTAAAAAATCTAAAAATGTATTACTGGTTTCTTCTATGCACAATGATAATAAAAGGCACTGGTTCTAAATCTAGCCCAGAAATTGTTACATTGAATAATATTACGGGGGGGGGGGTGATGTAGTTGTTCGAATGATCACGTACAATGTGGCCAGAAATACACGACGTTGGCCACTGATAATATTTTATGGAATATTGAATGTAGATGGCATCAGCGCATTCATTGTTTATAAAGCGAACAACCCTAATGCCGAATTTACCAAATGGCGCAGATTGTTTATAAAACAATTGGGAATTCATTTAATCACAGAAAATATGAAAGAAGGAGCGACTTGCTGATATTTGCCTAGAGATATACGCGAATCGGCTAAACGTTTATCGTAATTCAAACCCCAAAATATGAATCCAACCCTACTCCAAATAAAAGAGGCTACTGTAAAGATTGCTAAAGGAGGAAAATACGATACTTTTGTAAATTTTGTAAAAGTTGGCTGTGTATGGAACATATTGTAACATCCTCTAAGGACTGTACTCAATTTTACAACCCCATATTTTTTAATTTTGTATTCTTTTTTTTAATTAGTATGTCCGTTATAGGTAAAACATCAATTAGTGCTTTTTATTTCGTTAAATTTTTAAATATTATATAAATAAAAGAAGAGCTTTTTTAATTTATGATCGCAAAAATAGAAATAAATTTCTTTTACAATTCTAATTAAGCGCAATAAAACAAAAATAAATGTACTTTGAAATAGTCACAAGTAACTTACTTAAATATTTAAGCAACAATTCTATTAAGAAATGTTCCTAATATACCTCACCCGTGCGCTGGTGTGCCACGTAAGCTATTACTTTTCGTTTCAAGAACATAAATTCTTTGAAGCTTAATATTTTTCAAGATATGCAACACCGGGCAGAATCGAGTTGTTTCTACTCATTGTAATAATAAACTAAAGTTCATTTTTTCTTATAAACAATTATCAAAATGTTGTCATGTTGGCAAACAATTAAATAGGGAATTTAATGACTTTGATTACGATTAATTCTTCATTCTAATAAACTAATTTTTTCCCATAATTGTTTATTTTGTGGGTATTTTTTATGTGCAGACCTCAATGGCGAAATTCTTATACACAGCCGGTCCGCAAGTGAATGATTTGGGGTGATACAGCATGGTTTTTAACTTCGTTTTGACACCGACAATTGTTTATAAGAAAAAATGAACTGTATGAAAGCTATGAAAGGCTGACGTGACTGCCATATTGACATTTATGAAATTTTGTTGGTTTTATAAAAGTCTTCTTGATTGGTTTTGTGTTACTTATTCGTTATTATCAGTGTTTCGAAAAAATCATGTCACACAGTTTTCTCCAGAGTACGCAGAAATGTATTTAATACTAGACGAATGTTGTAATTTGCTTCAAGCATTATTAGTCACATTAATGTACTGCATACTTTATTGAATTACAGAATTATATACAACCAAGGGCAATCGCATGCATTATCCATTTATACAAGATGTACAACGTTGGCAAATTTTTAATTTTTAAATGGTAATAACTTAAAAACTCTTCTTCTTAGATCAAATTGATACTAGAGTTTTTTGCTAGGTTTTCACCGTAGAATCGCGTGATGTAAATATTCTCCGCATGTTGTAATACACCCTGTATATATAGATTGGTCGAGATAAACATAATTTGAGAATTTCATGGAACAGTACCTCGCTGTCGTGTGATATCTAATTACTAAGGGTCTAATTCATAAACGCTCCTTAAGTGGACCTTACACTCCACTCAGTTTTCACTCACCTCGAACTCAACTTAGCACGTCCTCACCTTAGACTCATAATTCGTATTCAGAGACGATTCCTTATGTGAGTATCGCTCGAGGAGACGGTAAGGGTTTACGTCATTAATTACGTCATAACCAAGCAGATATTTTAGTTGTTATGGTTGGCATCACTGCTATCGTTCGCCGTTAATGGCATTAATTCTGTGTTGAACGTTACCAGCAGTATACTGTTATAGGTATTTGAAATAATATGGAGTTCAACAGTTTTTCTCTGGTAAAGAGAAATTGTTTTTAAAAGAGTTCGTCAGTAAAGAAAAATTAAAAAAGGAGCAAATCTTGGCAAAAAGAGATAGAAAAACAAATTAAAATATCATTTTGTGTTTTATTATGTACAATTTATTATAAATATTAATATGCAACCATACACACAAGAACTAAGATGCACTTGTAAAATGTATCACAAAAATTAACACTTATATTATTGGACAAAATGTCGCTGTATAAATGCTGCCGAATCAAAATCCCCTTTGTTCTTCCGGGGCTGCAGCCACTGCAACACCTCTGTCTTGAAAATGCGGGTCGTATAAAGAGGGATACACTTCTGCTGTTGGACTTTTTATTTCTATAAGCGCATGTTACTGCCGGAAAATGTGACAATGCATAAAAATTTTTGTGATTGACTACATATAGGTGTGCTTGGAAATTTGATGTACACCGGGAGAGCATCTGCGATAGTTCTTGACACTTCACTGATTATTCGGCAACTAGTGCTTCAACTAATGTCTTGCAGATCACCGCAAACTCTCTGCAAAGAAAAGACAATTGAATATTACCCTGCATTTACAGATTTAAGTAAACATTTACCTGGTAACTACTTGAAGCATAAAAATGCAAAGCAACACATAATTTCAATATCGGTGGTACAGGAAGTTCTCTACGTATATGCTCGGCTCGATTGGGATACACTAACGGTAGCAATATTTCTTGTATGACGTGCCTCGAAAACCTGAACCGTTGTTTTAATTTTGTTTATGTACCTCTCCAAGGGATCTTGCACATCCCTTAAAATTAACCTAAAAATAAGAAATAAATTTGCATAAGTATCGAGTGTCGTCTAGTTATTATGTTTGATAGAGCCCTATAATATAACATGTATGTTAAATATTTGAAATAAACTTACCTTGGTGCATATAAATATACGTCCTCGCATTCCACATGTTGCACAAAATCCAAAAAATCGTTTTCCATTTCAACAATATATAAATAAAAATGGCAAATATTAACGAATAACAAAAATAACACTAAAGGCGACAAATAGTATTAATTTCACGATAAAATATGACAATTTATACACCAAATGCCACAATAAACATACGAAAGGAACGCTTAAGGTGACAGTTGCGCTTCCTTACTTTTCACTCAGTTTCAACTCACAATATGGCCGACACTTGAGTGGAAACTGAGTCGAGGAACGTTCAAGAATTAGGGTCGAATTCATAGACGCTACTTGAGGCGTCCTCACACTCACCTCAACCTTGAAGTAAATTTTCGTATTCTTGAACGTTCCTCGACTCAGTTTCCACTCAAGTGTCGGCCATATTGTGAGTTGAAACTGAGTGAAAAGTAAGGAAGCGCAACTGTCACCTTAAGCGTTCCTTTCGTATGTTTATTGTGGCATTTGGCGTATAAATTGTCATATTTTATCGTGAAATTAATACTATTTGTCGCCTTTAGTGTTATTTTTGTTATTCGTTAATATTTGCCATTTTTATTTATATATTGTTGAAATGGAAAACGATTTTTTGGATTTTGTGCAACATGTGGAATACGAGGACGTATATTTAGATGCACCAAGGTAAGTTTATTTCAAATATTTAACATACATGTTATATTATAGGGCTCTATCAAACATAATAACTAGACGACACTCGATACTTATGCAAATTTATTTCTTATTTTTAGGTTAATTTTAAGGGATGTGCAAAATCCCTTGGAGAGGTACATAAACAAAATTAAAACAACGGTTCAGGTTTTCGAGGCACGTCATACAAGAAATATTGCTACCGTTAGTGTATCCCAATCGAGCCGAGCATATACGTAGAGGACTTCCTGTACCACCGATATTGAAATTATGTGTTGTTTTGCATTTTTATGCTTCAAGTAGTTACCAGGTAAATGTTTACTTAAATCTGTAAATGCAGGGTAATATTCAATTGTCTTTTCTTTGTAGAGAGTTTGCGGTGATCTGCAAGACCTTAGTTGAAGCACTAGTTGCCGAATAATCAGTGAAGTGTCAAGAACTATCGCAGATGCTCTCCCGGTGTACATCAAATTTCCAAGCACACCTATATGCAGTCAATCACAACAAATTTTATGCATTGTCACATTTTCCGGCAGTAACATGCCCTTATAGAAATAAAAAGTCCAACAGCAGAAGTGTATCCCTCTTTATGCGACCCGCATTTTCAAGACAGAGGTGTTGCAGTGGCTGCAGCCCCGGAAGAACAAAGGTGATTTTGATTCGGCAGCATTTATACAGCGACATTTTGTCCAATAATATAAGTGTTAATTTTTGTGATACATTTTACAAGTGCATATTAGTTCTTGTGTGTATGGTTGCATATTAATATTTATAACAAATCGTACATAATAAAACACAAAATGATATTTTAATTTGTTTTTCTATCTCTTTTTGCCAAGATTTGCTCCTTTTTTAATTTTTCCTTACTGACGAACTCTTTTAAAAACAATTTCTCTTTACCAGAGAAAAACTGTTGAACTCCATATTATTTCAAATACCTATAACACTATACTGCTTGTAACGTTCAACACAGAATTAATGCCATTAACGCCGAACGATAGCAGTGATGCCAACCATAACCACTAAAATACTGCTTGGTTATGACGTAATTAATGACGTAAACCCTTACCGTCTCCTCGAGCGATACTCACATAAGGAATTGTCTCTGAATACGGATTGTGAGTCTAAGGTGAGGACGTGCTAAGTTGAGTTCGAGGTGAGTGAAAAGTGAGTGGAGTGTAAGGTCCACTTAAGGAGCGTTTATGAATTAGACCCTAAGGGTCGAATTCATAGACGCTACTTGAGGCGTCCTCACACTCACCTCAACCTTGAAGTAAATTTTCGTATTCTTGAACGTTCCTCGACTCAGTTTCCACTCAAGTGTCGGCCATATTGTGAGTTGAAACTGAGTGAAAAGTAAGGAAGCGCAACTGTCACCTTAAGCGTTCCTTTCGTATGTTTATTGTGGCATTTGGCGTATAAATTGTCATATTTTATCGTGAAATTAATACTATTTGTCGCCTTTAGTGTTATTTTTGTTATTCGTTAATATTTGCCATTTTTATTTATATATTGTTGAAATGGAAAACGATTTTTTGGATTTTGTGCAACATGTGGAATACGAGGACGTATATTTATATGCACCAAGGTAAGTTTATTTCAAATATTTAACATACATGTTATATTATAGGGCTCTATCAAACATAATAACTAGACGACACTCGATACTTATGCAAATTTATTTCTTATTTTTAGGTTAATTTTAAGGGATGTGCAAAATCCCTTGGAGAGGTACATAAACAAAATTAAAACAACGGTTCAGGTTTTCGAGGCACGTCATACAAGAAATATTGCTACCGTTAGTCTATCCCAATCGAGCCGAGCATATACGTAGAGGACTTCCTGTACCACCGATATTGAAATTATGTGTTGTTTTGCATTTTTATGCTTCAAGTAGTTACCAGGTAAATGTTTACTTAAATCTGTAAATGCAGGGTAATATTCAATTGTCTTTTCTTTGTAGAGAGTTTGCGGTGATCTGCAAGACCTTAGTTGAAGCACTAGTTGCCGAATAATCAGTGAAGTGTCAAGAACTATCGCAGATGCTCTCCCGGTGTACATCAAATTTCCAAGCACACCTATATGCAGTCAATCACAACAAATTTTATGCATTGTCACATTTTCCGGCAGTAACATGCGCTTATAGAAATAAAAAGTCCAACAGCAGAAGTGTATCCCTCTTTATGCGACCCGCATTTTCAAGACAGAGGTGTTGCAGTGGCTGCAGCCCCGGAAGAACAAAGGTGATTTTGATTCGGCAGCATTTATACAGCGACATTTTGTCCAATAATATAAGTGTTAATTTTTGTGATACATTTTACAAGTGCATCTTAGTTCTTGTGTGTATGGTTGCATATTAATATTTATAACAAATCGTACATAATAAAACACAAAATGATATTCTAATTTGTTTTTCTATCTCTTTTTGCCAAGATTTGCTCCTTTTTTAATTTTTCCTTACTGACGAACTCTTTTAAAAACAATTTCTCTTTACCAGAGAAAAACTGTTGAACTCCATATTATTTCAAATACCTATAACACTATACTGCTTGTAACGTTCAACACAGAATTAATGCCATTAACGCCGAACGATAGCAGTGATGCCAACCATAACCACTAAAATACTGCTTGGTTATGACGTAATTAATGACGTAAACCCTTACCGTCTCCTCGAGCGATACTCACATAAGGAATTGTCTCTGAATACGGATTGTGAGTCTAAGGTGAGGACGTGCTAAGTTGAGTTCGAGGTGAGTGAAAAGTGAGTGGAGTGTAAGGTCCACTTAAGGAGCGTTTATGAATTAGACCCTAAGATAACAGTATACAAAAACTCAAGATTCCAAAAAAAGTACTTGAAATATTTAAAAAGTAAAAATATCTCGATATGATGGACTATGTGCAGTAGAAGTTTCACATTTTTTTTTGAACGGTATAGCAGAAAAATTGTAAAGACGACCACCGGCTACAAATCGCTAAAATCGTATATTTTTTGCACTTCTTTAATGATTGCTTTTAAACGTAGGGACAAAAAAAATGAACTTACAGTATGTTACTAAGAAATTATTGCTGGTTGTAACAATGTTTATTTAATTTTTTTTTCGTCACGCAATTTCTTCGATATAGATCCTCGAACGCTGCCGCCTATTACTTTGGCACCGATAGTGTAATTTTTAGATGCAATGCGTATCGCATCGAACGTAGGCATAGTGTTGCGGGCGAGTGTTGATTTACATATATCGCACCTTGCACCGTAACAAATCTTATGATCAGTGGGGGGAGTCATTATCCATTATTCTTTATTTCACTTGTTTACTGCATCTTATTCTATTTAGGGCACCGCCTTTTCAAGCGTAGAATATACCTCGTCCCTCACCGATACCCCCCAGGAGAAACTTTTAGGATTGTCGAGAGGAACCTTAAATGGCGCATTTCACGCCGATATTCTTTTAAACTGTTTACAAAAAAAACACAACTGGAAAATACCCAAGTATCGAATTATTACATAATTATAATTCATATAATCATAAAAAAGAAAATGTAACGTAATCGCGTTAAACGTCTATAAGATCGTTGATGTGCGTTCCACAATGAATTTTACATATAAATGTAAAATTATATAAACAATGATTGAATGTTTTAAATATTTTGATATTTCATATAGAATATTCACATTGGAATTATTTTTTACTCAAATAACTGATTTGTTAGACATTTTTATGTTAATCAAATTTATGAAAACTTTAAAACATTTACAATACATTTTAAAATTCAATTTTGCAATTTCAGTAACGGTCATTTTGTTATCTTGATGCAATAATTTTTTTTATAATTACGAACCAAAAATTTTCATGTTTTCAATAAATATCATTTTTTTGCAGTTTGAACAATTTCGTATTAACGAAACAATTCACACCAAGGCGCAGATAATCTTTTATTAACGTCTTAATATTAACTAAGTTAAGAAATAGGACGTAGAAATAGAAGAAACGAAGAGGGCAATGTACCCAATGTCAACGATGCGTTCAAGGTAAGTATAACTAGATTAATCGACGCCATTTTAGAAGCATACGACAGGGATCGGGTATTGATTGTGCGTTTGAAAAGATTGAATGACTTGTCGGGATGCGCAACGCCGATTGTAAAGCTAGGATTGAAACGAACCTTCACCGGCCGCTCCACAACCGATCGCCGAATCGGTCTTTCGAATACCTGCCGTACCACCACCGAGAAGACGCCACGCCGCACAGTGGTCCGGGTCTTATCGGCGCGCGGAAAAAAATCATTATCTTGAAAAGTACTCGATCAATTCCAATAATTTTTTTTCCAAAGCAACTACATATTATTTCTCATTGGAATTTATGAAAATTTGCGTTGTGAATTTATAATAGGTATTAGAAATTTCATAATATGTAGCTTTTGTGCACAGGGTTATGGGTAAAAATGCATAAATATTTAAATTTCAAATTTGAATTTATAGCTGCTATAAATACAAGTATTATTGCACATAATACAAATAACAAAAATGCGTCTCTTACCATATCGCCAGCGGCATGAAGAAGACCAGGTGCGACGCGAATCATATTCACTTCCGCAGTGGTAGATTAAAATTTTCCTTATGGTATTATCAGAGTGCATTAGTTTGGCTTCTTCACAAAGATCTATTTTTTTCCGTGGATCTGGTTTTAAATTTATAACAACAGGATCTGAAGAAATATCATATGCATGACATCTTCGTTTGCGGCTATTCGGCTACATTTTCTTGAATGGTGTATTCGGTAACATTTATAATCTTTATTTCTGCATTTCTGCAAGATAACTTCCAAAATTGTTCCCAATTTTTTGACAAAATTTTCATTCACTCCTGTTTTTTCCCGTTACTCTGGACAATACTAGTGACTTGGAAAGAAGTCAATTGTATTTTGTCGAAGCTGATCGGGCCATCGATATGTTACCAGCCCCAAGGAATATACGATCGCAGCTCACTTGACCGCCGACGGTAGGTCACACACGCGCCGTCGAAGACACGTGCGCTCGAAAAATATGTTTACGAAGTCGCACACGCGCCGGCGAAGACAGGTGTCGCCGAATTATCTGTCACACACGCGCCGTCGAAGACACGTGCGCTCGAAAAATATGTTTACGAAGTCGCACACGCGCGGACATCAGTAACGAAGAGGGGCATCACCTATATAACAGACAGAAAAATCTGTAGGATCATCAGTTCCATCAGTTCCCTCAGGCTCTACCAGTCTCGAGGAATTACCACCAAGTACGACGGCGCTTATTACTGTGCTTTTTGTTTCGTGTAATATTGTGCGATATGTGTGCCGTTCGTCCGAAAATCGAATAAACCCCGCACACGGTAACAAATGGCTCCCTAGAACGTGGGGCTCCGTCTGAAGAGATTCAGGCGAGGATTACTGGCGATGGACATCGTCAACGAACCGCGACCGACCGACCGAGCTAGCGGTCATATACAGGTGTCCCAACCAGAACTGTCCAGCTACAAGTATCGGTAGCAACAGAAAGCGACACGCCTATCACTATATATATAGGGTGTCCCCAAATGTTTCCGCCCAACTTTCTCCGCCACCGCATATACAGGATGGCTCAAACGACACTCGCCTTCATTAAGAGGCCAGTAACGATGCACCAGCATCAGTCACAGGATCACCAGCAACACACAACATTTTGGAGACAACTCCAATGGCGCCCAACAAACCCCATGGATCATCCGCCGTCGCAACAACGCCGGCGCGGACTCCATGGACACCTTGACTGAGCAGGCATAACGAATCCGCTAAACACCATCGAAGCCGGCCTACCATAGAACGCTCCCAGACGCCAGCCGTGCAAGTGTGGAAGACTACGCAGCCGTCTACATGCCGTCGCCGCACTTCGAGCCCAGCCGTAGCGGTACTCGCACCACCGATCTGACGCATCGACCCGATACCCTACCTGGCCGTCGCAGTGACTGAGGTGGCCATGCAACCGCTGCAACGCCTGACGCACTCACCAGACACGTCCTGGAACATCGACATGGTAACACCAGCTCCGTTTCGGATTCAACCACGAAGCCAGTCAAGAACAAGATGAAGAAAGAAGAAACGACGCGAGCCATCCTCCGGCAATATTATTGGCCACGCGTCCAACACGACGTCAACCAATACGTCCGTGGGTGCCTCCTGTGTCACAGCGCCAAGAGGGGGCAACTACAGGCAGACGCCCCACTACGACCCCACCATTCGGCCAAACCATGGGAAACCATAAGCGTGGACCTAATGGGCCCCTACACCGAAGCCGGCCTACCATAGAACGCTTCCAGACGCCAGCCGTGCAAGTGTGGAAGACTACGCAGCCGTCTACATGCCGTCGCCGCACTTCGAGCCGACGCCGCCCAGCCGTAGCGGTACTCGCACCACCGATCTGACGCATCGACCCGATACCCTACCTGGCCGTCGCAGTGACTGAGGTGGCCATGCAACCGCTGCAACGCCTGACGCACTCACCAGACACGTCCTGGAACATCGACATGGTAACACCAGCTCCGTTTCGGATTCAACCACGAAGCCAGTCAAGAACAAGATGAAGAAAGAAGAAACGACGCGAGCCATCCTCCGGCAATATTATTGGCCACGCGTCCAACACGACGTCAACCAATACGTCCGTGGGTGCCTCCTGTGTCACAGCGCCAAGAGGGGGCAACTACAGGCAGACGCCCCACTACGACCCCACCATTCGGCCAAACCATGGGAAACCATAAGCGTGGACCTAATGGCCCCCTACACCGAAGCCGGCCTACTATAGAACGCTTCCAGACGCCAGCCGTGCAAGTGTGGAAGACTACGCAGCCGTCTACATGCCGTCGCCGCACTTCGAGCCGACGCCGCCCAGCCGTAGCGGTACTCGCACCACCGATCTGACGCATCGACCCGATACCCTACCTGGCCGTCGCAGTGACTGAGGTGGCCATGCAACCGCTGCAACGCCTGACGCACTCACCAGACACGTCCTGGGACATTGACATGGTAACACCAGCTCTGTTTCGGATTCAACCACGAAGCCAGTCAAGAACAAGATGAAGAAAGAAGAAACGACGCGAGCCATCCTCCGGCAATATTATTGGCCACGCGTCCAACACGACGAGTGGGCGACTTCCCGATGAAATGGTCCGGCCCCCACGAGGTTATTGAAGCAGTTGGACCAACCGTGTGGTGGATCGACCGAAATAACCAACCAACAAATGTCCACATAAACGATCTCCGCCCCGCCCCAGTGCAAAGACACCCCGTGACACTGAGTAAAGTGACCCCCCCGTGACACTAAGTGAAGTGACCCACCCACCCGTGACACTAAGTGCACCCCACCTTAAACATATACATTGAGCCGCGATCTAAATGGAGAGGGGTGGTGTTACCAGCCCCAAGGAATATACGATCGCAGCTCACTTGACCGCCGACGGTAGGTCACACACGCGCCGTCGAAGACACGTGCGCTCGAAAAATATGTTTACGAAGTCGCACACGCGCCGGCGAAGACAGGTGTCGCCGAATTATTTGTCACACACGCGCCGTCGAAGACACGTGCGCTCGAAAAATATGTTTACGAAGTCGCACACGCGCGGACATCAGTAACGAAGAGGGGCATCACCTATATAACAGACAGAAAAATCTGTAGGATCATCAGTTCCATCAGTTCCCTCAGGCTCTACCAGTCTCGAGGAATTACCACCAAGTACGACGGCGCTTATTACTGTGCTTTTTGTTTCGTGTAATATTGTGCGATATGTGTGCCGTTCGTCCGAAAATCGAATAAACCCCGCACATGGTAACAGATAGGCGCTCGACGATGCTGCAGGGTTGATTGTCAGACGACACGATAGCGACATTGGAGAACATGTTGCGCAGAGTGCACCGTTGGGTGCAGTCGTACGCGAGCATCGCAGAGGAATTGCGCGAGAGTGGGGCAACGCTTACAAACGTGGTACTGGCGTTTAAAGAGAACATGCGCGCCGATCTTAGAACATGCAATCTGCCGGAATCGCGAAATGAAGTGGCCGTGATATTTCGCGGAGTAGATCCGCCGTGCAACGTAGAATTGAGATTGTATCCGCGAGATAGGAGGCAATCGAACAGCATAAAGAATTTAAATCGATTGGCCGATCAGTTCGTTTATCCGTTGCTGTTTCCGCATGGTGAGTACGGATACGACAACTCCTTACGACACACGGGTGTCAACGCGAATAAAATAGTCACGTTTCTGGAATTTTATTCTTTTCGGTTACAAGTGCGCAATGATTTCTCAATCATTCGCAATTCGGGCAAACTTTTTCAACAGTATATAGTCGACGCCTACATTAAAATCGAGGCAAATAGGTTGTGGTATCTGCGAACTCACCAGCAAGAACTGCGAACGGAAAACTACGCGGGATTAGCGCGATATCTCGAAGAAAGGGCGCGCGAACGGCAGGCACGCGTGGGTATATTGACACTACTGCCGGGGGCTTACATCGGTTCACCGCGGCACAAAAACCGTATGTATTTAGATGCGATGGCAATATTTGCGCGGCACGGAATGCCCGATTTACTAATAACTTTTGCAATCCGCGCTGGCCCGAAATAACGGATAATTTAGAGTTTCGTCAAAAGCGAGAACATCGTCCCGATCTAATAAGTAGAGTTTTCAACGTAAAATTGAGAGAATTTGTCGACGACGTTGCAAACAAACAGCTCTACGGAGTGATAACGAATTACATGTACGTGATTGAATTTCAAAAAAGAGGATTACCGCATGCGCATATATTAGTGACGCTCGTACACAACGATAAAATTACGGATCCGGATTCGTGTGACAAAATTATACAGGCGACCATACCGGACGCAGAAACAGAACCCCTGCTTCACGCCATAGTTACCGAACATTATGTACATAAGCCCTGCGGACAGGAAAATCCACTCGCGTCGTGCATGAAAGACGGAAAGTGTTCGAAACACTATCCGAAAAATTTCGCCGAAAATACCACGTTGGAAAATTATGCGGTAAATGTTCGCGGTCGTCATGTCTATCGTAGACCGAACGACGGGAGAGGTTTTTTAATGGGTAATTCTCTGATCCACAATCGTCGGATTGTACCGTACAATCCGTACGCGGCTGTAAAATACGATCGTCACATCAATTTTGAAATGTGCCTGTCTCTGTTACCCGTGAAATATCTGTACAAGTACATACACAAGGGGCCCGGATTGCGTCACGGTGCAAGCCCAAGGAGAAACGGATGTCGACATTGACGGCGTAGCGGGAGAAAACGTTCAAAACGACGACGTACGTGGAAGACTATTAGATTGGGACGAGATAAAAACGTATCTCGATTGCAGATACGTTAGTTCCATCGAGGCCGCGTGGAGAATTTTCGAATTCCCAATGCACGGTCGATCGCATTCGGTATTGACGTTGACCGTGCATTTGCCCGGGGAACAGGCGGTGCGGTTCAGGGAAGACGAGGACATCGAAAATGTGCTCGAGGGTAGGGGCGCGAAAAATTCCACGTTAATGGGGTGGTTCGATTTAAACGCGAGAAACGAATCGGCTCGGAGATACAAATACGTTCAAATGCCGGAACATTATACTTGGGAAGACAGAGCCGCCGAATGGAAACCAAGGAGACAGATTTCCAAGCAAATCGCATGAAACATATAAGAGATGCATGATGGAGGATTTTCTTAGAGCAGGGATGGCGGAGCGGCAAGCCGAATCTTCGGCGTTACTTCGAATCTCGGTGACACTTCGTGATAACGGTTCTTTGACTTTGCGTTCGTTGGGTCTTCCGGAAGTAGATGAACATCTCTTGAACATGTATCTCGACGATCGTTTCGATGAATACGTTCCGTTGGAAGGAGACGACGTAAACGCGGCGGCGGAAATAGATCGCGATATTGAACATTTGAACGCGGATCAAAGGTCTTTTTACGACGCGGTTGTTAACGCGATATACGGTGTGGAAACCGGACGGAAAGTTTTTTATTTGGACGGAGCCGCCGGAACGGGAAAACTTTTGTTTATAACGTGCTGTTAAATGCCATCGCGGCGAGGGGAGATACGACGATCGCGGTAGCGTGGACGGGCATAGCGGCCGCGCTTTTAAAAAACGGCAGAACTGTACACAATGTGTTTAGACTTCCGTTGTTGATACAGGAAGAATCTGCTGTCGGCTATCCCATTCAAGATGACAGGTCAAGAATCATAGCGGCGAGCAAGCTGATCTTGTGGGACGAAGCTCAGATGGCGCCGAAGATGGCGTTACACGCCATCAATCGCTATCTGAGAGATCTAATGATGCAACCGACCCAGTTGATGGGCGGTAAAGTCGTGGTTCTCGGAGGCGATTTCAGACAAGTGCTGCCGGTAATTCCGCGAGCTCAGAGAACGTCGATAATAGCAGCGTCTATTATAACCAGCGACTTGTGGCACTTGATGGACCATCGGAGTTTAAGCATAAACATGCGCGCCGGAGAACAAGAACAGCTGTTCTCGGATTGGCTGTTGGAATTGGGAAACGGGAATGTACCTCATGTTTGCGTCAAGAATGGCCTGGTCGATTTAATACGGATACCGCAGGACATGTTATTGAAAGAAACATTCGGTGACGATTGCGCTGCCGACGAAGCGGCGCACAGGGTAATCGTTTGCCCGACAAACGCGGCCGTGAACATGATAAACGAACGCGTCCTGGAAAATGTACTCGGAGAGGTGAGGATTTTCCTAAGTCGCGACGAGTTCGAAAACGATCCGGAAAGCGACTTCTTCGCGCCGTTAGAACTCTTAAATTCGGTGAACGTGCCATCATTGCCGCCACACGAATTAATATTAAAGAACGGTTACTTCGAAATTTAGATGTGGCGGCCGGACTTTGCAACGGAACCAGGTTCAGGGTGGTCGCGATGAGCGACATAGTTTTGCAGGTCCCACATCTCGCGGAAGAACGTCGAGGAGAGATTGTGTACATACCGAGAATAAAAATGCAGGCGCATGGAGGTATTCTTCCCAAACCCATGACGCGACTGCAATTTCCGGTGAAACTCGCGTTCGCGATGACCATTAATAAGGCACAGGGACAAACGTTCGATAAAATCGGTATTTATTTGAACGAACCGTGCTTCGCGCACGGCCAGTTATACGTCGCGTTTTCTCGTGTCCGAACGTTCGCGGACGTCAAAGTATTTATCGTAGATACGCAGAAGTAGGGAAAATTTTCTTATCGGGACGGTCGGAAAATGACGCGGAACGTCGTGTACGATACGGTCGTAAATCATGAAGACCGATTGCCAATAAACACCGACGTAATCTCGAGAACGCACACTATCAACGTCGATAACGTTCAGGTGCCTAGACACGTGAGTCAAGAATCGCGCGATTCGAACGAAATTACAGGTCAACATGTGACCGGCTCGATCGGAAACGATGCAAACGTGCATAGACGCGACAAAGGAAAAAGTCTCAAGAGAGACCGGGACCGCGACCTAATAAATATAGACGGGCAAATGTACGTGTTGGACAGTGACGAATATATTGATTCAAAAAAAGAAAAAGAAGCGAGAGAAAATCGCGAAGAAGCGATAAAAGAATTATTAAAAAACGTGTCCAAAGGTGAAATCGCGGGAACATCGGGAGCCGTAATAAAAAAAATTCGCGATGACTCACGTCTCTATTTATTCGAAAGTGACTCCGACTATTGAATTGAAAATACGATGAGCGACATCTGCATGCACGTCAGAAACGAATCCTGTATTTTTTGGTGCCGTTAAATTTACATCGTGCATTTTCTTTTCCACTAGCATCGCAGGTAGACTGCCATTCGTTTCTCGTACTTTTTAATTTTTTTAAAACTTATGATTGTTTGTAACTAGTAAAATTTTAAACATTCATGAAATAAATTTCAAATGCAATTAGCGACATTTTGAACTTGGAACAAAACGTTAAATATAAAAAGTGTAATAATATATTTAGTCGGACTCATCCGCAAATCAAAAATTTTACAATTACGGGAAACGAATGTCTAATAAATAATACGAGTGGGAAAGGAATGGCACGGTGCAAAATTAACGACAACCAAAAACATATCTGATAATCTGACGTACAGGTTTTTGTCGTTCAGGTTAGTCTCGAAAAGAAAATTTTCTTACGTAAATAAAACATTTGCAGTGATCCGCGCACTGAACTCGGTTATATTTAGATATATTTCGCGAACGCGGCATCGTTTCGTAAATACGTTCGTATAGGTTATATATATCCAACAGCCTCGGCAAGAGCCCCGCTACTGCGATCGCGTTCGCGAAAATTTATCGTTCGTTGTTATAACTGTAAAGAATTTTTCCAAATCGTATAAAATTTCGTTATTTTTAATTAATAGTTCGGGAATTAGAGCGCGCGCACACACACAACACAATAAAAAAGTAATGAAGGCTCGTTAAGTTTGATCTGCAATGGCACAGAAGGAATTTTGACAATGAAATGGAAAGACAAAAGACAAACAGATATAGTCGAAGCACTAACGCTTTTACATTGGCCGTCAAGAGATGGCGTTGGAAAGTCGTTATAGTGCAAACTAAGAATTGAAATGAAAATACAAATTACCGTTCTAGAAATACCGATCAATATCTCGCATTGAACTATAGAAAAACTAGAGTTGTGTAATGAAACATTTTTTTCCAGGTTTTGTCGTACGCGTTCGTTGAGGTTAGATTATTTTTTATTGCTTCTGGTTTCTTTGGCGTTGGTTTCCGAGTGTTGTTCAGTCGATATGCATCTTCTCGGTTAATGCTATGGGTGTTTGTCATTATTTCCAGTTGTTCTCTTATGTGGGTAATAGAAATTTCGTTGGTGCTGTAGGAGCTTCCTGGCTTTGTCGTTCGTGATCGTAGAGATAGGAGATAGGACTGTTCTCGATTGCTTTGTGCATTGGTAGTGATTTCGGAGTTTTGCTCAGTCGATATTCATTTTCTCGTTTGAAACTGTCGGTGTTTTTCATTATTTCCAGGAGTTTCTTATTACGCTTAGATTGTAGCATTTTGAAGTCAGGTCGATATTTTAAATGTTGTGGTATGTGGTAGGTGATAGGCGACTGCAGTCCTTTTTGTAAATGTCCACAAAGTTCAAAATTTTTCCACGTTTCTTCTTCTTCTGCATCGTAACCCGGATCGTTGTCAGATTAATAAAACGGGCATAACGAGGCACAGATGGACAATTTCGACGATGCACTAACGCTTTTACGTTGGCCGGCGAAAGATGGCGTTGGAAAGTCGTTAGAGTGCAAAGTAAGAGCGAATCACGACGATACGTGCGAGCAACTACTCTTACATTGACTGTCAAGAGATGGCGTTGGAGAGTATTTTTCGTACGTGAACCGAGTGGTATTCAACGTTCGCAGAGCAACTGAAATAATTGAGCACAACGAGGGACAAACAGATGAATTCGTCGAAACGCACTAACGCTTTTACATTGGCCGTCAAGAGATGGCGTTGGGAAGTCGTTATAGTGCAAAGGACGAGTGAAACGGTACGTGCGAGTGTCGCTCGCGCGTGAACCAAGTGGAATAGGCCTATTGGGGAAACCACTGTTAAAAAAACGCGCCACGTGTCCTACCTCTAAGGTGGTGTGGAAATGGTCACGGGAACGAATTTTTTTTTTTTTTTGTAGAATCGTCCGAAAATTTTTATTTTCAAGCGCAACACGAAAGCCCCCCCCACGAAAAAACCCGAAATTAAAAAAAAATTAAACGGCTGGACGGATCGATCTGGTATTCACACAGTGAGCGGCAATATTGAAGTGCTACGTGGAGGGCCGACCGCCCAGAAAAAATTTTTTTTGGTTGGCCGAGTTCGGGTGATTTCAACAGCGGCGTTTTGTGTTTTGGCGAAAATTGAAGATTAAAATAGATTTTTAACTCTTTAAATGGCGAAATTTAACGTTCCGAGTGTGGATTCTCAATATAGCCGAGGTGGATCAAATTATGCCGTTATCAGTTTTTTTCGAAAATTTTTCCAATATGGCGGCCCAAAAAAAAGCTTAATATGCGAGCTAGCGACTTCAGGTCACCAAAGAACCCGTTGGACACTCTCTGAGGGACGACGGAATACGTACGATGGGACCATAAAAAAACTGACCCCCCCCACTTATGATTTTTGATCGGTCCTAATTGTGCCGGATTTTTTTTGGTATCATGAAGAGACGGTCCCGAATAGCTGCAAACACTCCGACATTTTGTGCCCATCGCTCTACGCGATCCCGTCGTCGTTTTTCCTCTATTTTTTTTAATTCAAAAAAAATCTTAAAATTTTTAAACATGCATAAATGAAAACTACCAACAATTTAACGATGTTTATTTATGTGAAATTTTTTCGTAACGGGGAAAACAAAAATTTTGAAAACAAAAACAAATTTTAAAATTTTAAAAACTCCAAATATGAAAACTATCAATTTTAAAAAGTTTATTTATATGAATTTTTTTCGTAAAAGAAAATAAAAAAAATTAAAAAAAATTAAAAAATTATTTTAATCTCATAAATCGTAAAATAGAAAACTACACAAAAAATTTACCTTTTATCCATGTAAAATATTTCTGTGAAAATTACAGAAGAACAATTTTGAAGGCAAGAAACTTTCGAAAAAATGATAAATTACAAAAAAGAGGAGTATTAAACATTTTAAAACAGTTCCAAACGTTGGCCGCGAAGCGGCAGAGTGACAAACATGTTCGGCGGCAGAATGACAAGAATGTTTGCCGCGGAGCGGCTGACTGGCAGGGCGCTCGCCGCGAAGCGAAGAGTGATACATTGCAAAAAAGTGGAGTATCAAACAGCTCAAAACATTTCCAAACGGTCGTCGCAGAGAGGCCGAGTGACAGAGACGTTCGCCGCGAAGCGGCAGTGTGACAGGCATGCTTGCCGCGGTGCGATAGAGTGACAGGGATGCACGCGGCGGAGCGTCAGAGTAACAGGCACGCTTGCCGCGGAGTCGCAGGATGATAGAACGCAAGCCTTGGAGCAGCAGAGTGACATTCACGTGGTGTTGGTCGGCTGTTGGGTGCCTGATAGTCTGCGAGACGGCTCAGCGAAGCCCCTTCAAGCGACGAAGTACTTGCCAAAAACTTTGCGTGTTAACACCACGTTGGAGAATGGTACAATGGTGTATTTGTTATAGTGTACCAGAGGCCATAAAGATATGCTTTTTGTAGTCTATTTTTTTTTTAATATCTAGCTTAATGATTACTGGTGGATTGTAGTAAACCGAACTATAGCCGAAATTAATTAAAAACAAAACAAGTGTTTGTACACATATTGTTGTGTTTTTTATAAATAATTATAAGAATAATTTATTTGTAATTAGGAAGATTAATTTTATTTTTAAAATAATGACGAGGAGGAATAGAGGTGGTAGGGAGATCACCTGGGTGATCACCTGGTAAAGTAAGAGCAGGGATGCAGACAAGTGTGGTAGGGACTGAGCTATAAAAGCAGACGCACGGCGAATTACGAGGAGTTCAACGAAGTGACCAGCCCGAAGAGGAAGGGAAAGGAGTTTAACGCAGCGGCCAGCCAAAGAAGGAGTCGGGAGTGCGAGCCAGCGACCAGCCCGAAGCAGAGAGAGTACGGTCCAGTGACCGGCCGGAAGCAGAAAATTTGGTAAGAATATTTAAACTTGCTAATATTTTATTGATGGTGCCTGAATACAGGGCAACCAAATGGCTAGATAAGCGGTAAATTGAATAATTTGCAACTTGTTTGGCAAAATATAAATTTAAAATGAATTATGTTAGTTCATAAGGTGTTAATGTATTTGAATTTGATAAGCAAATAGAAAAGGAATAACTAATTGAATCAATAAACAACACTTGCACTTGTTAGCAGGTAACCGAATATATATATAACAAATTGTATCAATAAATTTTATTTGCAATTATTAGCAAATAACAAAAATATATATATAACAAATTGTATCAATAAACAGTACTTGCACTTGTTAGCAGGTAACAAAAAAATATATATATAACAAATTGTATCAATAAATTTTATTTGCAATTATTAGCAAAGAACAAAAATTTGTATAACAAATTGTGTCAATTAAATTGCAACTTATTGAGCACAGAGAGAATTTTTCACAACAAATAATTTTAAAATTAGAATATGCATGAGAAATAAGACAAATATCGACGCGGGATTAGATTATGGTAAGGACGGACCGGTCAACGCATCGGAGTCGCGCAGCATTTCTTGCTCATACCCGGCATGTGGAAATAATTTGCGTGCACGAATTTTGTTTTTTTTACAGGCACCGAGAACTTGTTGACGGTAAACATTTAAATGTATATATGAATTTATATAATATTGTATATTAATTTGGGACATTTAGAGAAATTGATTTTGGTAAATATATTATTTTAATTTAAAATATCGTCTTATTATTTAACCCGATCAAACCTGAACAAAAGGATAGCTTGAACAAAATTTTATATAGTTGTGAGTTATTCCCTAAATAAAAAAATAAAATTCATCAAGGTCATAATTCACAGCAATATGTAAAGTATATTCACATATTTATTTATAATAATAATTTTGACAACTTATTCCATTCAAATTGTAATTTGATTCTTAGCTGATATAATAAATCTGTCAAACTTTCAAGTAGATATTGAGTTACAAAACCAAGCGGCTTTTTTTTGTTTGAACATTTCTTCAACAACGAAACGGAACTGAACCTGTAAAAAACATAACTAATAATTTGGCTATTGTAAAATCGCATATGTTTACTTACACATACGAACTAAGTTTCATGACGATTCATTCAGCGCATGTGTTACACTCAAATAAACGGCTGGATGAGTGAATACGGTGTAATTACCGATTTTGATGTTTTTTTGGGGGCTTATTGAAGGTGTAGAAATGAGAATCCGTTGAAATTTGTTGGCGGCACTAAATTGTCGCATCCCCGGAAACCTAAATCACCGCCTCGATATTTTAAACTAAGTTGTAAACCCCTATTTTATTATCCTATTCATTCCAGCTTCCAGAGGCCACCGGCGACCAAAATCCAAATACCTCCACCCCTAAATTTACCAAAAGTTTCAACCAATGAAATACAAAATAGTCTCCCCGTTAGTAAATAGGCGTGATTTAAGCTAATATAACTAGAAAATAAGTTACTTTAAGGGCATTCATTATTAAGCATATGCATTAAGCACTAGGCATTAGCATTAAGCAGCTAAGAATTGCTTGTTGGGGTGTGTAAGTCGTGGCGTAACTGTTGCCTTGTGCTCATTTTGTTAATTTACGCGAATTTCTCTTAACGAAAAGTACTTTTCAGTACTATACAACATTTTCAGAGTAATCAAAGTAAGTATTAAATCACATTTTACAAATTTGTTTGAGTGTAAATTTTTTTCGGCTACTAATAAGTTGCAATTAGAACTATTTTATTTCATCAAGTTTCCGCACCTGAGTATTATTCTACATTATAACGTTATAGTAAACTTGGTACCGGGTCCAGGGAAGAATATGCTTGCTCTGGAGGAGGAATATGGCCAAGGTTAGGAGCCAGGGCAAAATATGACTGGGCAACTGCCATTGACAAATATATGAAGTGTCAGATTGTTTCACGATCGATTAGACCCACTACAAGTGCCCGAGGTGAGTAAACACTTTTCAATATGACTAATCATATTTAAATATTACTGCAATATTATTGTAGGTACTATAGTTTGCCACGGCATATGATTATACGAGCTAATACCACAGCTGGAACACCCTACAATAAGAGAAGTTCTTTATCCGTGATGCTACAAGTACTCATTGGCTTAAGATGTGTAGCATCGGATGGCTTCCAAAGCTTAATTGCAGACATTGTTCATGTGAGCCAGTCAACATGTAGTCGAGTACTGACACATTACTGTGCACCTATTGTATAAATGATCCTGGTTATATAATCGGTGTTAAGAAAGTATTTCATGGAATAGATAATATACCAAATGTGATAGGAGCCATAGATTGCAGTCACGTATTGTTGTTGATGCCTTCAAAAGAAGATACACCCAACCATATAAACAGTAAATGCCAAACATCTTTAAATGTACAGGTTTATGTAATGCACAGCTCCAGATTTTTAATTTGGTTAGATGGCTTGGTTACATGGTTTTGCATAATGTGCATTAATGCAAACATTAGTCTAGAGCAGGATCAATTGATTCCTCTGGATGATCAACCGAAGAGGTCGATTACAAATTATAGACATGAATATTCACCGTTTTAAATTTGTGTCTAAAGCGTGTGTTGTAATACGTTCTAACATGCATTCCTTTTTTTGTATATTTATTTGTAGGCATCAGCATTATAAATTATTAGCAGCATTATGTGCTGCGAAAGCGCAACGTGTAATTTACTGAATATGTTTTTATTCTGATTTAATAAATTTGTATTCCTAGCAAGTTTTATTATTTTGTATACAAAGCTAAGTTTTCAAAAAAATTATTTAATAGTTTTGTATTAATCCTAATTTTAAATAGACCTTCCAAAATCATGTTTTTTTGTAAAGAAAATATTAAATAAAAACATGAGTATAATTTAAATAAAATTTTCAATTATTTCAATAGAACTAAACAAGACCACTATAAATGAATTAAATATTTAGAAAAAAAGCTTCAAAATAAACTTGATAATGTTGACATTTGTCCAGAGCAGGATTAATCGATCCTTTGGATGATCAACCGCCATCCCATGAAGTGGTTTATATAAACCTCTCACTGGTGTAAGACTCGACCTGTACCCAGTTGGTTGCAGTGCAATGCTATTGGTTTTTCAGTTTACTTATTATTATAGTATTGTGTTTTGTGCAATTAATAACGGCTGTAATTATATCTTGTGAAACTTATAACTTATAGTTTGAAATAATCCTTACGTCTGTTACGAGATAAAAAGATGCAATCAAATATTTTTTATTTATATTCTATTATTTTATTTATGAAGCCAAACTAATTGTTACTTAAAAAGTCCTATCGCCTGCCTCTGCGCCCCAACTCGAGAATGGCGCCCTCACACAATTGTCAAGGTTAGACGAATTTTGTCTGGTTCATAATGCGAAACGATGACGTCGTGTATGTCGTCAGAGATTAATTTGCGCCCGGGCTACGCGATTTTCATGAATAGGCCTACGCCGTTTATTTAGACCTGTGCAAGACTGGCGTAAATTTTTGGCGCAACTAGCGTTAGTCCGGCTAACGTTACGCCTCGTTGATGAATCCCTGGGTAAAGATAATACAGCAAATCTAATATTAGACACAGGAGCTGATACATCACTTGTAAAACTAAATAAAATTAATAATCTAAACACCCCGATAGACTCGTCAAATGTCTTGAAATTAAAAGGCATTACATCAGAATCAATATTTACATTAGGAAATTGCAAAATAGCCATAATGAAAAAAACTCTAAATCTGTAATCCAAGGGAAAGAGGTGGTAGGGAGATCACCTGGGTGATCACCTGGTAAAGCAATAGCGGGGATGCAGACAAGTGTGGGAAAGGAAGGTAGGGACTGAGCTATAAAAGCAGACGCACGGCGAATTACGGGGAGTTCAACGAAGTGACCAGCCCGAAGAGGAAGGGAAAGGAGTTCAAGGAGTTCCATGAAGCGAGCAGCCCAAGGAGGAATTCGAGTTCGAGTCCGAGCCAGCGACCAGCCCGAAGCAGAGAGAGTTCGGTCCAGTGACCAGCCGGAAGCAGAAAAATTGGTAAGAATATTGAAACTTGCTAATATTTTATTGATGGTGCCTGAATACAGGGCAACCAAATGGCTAGATAAGCGGTAAATGGAATAATTTGCAACTTGTTTGGCAAAATATAAATTTAAAATGAATTATGTTAGTTTATAAGGTGTTAATTTATTTGTATGTGATAAGCAAATATAAGTGTGTCAATAAATTTGCAACTTATCGAGCAAATAAATAATATAATAACAAATTGTATCAATAAACATTATTTGCACTTGTCAGGCAAATAACAAAAGATATTAACAAAGTGTGTCAATAAATTTGCAACTTATCGAGCAAATAAATAATACAATAACAAATTGTATCAATAAACATTATTTGCACTTGTCAGGCAAATAACAAAAGATATTAACAAAGTGTGTCAATAAATTTGCAACTTATCGAGCAAATAAATAATATAATAACAAATTGTATCAATAAACATTATTTGCACTTGTCAGGCAAATAACAAAAGAAAATAACATAAGATAAGTGTGTCAATAAATTTGCAACTTATCGAGCAAATAAATAATATAATAACAAATTGTATCAATAAACATTATTTGCACTTGTCGGGCAAATAACAAAAGATATTAACAAAATGTGTCAATAAATTTGCAAATTGTCGAGCAAAGAAATAAAATTATTCACAAATTAAATTAAATTGCAACTTATTGAGCAGAGAGAGAAATTTTCATAACAAATAGTTTTAAAATCAGAATATGCACGAGAAATAAGACGGGTATCGGCGCGAGACTAGATATTGTAAAGACGGACCGGTCAACGCATCGGAGCCGCGCAGCATTTCTTGCCCATACTCGGCATGTGTAAATAATGGTCGTACACGAATTTTGTTTTTTTTTCAGGTACCGAGAACTTGTTGACGGTAAACATCTAACGCGTATAAGGGAATTTATATAATATTGTATATTATTTTGGGGATGTTAGAGTGTTTTGATGTTGAAAATATATTATTTTAATTTAAAATATCGTTGTATTATTTAACCTGACCAAACCTGAACAAAAGGATAGCTTTGACAAGAATTTTATATAGTTATTTCCTAAATAAAAATAAATTCAAGGTTAATTCATAACAATATGTAAACATAAACAATTTTGAAAACAAGTTCGAAGGGTTACAAAACTACTTCGATAAAACAATGATAATATGTCAGTCGCAAAAACTAAAATATTATAATTATACATGTAAAACTTATTCTAAACTCACCTTAAATTATATTGCAAATATCAAGTTCGAAATAAAAACCCTTAAGGAACTCGTCGGTCATAAACAACAGAATAGACTCAAGAGAGGATGGTTCGACATAGTTGGAAAGGGAGCAAAGGTACTATTTGGAATGTTGGATGAAGATGATGCCCAAGATTATAAGAACATTATTAATAACTTTTCGGCTAAAGAAAAGTCCGCCGTGTTACTCTTAAAGGAACAAACCAAGGTTGTACAAACAACAATTAACAATTTTAATGAGACAATTGACACCCTTAATCACAATGAAGAAATCATTACAGATAACCTAAATAAATTGTCACAATTAGTGAATTTAGAGTCAGAACACATCAATTATATGGACCTAAGGTCTACCTTAGAAGAATATACCACATTATCAAATGCAATGTACCAAACATTTGAATCAGATATCACAAAATTAATAAACGCTGTACTCATTGGAAAAAAGGGAATTCTTCACCCATCTATATTAAGCCCGGCGAGATTAATAGAAGAATTACGCGGGATATCAAATACACTTCCGCACGGTCAAGAATTTCCTGTCCCAATAGATACAGACTACGCTCACGTATTACTAAAATTAATAAACCTTAAAATTTACTACGAACACGGCAACCTCGTATATATTATTAAAGTACCATTAGTAGAACAAAATCTATTCAATTTATATAAATTAAGTGCACCTGGCAAGCAATAATTTCATCTTTATAAATCCATCTTCAAAATTTCTAGCGATAAATGAAAATAAACAACAATTGTTGCACATGAATAATAATGACATAATAAAATGCAATGAATTTACATCACAAAAATGTTTGTGTAAGCAAAACCAACCTATTCTAGTAACGCACTTACATACAAATTGTGAAATTTTGCTGTTTCAATTAATTACAAAAATATGTGATACCAGGATCATACATGTGGAAAACAGTATCTTTATACAACTGTCACGCTCAAGCACTTGGTTATTTGTAATTCCATATCCAGAATCACTTACGATCTCTTGTACCGATAAAACCGAGTTTAGTGATGTAATATTGAAAGGAACTGGAAGTTTAACATTAAACAATAAATGCAAGGGATATAGCAAATCAACAATATTGATACCTGGCGACCTAGCGCATTCATCAAATGTGTTTAGTGATTTCGTACCTTCAGTGGACCTTGAAGATATGTGTTGTGAAAACTTAACCAACAAACACATAAACATTAGTGAGATCAAAATTAATGTACATTATCAAAAAATTTCAAAACACTTGGACGATTTGAATCTGGCAAGTCATAAACTAAAGGTGGCTAAAATCACCGCTTTCCGACAGCGCTATCAGAAAGCGGTCGCCATATTTTCAGCGATAAATTTCACCGCTTTTGTGCTAAGCGGAGTGGAAGGGTTGGCGGATAGTTTTCAAATTCAAACTTAAGATACGGAATTAATTGAATTATTTACTACAATTGTGATATAAAGATACTTTTGTGATTAACGTAAGCTGAAACAAGTTTGCGTTATTCATCTGAGGTAAGTAGGGTGTAAAATAACAATAAATAACTTATTGCCCTCATCATTTCAAATTATGTAGACGGATTGTTTGTAAATATACCTACAATAAAAGCGGAATGTATATATAGTAATAACAAGGATACACTTATTGGCAAAGTTATAACCGTACTGTCGACTATTAACGACGTGTTGCGCATGCGTCGGCAGAAATTAGCTATGATACCGTTCAGTCCAAAAAAGCGCTGCCCAAAAGCGCTTTTAGACAGCGAAAAGCTGAACGCGCCCAATTGAAAATATTGCGGACGATCTCGGTAATGATATCCTCCACAAAAATGTATATAATTCTTTTTCTTATTTAGGATATAGTTTAGCTTTAGTTGTAGTTGTATATATAGGATATAAAATGTATTTACTGTGTTTTAAGAAAACTCGATGCTGTGGCATGTTGCCGAATCTTTGCATAAGAGTTCAACAAAATGTTCAACCGACCGAAACGTTAAGATACATCAATGATGATAATCCGCGAGTTGCGCGATTAGAGTACCACTCGACAAATGATGTCCGAAATGATTCGAGACCCTCTGTCTCAGGATATAAAATATCTACTCGCACAACGCGTCGATCGTAAAGATTTTCTTTTATTTACCAACAAACGAAAATCTCTTTAGAAGAGGGGAGGTGTTGTGATCCCAGCTCTCTTAAACATAAATTATATTCATATATTTAGATATTAAGTTAGGAATATTCGTTAAAGGCGGGCAGTTATAAAACTTCGGAAACATAAATATTATATGACAAGCCAACATTGCTCACAAAGGACCTGCAAAAACACTTGTGTTTAGCAAGATGACCACCCGGCTCAATTACCACATTCTCGGAAACATCCGCCGCTTCGAGATTTTAAAACTAAGTAATAAACTTTTATTTTATTACCATATTTAGAAGAAACTACACTTTTAGATAACTACCGGCACTAAATTGTCGCATCCCCGGAAACCTAAATCACCGCCTCGATATTTTAAACTAAGTTGTAAACCCTTATTTTATTATCCTATTCATTCCAGCTTCCAGAGGCCACCGGCGACCAAAATCCAAATACCTCCACCCCTAAATTTACCAAAAGTTTCAACCAATGAAGTACAAAATAGTCTCCCCGTTAGTAAATAGGCGTGATTTAAGCTAATATAACTAGAAAATAAGTTACTATGCTTAATAATGAATGCCGTTCATTATTAAGCATAGGCATTAAGCACTAGGCATTAGCATTAAGCAGCTAAGAATTATATATTTTAAGCATTATATATGCATATATCATTCCATATATGAGAAATAAAATATAAAACAATTAACACGAAATTTCTACGACGTGTTTTATTAAATAAACCGAATCAACTACAAGGAAAAGTGCAACGAAAAACAGCAGTTGATCTCGATACCAAAAATCAACGACATTTAGTGGTGGCAACCTTCACTGACATCATATCCCAAATTGGCGCAATCCCGGATCTCTACAATTTGCGGCAAAAAAATCGTCACGGAACGGCGAAATACCTGTTTTATTATGTTGTAGGAGGTGTTACAAGTCCAACGGTATAAAACTTGTTCGTCGGAAACGTCTGTTTCGGTGTTAAATTCACTAAAAACTTATGACATTTTGTCAACGTAAATCGCCATTTTTTTTGTCTGCGCGGTGGTTGACAGCGATTAAGCCATAGGGTTCGTCTAAAAAAATAAAATAAAAATATATTTAGACACTAGACATATGTGTCTACAGCATCACGTAGGGGAATTTTGATATCTAGAAGAAAAAAAATGGCGGAGCAGCGAATTTTATTTCCGATTTTTATAAAAAAATTTCATCGTTCATATGAAAAAAAAATTCGCGGTGGTCCGCACGAAACTTTCTTATACTTTATGTCTGAAAAAAATTTTCAACAATTTTTTTTTTAATTTACAGTATATAACCTTTATACGAACAATTTTTGCTATAACGCGAACCGTTTTCGTGGTATAGGAAACGTTGATTTGATTAAACCATCAGTTTGAGATATTGCTTTCAAAATGTGACGTTTTTTCCACGCTATATACTAATTCTAAGCTTAAAGAGTCATAGTGTGACCTTCAATAGTTAGGCGCTGGAGCGCGCACTTGGATCAGCCCCGTGAGCCAATGTAATTCGGCATCCCGGATGAACTGGTAAAGATTTTGCCCGTGCCGTCCAACTACGCACCGCCAATCTTCCAGCAAGAGCTACCTAGTCCAATCTAAAACATCTACAGATTTGCCGGGGCTGCGGCCTCGAGACAAATCTCTCTCCAATGTCCTACAGCATTGCAGGATCACCCACTAGGAGAGGACATAACGAGATAGACCGCAAACTAGCGAAACAGTGCAGGAAGAACGGTTGGACGGTCGAAGAGGAACCTCACATCCGGGATCCTGGCATCCTATGCAAACCAGATCTTATGGTCCAGGCTGGCGAAAAGATCTTCGTGGCGGACGTACAGGTCTCCTGGGAAAATTGAGAATAATCTCTCAATCTGACCTATACCACCAAGGGCCTTAAATATGACTGCCTGAAGTTCCAGGAAGCTGCCGCCGCCTGGTACGGTTCTAAATCCTCGGTGTTCCATCTGATCATCGTGTTCCCGTGGCATCTGGCCATCATCTGTACGAGCGCAGTCCACAGCGCCCTGAAGTGGGATTCGAAAATCCAAACCGCCCTCGGTGGAGCAACCTGGAGCCGACAACACCATCAACATTGGGTGCTTCGCGAGTGGTGCTTAAATAGTATTGTTCGCCCGCCCTTGTGTAGTGCATACTGTTATTGGTTAGTGATATTGGTTAGTTAGGTTAAGTTTTTGCCTCCATAACTGTGTCTGTGCCTCATTATTTACCTTTTATCCTCATATTTTATTTACCCTTTCATTCAACCCCAGCGCATGTCGGGTTAGACTTGAAATAAATTCAATTCAAACAAATTTCTTTTATTTATGTATTATTGCGTGCTGGCATGTTTGTACATACGTGTTTTATCTAGTACCTAGCTCTCACCCTGTTTGCTTGTTTTTATTGACCTGCAGGGTCACTCTGGATTTTATTAACCTCGCTCGCGAGGTAACGGCACTTTACAATTAACAATTTAATTGGTATAATAGAATTCGCTGTTTTTTAATTTTAACTGATGGTATGGGCTTGCCCGCACCTGCAGGAGGTAATTGCATTGTCTCACGGACTGTCATTAAATGCGCTGCTGAGAGTCATGCATGAACAACCATGTAAAATGTTCATATATTAATGTACCACAGCCACACACAAAATAAAACTGTACTCTTGTCATTTTGACATTGAATAGGTAACCTGCCATCGTGATTTATGTATACTGAAGGAACATCCTATTTGCGAAGTTAGATTAAAATGGATCAAAATGCATCAGTGGCAGTCTCTGCAGTATTAATTGGGGCTGCATCCTATTATTATGTAGCAAAAGTAACAGACGATGGTGGGTAACACCCTGGATTGGGAAAAGAAACGAAAGAGTCTTATTAATGAGGAATTTGAAGCGGGTGCGATTTAGTGCGTTTCAGAAACTTCGTGAAAATGGATAAACCGAGTACTAGAAGTTATTAGAATTAATAGAACAATACATTTCCAAGAGGGACACACATTTACATGAAGCAATATCAGCCAGTGACATATTAACGCGCGATTTAGCAACAAGAGAGTCCTTTAGAAGTCCGCACTATGCATTCAGGATAGGAAGGTCAACAATTGACAACATTATTCCGGAGACTTGAGTATCCATTTCCATTTCAATGCGGAATATCTTAAGGTATATTGCTCAAGTAGTATTAGGTTCTTAAATTATAACATTCCAATTGTATGCGAAATCTGTGCTATTAATCGCACAGATTTCGCGTTAAATATTTTCAACGCGATCTCTGTACTTTGTAGATCAATAGCAAATCTGTAACGAGACTGTCGGTTCGTTGCAACGTGGATCACCAACACCAGTGTTCTCTTAATGTTTGGGTTGGATTAATGGGTAACTATGTATTCGGTCCCTATTTCTTTGAAAACCATCTTACTGGTACCGATTATTACCGATTTTCGCGAAATGTACTGCGTACTTTATTGGAAGATGTGCTGTTGCAAACGTTGCGGGATATGTGGTTCCAACTGGACGGGGCTCCACCTCATTTCCATAGAAGGGTAAGACGATATTTAGATCGGTGGATGCCGAATAGATGGATTAGAAGAGGTGGTCCAGTATTGTGACCTGCCCTATCACCTGATCTGACCCCGTGCGACTATTTTCTCTGAGGTTTTATAAAATCTCAAGTCTACCTCGAGGCTCCTACCACAAGAGAAAATATGAAAGTCAGGATTCAAGAATCTTTTAATAATATTACTGCTGAAGTCTTACAACGTGTCAGAACTAGTTTTAGACATGGATATTTGTGTTCAACAAAATGGAAACATATTTGAACATCATTTGTAAAATAAACTTTGTTTTTTTGTATTGAAATGCTATTGTAGCGTTTTTTGCATTTAATTATTACTTGTCTCTTGTCAGAATTAAAGTTCAGAGTACATTTCATTACTTTTAGCAACAATCAGCTTACTCGATGTTAAGTGGGTTCTGATGAAGTAAGCCGCCTTAGCTAAGAAGCCCTTGTTGCTTTTAATTAATTAATCTGATGTGACTTTTTAAAGTGACTTTAATTGCTCTAGATGGTATGGGTGGAATTTGTAGTTTTGAGTTATCCAATGTGCTGAAGTGACACTAGGCTACTATGTTTAATATTACGAAAACTGAATGCGATTGATTTTGAGAAAAATAAAGTATTTTTCTGAAATTACTCGAAAACCTGAAGTGATAGGTATAGGAATGTGTTGGTAAATTTCATAGTAGGTGTCGTTTGAAAAAAAATGATATTTTGTCTTTTAAAATTTTGCGAGATTAACAGTTCAACAACACAACACACAACACACTGTATACAAAAGGGCATCCTTGGTTGTATTAATACTTACATTGATGATCCCTTACTCCACGAATAAAAAAATACCGTACCACCAACTACCCCTCAGTTACATGATTTTTTAAAGTATAGTCTGCATATCTAAAATTTCACTAAATTGAAATTGAAAATCACCAGTTCTGTTGAGTTTTGACAAACATGGATGTATTCACAATTCTTCATAGAATTCAAAAATGTAAAAATATACAGGTGTTCCATTTAAACAAAGTAAAGTTTATGTCGCCCCCCGCAGACTAATCGCCCATGTCGGCTCAAAATATTTTTAGAATATGAACCTAGGGTCTATACATGTAGATATTTACTTTTTTCGAATTCGAAAACATAACGCCGTAAAGGAACTTTGTCAGATCTTTGGGACATCATGTATAGTTATACATTTTCGAGATATGAAAAAATGTTATAAGAATAAACCTTCGGGTTAAGATATTGCTTTAAAAATAGGACGTTTTCCCCCTTGCTATATACAAATGTTAACTTTAAATTTTCATAGCTCTAGCTTTAGCCGTTCGGACGGTAGAGTGCGCACACACAGAGACACGGACGATACAATCGATTCGGGGGACCTCGAAACGCGTATATCCGTTAAAATCTCGAGTTCGAAAATTTTCATGATTCCTATACTTACTTATACATCAAGTATAAGAAAGTAAATAGTATAGCAACCAAACGATACGTAAGAAGAATAGACAAAAAAATGCAAAATGACAAGAGTGGGAAAAATATAAAATGAAACAAAGAAATTAAGAAGAAATGAAAACAAAATGTAGTGAAAGTGCAATAGAAACAGGAAATAGAAAAAACAGCAGAAAAAAAACCTTCAACATTAAAAAAATACGATAAACATATAATCGCAAATTAAAACCCAACCAAAAACAATAAATACTAGACAAGTTAATAAAACATGAACACGCAACGGAATAAAATTAAACCGCAATTTATCACAATTAAACTAGCGATTGTACAACAAATCATGATTTTTTGATAAGCTAATCGAGAAAAGATAAATCAAAAAAAATATATATACTTAGTATTCCGCCTTGTCTAACTCCCTTCTCTGTTTTAATCGTTTCCGTCATATTTCCTCATTTTCTGTTTGTGTCGATTATTTTTTTGGATAATTGTCGACATACGAAGATCCAATGCTGGGCTGTCCTGTTTCCAATAAAATATAAATCCTGATTGTAAGTCCAAACAAGTGGGCTCTATATGATTTTTCGCCTGGTTATAAGGTTGAGTTTTCACGTTAAAGTATTTTTGGATTATATATTTTTAATTTGCAAGAAATTACAAAATATATAATCCAAAAATAGTTTTAAAATTGCAAAGATACGTAAAAAATGTTAAAATTGTAAAAAGAAAACACAAAAATTAAAAGAAACAAATTACAGAAACATTTTTCACGTTTGGGGCAAATTAGACTTTAATTGCTTCATTGACGTTTTGTTATAATTATTTTTATTATTTTAATTTGTTTTTCTGCGCAGTTCTTTTATTAACTTATATGATAATTACCAGTTTATTATTTCATCAAACTGTTGCTATTTGCACACATTTAATATTAATTAGCCAAATAAAATGTTGATTTGCGCTAAACGGGTTACACTTGAAAATAGGAAATTAATTACATTTATGAAATAGGCAAAATTTTAAATGCCAACTTGATTTATCAAAGCTACATCTAATTTTAACAAAGTTCTGTGTTCCAAATCTGAAGTCAAAACGTTGACGTTTACATTTTGGACTTATGAGCTGCTCTATGGAGAGTGGACCAAGAAAATCGCATTCTCGCGCACCAAACTCATCAAATTTTGCGCACTGCTGCAAAAATAACAAGTGGAACCTCATAATGGGACAATGTGGAGCTATAAAAACCATGTATGGTTCAATTTAAAAAAAATGATACATTCTTATTGGAGAGAGAGTACAATACAAAAATAGAAACATTTCAAAACTTTTTAAAGACAAAATAGTTTTAAGTTGTATTTCGATGTCCTGTGAAATTTTTCCAACCTACTTAAATAATTTTAAACTGTAATCGATATAATTATAACAGAAAGCCGACGAACTTGAAAAAGCGAAATAATCGTCCAGAAATCCAAACCTTTACACACCCCTATATTTGTATAACAATGAAATTGGCATGTAGAAATTCAAACATGTATCTCGTAGACTAAAAAGCGAGATCAACATCTCTTACATTTTCGAGATTATTATTTTTACTTAATATTCATTTAACCCCATACAAATTAGAACGTTAAATTAAATTAAACGATATTTTTATAAAATCAATAGTACTTATTTGGCGTGCATTTGTCAGATAGATACGAAATTGTATCACCAAAGATAAAAAATGTATCAGTCAAAGTCGAATGCCCTGAGTCGGCACAGGAACGTTTTATGACTCGTTCGGGCGCGCCCCGTGCTACGCGTTTGTTCAGTGTTGGAAGTTTATAATCGCTACGTGGCTTCAATCGCAATCTTGCGAATCAACCATCGTAGCCATGGCCAACATAAATGATATTTTAACAAGCGGTTTTTCCAACCTCACGCTCGGCGATAAAATCAAAATAAAATCCAATGGACGACCGACGCCTATTATACAATTATCGCAGACAGACGCCCGCAAAGGAAAGAATCGCGCGTTCACCAGACGTTTCGCCGAACACATGTACTATAAAAATTCGTGGTTGTGTGCCTGTGACTTGCGAAATGCGCTCTTCTATTTCTCATGCCTCTTATTTTACACGGATGGAATGGATAAGACATGGTCTAGAATAGGTTTCAAGGACCTAAAGTATCTAAGCTATAAATTTAAAAAAACATCAGGCAACTGCCTCCCACATTAACTGTAGTCTGGATCTCGCTTTGCTGGGCAAAGTGAATACGGCTCAAGTGACTTTAGCCTATAAAGAAGACATAATCAAACATAATGAACAGGTGAAGAAAAATATGCATGTCTTGAAAGCCGTCATCAATTGCGTAAAATGTTGCTGCGGTGATTCCAAAAAATCTAGAAAATTTCAAGGAATTGATTAACTCCAGGTCCGAATTAGATGTTGTCTTTAAAGAGCATTTAAAAGGTATCGTTTGTAAAGAAACATATGAAACGTTGCCGAAGGATATTTTGGACTGCATGCTGACTGTGTGTCGCGATGAAATTAAAAAGCAAATTGAAAACGCAGAGTTCTTGGCAGTGCAATGCGACGAAACCTCGGACATCTCTAACCACTGCCAAATGGTTTTGATACTTAGATACATTCACGAAGGTTTAATTCAGGAGCGATTTTGGTCATTCATACGTGTTAACAATAAATCGGCAAATGTTTTGAAAAATTGCATTGTCGAACAACTCGATGCAATTATTTCAGAAACTCCTAAGAAACTAATTGCGCAATCTTATGACGTACATGTTCCTGTTCACACGTTGCAGACTGAAATCCGAAAGAAATATCCAGTCGCGCATTACGTACATTCTTACGCACATTCGATTAACTTACTCGTGCATAAAGCAACAGAACAACACGTCAAAACTCGTTCGTATTTTTCTGATCTGTCGCTTTTCCCCGTGTTTTTTTTTCGACTCGGCGCACAACGGCGATGTTTTTCAACATATTGTAAGCACTAAACTCCCTGGAATTGATGTAACACTTTCGGCGTATAATATTGGTACCGTCAGAGCGGTGCCTGAGCGGTGCCAACAAAAACTAATGGAGTGCTTCGAGGAAATCGAAAAAAAAAAATGTGCAAAAAACTCAACGTGCGAAGAAGCGCGTGGCTTAAGAAGAGCTCTGCAGGACCCTAATTTCATAATGTGGCTGGGTTTCTTCAACAGAATTCTACATCACGTGAACATTTATTTCGATGGATACCAACATATAAAAAGAGGCCCCTTGTTTAGCGAGTTTGAAGTTTTTAAGACAACTATTTCTGAACGCATAGACGACGAATTAGATGGAAAAATTTTGAACGATTACGACAGTTGGTTGTTGTGTATTGGAAAGGTGAATTTAGAAATATTCGCGCTGTGCATATGCTGATTTTACTTCTGTAAGACAACTTGGAAGAAACTTTTAGTGAGATCATAAAATTAATAAAAATTGTGATAACGACGCCCATAGATACGACCGAATCGGGGCGGTGCTTCTTAACGTCGGAAAGAGTAAAGACATTTTTGGGAAATTCTGTTGACGACGACCGATTAGACGCTTTGGCGATGATGTCCATAAATAAAGATTTGGTTAACAGTATTGCGAATTTTGATGACAAAGTGAGTATTTCGTATCATCGAAAGACGGACGGGCGGAGTTCACTTTTAAAAATAATGGCAAGTGATTTTTTTTTGAACTGATGGTGCAATTTTCAAAATTAGCTTAAAATATGAAATAATTTGCAGTAATGGCATGGAAAATTTTTGAATAAATTGGTAAGTTTTTTATGTACTTTAAATAATATCTGAAATTCATTGAAGATTTCGCCATTGAGTCGAAGAAAATGCGACGACATTAAAATAAAATTATACGAGAAAAATAAATGGAAGATATGAATAAAAACTATGGACAATTTTAAAAGTACTTGCGAGAAACTTAAAAGTTCACCTTAACAAAATAATTCTCAGTATACCGGGTGGAAAGTATCAAACCCGAACAATATATAATGACATCAAATGACAGAGAATAATAAACGGCGTCAATTGATACTAAAATCTTCTAATACCTTATCATTAGTTTTTTATAAAGCAATTAATATTAAAAACCCAGGTGCTATAAACTATGGGCGGCCGTGCTTCTGACAGCACAAGTCACTATTTGTCAGATTTGACAACTTCATAATTGATTTAAATTGCGTTCATACAAGTCTGATAAGATACATCATTATGAATGCTTATTCAATCGGAGAAAGGGTTTTTATAGTAAAAACCTTTTATAGTGGTGTTGGACTTCGCACGGTACGTGATTTATTTTCTGTCAAGTTTGGTAACAGACCAATACCGTCCGTCTCAACAGTACACGGCATAATAACAAAATTTGAAAGAACTGGTAGTGCCATTCCAAAAGTTAGAGAAGGTAAACTATTAATATCATTATTACATGTAGCAGTGCTAATCATTAAACTGGTCTGCTAGGTAACCGAAGAGTAAATGCAGGTGAAAATCCACAATTGGAAGAAATGGTACTTGCCATGATTAATATTGCCCCAACTTCCAGTACTAGACACATTGCTCAAGAATGTAATGTAACGCATACCACTGTAAAAAATATATTGATAAAATATAAATACCATCCCTATAAATACAAGTGCCATTAGGAAATATTTGGCGCAGACGAAGAATGCAGAAGAGCTTTTTGTGAAGATATGCAAGCAAGAATAAATCAAGATAGAAACTTTTTACCATCGATCTGTTTTACTGACGAATGTACGTTTACATTAAATAATGAGCCAAACTTGCAAAATACGCGTTATTAGGCGCAGAAAAACCCTTGGCTAAATTTAAATACCAGGACCCAATACCCAGAGAAAATTAATGTTTGGGTTGGGGTTTACAATAATAGTATTATTGGTCCCTTTAAAATTGAAGGGAATTTGAAGTCTCAGACGTATTTAGACCTTCTAGTAAATGAGATCGGTCCTGCATTAGAAGTAGTTGCACCTGATGATCAGGAGATCTGGTTTCAACATGATGACTGTCCGGCACATTTTAGCTTCAACGTAAGAGATTACCTCAATGTTACGTTACCAAATCATTGGATTGGTCGCGGTGGCGTTATTAATTGGCCGGCCAGATCTCCTGATTTGGGGCCATCTCAAAAGTAAAATTTATAAAACACGCCACCAAAATATAGATTTATTATGGGAGGAAATTGTTAGGGAATGTGCGTCGATCACAGACACAATTAGCTAACGTTCGCAATTGTTTTTATAACAGATTGGGTTATTGACAAGTAGAGAACGGTGGTCTTTTTGAATATCTGCTATAAATTTATTGTAAAGTATAAATAATAATTCTTTATCATTTACTGATGCATTTTTCATTTAAATTATACTTTCTTAAAGATATTGTAATAGTTATTTACAGTCGAATGCGGGTTCAATTTTACAGCGCGACGGCTTCGTTTGCCGGAGCGCTGTAAAATAACTTAACGCATGAGATTTGTATAAAAATTTTTGGCCGATAGTTTTATTTTAAATTAATAAGTCATCTTTTTATACCTATATATTTTATTTATTCAACTTGGCAACATTGCATTGTTTATGACAGATTTGACAGATTTGTTACATTTAAATAATTGTATAAAAGTTAATGGTTATTAGGTAGGTAGGTACGTTTATTATTAGCTATGTATAATCGAATGTAGGAAATTGCATTTTGCTGCATGAAGTTTATATCTTAAACACGATGCCCAGCGGAGTGTTTGGACTAATTTAATATTACATTAATATTTAAATTTTGTGTATTTTGTTATACTTATTGAATTAGAAATTAATATATCTCGTTCTCCTGAACATCGGCTTCATGATTTCAAAATTGCGTATTTTCCTACGTCTCTGGAGTTTAAAAAGAAGGATTATTTACTTTTTGGCCTCCCGGCATGTAATAGTATATTATTCAATGAGAGGAAATATGGGCAATAACTCACGGGATGATTGCAGCGCGAGCCGCAGGCGAGCGCTGTAATCATCCAAGTGAGTTATTGCCATTACCTCGAGTTGAATACTATACTTTATCCACATGTTGGGAGGAGAAGATGGGGAGGAGGTTAGAAGAGGGGATCGAGGGGACAGAGGGATAGGAGAGGGCATGGAGGAGTTCAAGTGGGGGGAAATAATGAAAATAAAGGATAGGCTAAGAAGGGGAAAGGCGGCGGGGGAAGACGGAGTGGACACGGAGGGCTGGATAAATGCGCCAGAAGAGGCATGGAAATGCGCATGGAGGGAGATAAATGATATATGGATGGGGAGGAGAGGAATTCCAGGAGGTTGGAGGACGGCAATAATAGTACCGATATGGAAAAAGGGAGATAAAGGGAAGGCGGAAAACTATAGGGGTATATCGCTACTAAATGTGGGGTATAAGATATACACAGGACTGATTGGGGCACGTCTAGAAACAGAATTGGAGGAAAAGGGGATACTGCAAGAGGGCCAGGCGGGTTTTAGGGGAGGTAGAGGGACGAGGGACAACCTGTATGTGATAAACTTCATAGTAGAGAGGGAATTGTCAAGGAAAGGGGGGAGGGTGTATATCATGTTCGTCGACCTTAAAGCAGCTTTTGATAGGGTAGATAGAAGAATGTTAGGGAAGATCATGGAAAAGGCGGGGATATCGGAAGGGCTGGTAAAGAGAGTAGGGCAAATATACGAGGAAACATGGTGTAGTGTAAGAGCGGGGGAGGAGTTAACAGAGAGATTCAGGACAACGAGGGGCATGAGGCAGGGGTGCCCTCTGAGCCCGCCACTGTTCAACTTGTATATAGCCCAGCTAGAGGAGGTTATGAGGAAAGGGCAGGATGGAGGAGTGAAGCTAGGGAGGAGCAAGATATGGACGTTGGCATTTGCGGACGACGTGGCCATCCTCGCTGAAACGGAGAAGGGATTGAAGGAGATGGTGAGGAGGCTGGAAGGATTTCTGGACAGGAGGGGGCTCGAGCTGAGCACAAATAAATCCAAGGTAGTGGTGTTCAGGAAAGGAGGAGGGAGGAGAAAGGAGATACAGTTGAAATGGAAAGGGGAGGTGATAGAACAGGTGAGGGAGTGGGTATATCTTGGATATGTGTTGCGAGAAAATAACAGTAGGGAAGGGCAAATTAGACATATATGCAAAAAGGCGAGGAAGGCGGAAGCGAGTTTAAGAAACGTCCTATGGGGTAAAAGAAATGGGGGATTTGAGGAGACGAAGAAGATATGGGAGGTATGTGTGAAAAGCATATTGATGTATGGGGTAGAAGTATGGGGAGGCAAGGAGCACAAGAGCATGGAGAGGGCACACTTAGGGCAGATTAAAAGGTCACTACGTCTGGAAAGATCGACGCCCGACTATATAATAAGACAGGAGACGGGGTGCGAGAGATTAGCAGTAGAGATGGGGAGGAGAATGCTGAGGTATGAGTTAGAATTGAGAGAGGGGAGTGAGGAGAGACTGGGGAGAAAGGTATTGGAGGAATTAGACAAGAGGGAGAGGACGGGAGGAAAGTTATCAGGGTGGGAAGTAGCGAGGATAAGGCTTTATGAGAAGGCGGGGCTGTCGGTGACAGTAGAGGTGGAAAGGAGGAGAAGAGAGGGGAGACGAGTGGAAAAGGAGGTGGTAGAGAGGTGGAAGCAGGCGGAAGCGCAGGAAAGAGAAGGGAAGATACGGGATGCAAGGTACAATGGGAGGTACAGAGCAATACAGACATTTGGGAGGAGGCCAAGGTATTTGGGTGGATGTAAAACGGCGGACGAAGAGAAGCTAATAGCAAGGTATAGATGCGGGAACGAAGAGAAGGCAAATAAATATTGGATGGGAGAAGAATACAGAAGATGTGAAGCATGCGGGAAGGGAAGAGATGAATGGAAGCATTGGTGGGAGGAGTGTGAAGAAATGGGGTGGAGCAAGGAGGAGGAGCGGGAGGGCAGAGATTGGAGGAAGGCATTGGGAGAGAATGGGGAAGGGATACAGATATTAGGGGAATTAAAAAGGAGGAGGGCTGAGGGTAGGAAAAGGAGGGTAATTGAGAGAGAAAATTGACATGTTACAGGAAAGGTGAGCAGTCGAGGGCTGGAGAGGGAGGTAGCGGACGAAACGAAGAGAAGGTGGAAGAGATGGAGTGAAGTGGAGAGAACGAGGTGGACGAATAAAAGAAATAAAAAGGCACAATGTAACATGAATAACTAGAAATGCCAAATAAAGGTTGTTTTTTTTTTTTTTTACTTTATCCACGACTATTCTTCTGGCAAAAACGTTTACCTTTTTAGTCGAAATTTTTTTATACCGTTTGAGGAACTCGTAATTTCGTTTCGTAAAAGTTTCAATATTTTCTCTCTTATTTATACTGAGTGTACTTCGAAGCATAGAGTAGCAAATGATGAAAATTTTAATTCATTGGCAATTCTTTAAAATATGCCAGAAGCACAGTTTCTGACAATGATTTTACGTTCTTACTTGTACTCCAATCCAAATGGTTTGGTAGGTCACATTATATTTCTTGTACGATTTGTCCGGCAGAAGATTGCGAGTTGCTATTTCGGCGATTATTCTTATTCCAGGTGGTGTACAAATTTTTGAATCACTGTCTGAACACATTTTGTCAATTTGACATTTAATTGTTTGACATGATATTTAATATCGGCCAATTATATAACATTACTTTAGTAGTTACTATGGCGCCTAAGCGTGAGTTATTATTATAACTCACGCTTATAACTCCCGCTGGGTAGTTATAGATACCATTATTTGCAGAAAAGTAATTTGGTAACGTATGTATAACGCAATAGTCGTGGATAAACATTGTAACTATGCACCGTTCATGTCACATGTAACTTCGTGTTTAAGACGACTGTGCGTTTTCCCGCATAGTATGCGGTAAAGTAAATAATCCTTCTTTTTAAACTCCAGAGATGTAGGAAAAATACGCAATTTTGAAATCATGAAGCCGATGTTCAGGAGAACGAGATATATTAATTTCTATTTCAGTAAGTATAACAAAATACACAAAATTTAAGTATTAATTTAATATTAAATTAGTCCAAACACTCCGCTGGGCATCGTGTCTAAGATATAAACTTCATGCAGCAAAATGCAATTTCCTACATGCTATTATAAATAGCTAATAATAAACGTACCTACCTACCTAATAACCATTAACCTTTATACAATTATTTAAATGTAACAAATCTGTCAAATCTGTCATAAACAATGCAATGTTGCCAAGTTGAATAAATAAAATATATAGGTATAAAAAGATGACTTATTAATTTAAAATAAAACTATCGGCCAAAAAATTTTATACAAATCTCATGCGTTAAGTTATTTTACAGCGCTCCGGCAAATGAGGCACTCGCCCTTCGGGCTCGTGCCTCAAACGAAGCCGTCGCGCTGTAAAATTGAACTTCCCGCATTCGACTGTAAATAACTATTACCGCATACTATGCGGGAAAACGCACAGTCGTCGTAAACACGAAGTTACATGTAACATGAACGGTGCATAGTTACAATGTTTACATGCCGGGAGGCCAAAAAACAATATAAATACCTACATACCTGTACAGTATCAACAGCTACTGCACGGGGAATGATTTATTTTTAATATTAGAAATATTTTCCGTACACAAATAAGATGGTACACATCTTCGTAGATGTGCTATGGACAACATAACTGTATATAAATTATACAAAATTTCGAATACATAAAATGTAGCATTATAACCTAGGGATATTTAGGAGTAACGATGGCGACATCGTCAAGTCATATTTGACAGGCGGAAAATACCATTTGAAATATTTAAATTTCTTTAAATTTGGTGAAAAACTTCAAAAATATAGCAGAAGAGAAAGATTGAAGCTATATTGCTTTAGTGCAAGCTTTTCGTTTAGTGTGTTGTTCAAATAGCGCATTAATAATTGTAATAAATTTAACGTTTCTAAGATTATGGTTATGTATTCGATATTTGACGCGTGTGTTATGAGCAGTGTAGTGAAATGTCGCCAATTTTACAGAACAAATAGTTACCAAAAACCGTTTAATAATAGCCTCTATTATTAAACTGTTTTGAGCCCATTTCAGTATCATAATGGACCTATTGTTAACGCAAACTAGATGAACTTTTTAATGGACAAATTTAAAAATTATATATTTATTATGGAAAAGGAAACTGCGAGAAATAATTTTTAGTGTTATATTACAAGACATAATTTTCTTTTAACACCATTACCATTTTTGTACGTTCATATGGGAGCTCGTAAAGTGTAATTTTTAGAACAGGCCTATCTTCAAATTTTATGTAGAATACATCCTCCTACAGTCTTTGTAAATTGTAGCTAGCTCATTTTTTTATAATAAAACAGGTTCGCAACAAAAGTGTATTTCACATGTACAAATTATTATGTATTTTCAATTTATTATAAGTTCTAACGTACCGAATAGAATTAAAATTGCGAATGCAATTTAAATCAATTATGCAGTTGTCAAATCTGATAAATGGTGAGTTGTGCCGACAGAAGCACGGCCGCCCATAGTTTATAGCACATGGATTTGTAATATTAATTGCTTTGTAAAAACCTAATGATAAGGTATTAAGAGAAGATTTTAGTATCAAATTGACGCCGTTTATTCTCTGTCATTCGATATTATTATAATTTTTCGGTGGAAATGGGGAGCAGGAATAAACGTATATTCCAATGCAATTCTGCTATGTTCGGGTTTGATACTTTCCACCCGGTATATAGCATATGGATTAAGGACCGCCATATATCGTTCATTTGAACCTGCCAATGTTATAAATGGTAATTATTACCACGCGACTAAAACGTAGGAAAATATATTTAACACTTAACACCAAAATAATGGTAATCTGGAAATAAGAGATAAACAACTAACAAAACTTATTGGTAAACATGCTTATATTTTTGAGTTATTTGAGTGTTTTTGTTAATTTGTTTGTATAATATATATTTAGGTATAAACTGTTAAGTAAATACCATCGCTAATTTATTTATACCGTGTACCAATACTCTATCTTAAATCCTGAACACCACAAATGAAAACAGACTATCTCATCATCAATTACAATTACACTAAAAACAAGAAATATAGAACATTATATATCATTATACGTCATTACAGTACAGTGCAGTATAAATAATTGATTGACGACGAGGATACTTGTTGAAACTCCATATTATTAGAAAATTAATATAATTCGATGGTTTCAAATATTTTTATTGTACACTCTATTGTTTCGCCATACAATGGCTTCATCAGGTGGATCCATATCATCCACCAGATGAAGCCATTGTATGGCGAAATAATTGTCGTGTACAATAAAAATATTAATTATAAAAGAACAATTTTGAAGACAAGAAACTTTTGAAAAATTGATAAATTACAAAAAAGTGGAGTATTAAACATTTTAAAACAGTTCCAAATGTAGGCCGCGAAGCGGCAGAGTGACAAGCATGCTCGCCGCGGAGCGGCAGAATGACAGGCATGCTTGCCGCGGGGCGGCTGAGTGACAGGGCGCTCGCCGCGAAGCGGCAGAGTGATACATTGCAAAAAGTGGAGTATCAAACATGTTAAAACATTTCCAAACGGTCGCCGCGGAGCGGCCGACTGACAGAGACGTTCGCCGCGAAGCGGCAGTGTCACATGCTTGCCGCGGGGCGGTAGAGTGACAGGGGCGCACGCCGCGGAGCGTCAGAGTAACAGGCACGGTTGCCGTGGAGCGGCAGGATGATAAGAACGCAAGCCTTGGAGCAGCAGAGTGACATGCACGTGGTGTTGGTGGGCTGTTGGGTGCCCAAAAGTCTGCGAGACGGCTCAGCGAAGCCCCTTAAAGCGAAGAAGTGCTTGCCAACAATTTTGAGCGTTAACACCACGTTGGAGAATGGTATAGTGGTGTATTTGTTATAGTGTACCAGAGGCCATAAAGCTAAGCTTTTTGTAATCTATATTTTTTTAAATATTTAGAAAAGTAGTATTTTTCGTACGTCTCTGGAGTTTAAAAAGAAGGATTATTTACTTTACCCCATACCATGCGGGAAAACGTTCAGTCGTCGTAAAAACGAAGTTACATGTGACATGAACTGTGCATAGTTCCAATGTTTACATCTCGAGAGGCCAAAAATATATTTCTTCTTAAACTCCAGAGACCTAGGAAAAATGCACAATTTTGAAATCATGAAGCCGTTCAGGAGAACGACATATATTAATTTTTAATTCAATAAGTTCAATAATTCAAACACTCCACTGGGCATCGTGTTTAAGATATAAAGTTCACGCTGCAAAATGCAATTTCCTACATTCGATTATAAATAGCTAATAATAAACGTACCTACCTACCTAATAACAATTAACTTTTATACAATGGGCACGTTCAGCCCATGGCAGCGCCGGCCGGCGCCGGCAGCGCTGTCCGACAGCGGACGCTAAAATCACCGCTTTCCGACAACGCTATCAGAAAGCGGTCGCCATATTTTCAGCGATAAATTTCACCGCTTTTGTGCTAAGCGGAGTGGAGAGGTTGACGGATAGTTTTCAAATTCAAACTTAAGATACGGACTTAATTGAATTATTTACTAGAATTTTGATATAAAGATATTTATGTGATTAACGTAAGCTGAAACAAGTTATTCATCTGAAGTAAGTAGGGTGTAAAATAACAATAAATAATTTATTGCCCTCATCATTTCAGATTATGTAGACGGATTGTTTGTAAATATACCTACAATAAAAGCGGAATGTATATATAGTAATAACAAGGATACACTTATTGGTAAGGTTATAACCGTTCTGTCGACAATTAACGACGTGTTGCGCATGCGTCGGCAGAAATTAGCTATAGATCCATGCCCTTAAGAACTTTAATAATTTGGTTAATTTTTATTGGTGATTCTGGATTACGTGTGAAGCTTGTCAGTTTATGGCTTTACATTATTGACAGTTGCTTTTGGTTATTTATAATTATTCGTTATAGTTATTTACAGTCGAGTGCCTTATTTGCCGGAGCGGTGTAAAATAACTTAAAGCATGAGATTTGTATCAAATTTTTTTGGACGATAATTATATTTTAAATTAATAAGTTATCTTTTTATACCTATATATATTATTTATTCAAGTTGGCAACATTGCACTGTTTATGACAGATTTGAATTTGTTACATTGTATAAAAATTGGGCGCGTTCAGCCCGAGAAAGCGGCTTTTCGCTGTCTAAAAGCGCTTTTCGGCAGCGCTTTTTTGGGCTGAACGGTATGATAGCTAATTTCTGCCGACGCATGCGCAACACACGACAGAACGGTTATAACCTTACCAATAAGTGTATCCTTGTTATTACTATATATACATTCCGCTTTTATTGTAGGTATATTTACAAACAATCCGTCCACATAATTTGAAATGATGAGGGCAATAAATTATTTATTGTTATTTTACACCGTACTTACCTCAGATGAATAACGCAAACTTGATTCAGCTTACGGTAATCACATAAATATCTTTATATCACAATTCTAGTAAATAATTCAATTAATTCCGTACCTTAAGTTTGAATTTGAAAACTATCCGCCAACCCCTCCACTCCGCTTAGTACAAAAGCGATGAAATTTATCGCTGAAAATAGCTGATAGCGCTGTCGGAAAGCGGTGATTTTAGCCACCGCTGTCGGACAGCGCCGGCCGGCGCTGCCGTGGGCTGAACGGGCCCAATGTAACGAACTTGTGTAGGAAAATATTGGATGATGGGATGATCCCCTGGAAAAAAATAATAGGGGAATACCCTGCATGTACGAGCGATTGGTTGGCGACACGTCACCTTCGATTCTCCTACTTTATAGCGGAGCACTAGTGATGAGCGCGAGTGAATCTTCGGTAAAGTAGTAAAGTAGTGGGAAATAGAAGTGGGAGCGTCCAGGGCCAACGTGAATAGAAGACCCTTGCACCCCCGATATGTCTACTAGGAGTAGGTTACAAAAATATTGTGTCATTAAACCGGTTAAAACCGGTAACCGAAATTATTTATTTCGTTTTCAATCATGAACGAAAAATAAAAATTTCGTTTTCGTTTCCGTTTTCGTTCTTATAAATTATTCGGTTAATTTCGTTCTTTCGTTCTCGTTTTCGTTCCGTTCTTAGTCCCTGGTTACAAGTACTACGGGACGTATATCGTAATGTGTTGTTTATATCATACTGTAAGTGCTGTGTCATCATTTTCTTTATTAAAAATTTTAAAAAAAAAACCCAATATATTTTGAAAATCGCATCACTTTGTTCTCCGAGTTAACGGCCGTCAAATCAAACGTTTCTACCTTGCTGTTGAGCAACAACACCGGAGTTAGTGTTATGGGCAATACAAATTCTTAAACTACGCTACATTTTAACATCCTAATACATAATTAAGACGAAATTTAAGTTTGCGTTTCTAATATATTTTTGTTTTGAAAATGTCAAATTAGTTACATAAAAATAATACAGTGCGGTAAGTATTGCTTAGCGACATTTACCGGCTCTGATGGTGCAATAACTCACCTACTGGACTCAAATTGAAAATGTAATCGCACATTAACCGGACAGGATGAAATAAATATTTGAATTTATCCTTACATTAGAATGAAAATTGTTTTAGCTTTGCCATATCGTCCGCCAGCCTTTGCCACATCACCGTGTTTGTTGTTTATTCGTATTGTTATGTTTCGGTGATCTTTCATACAAATAAATTAAATATATTTAGATGTTAATGACTTTTGTAAGAGATTTCTACATTTTCATGTATAATCGATGGACATAAGTAACTGGTACATGCAAAATGTTGAGTTAATAAAGCTTCTTAACTGTCAATTAAAATTTTAAATTGTCAAATTTAAAGTTTCAATCTAGAAAACCAAATGTAAAAATCTGCAGTGGTCCGCACTGAACTTTCTTATACTTAGTTATACTACATTTTTCGAAAAAACTTTTCAAGTAAAAGTTGTTTAAAGTATCATGTACCGTTTTCGAGATACGGAAAGAGTATACCATCACTTCCGGTTGAGATATTGCTTTCAAAATAGGATGTTACAGGGGACCTCAAAACGCGTATATCCCTTAAAATCTCGAGGTCGAAAATGTTCATGATTACTATTCTTTCTTATACATAATATACTTTAAAGTAAAAATGACTGCTGGCTAATTGCTGGCTAACTGCATTTTATTGGCATTGTCAAATGCATAGCGTGAACAAGACATATTTACAGTAAATAAATTATTGTTTTCCCGCCTTTTTTACAGTTCTGTACGAGTTATTTACGTCCACCGATATTAAAATAATTCCTGATTGAAATAATATAAGAAGTACAAGAGGTGGACATATAAAACTGGTACCTACACCTAAAATTGTTGCTTCTCAATTGTCATCAAAATTTTAAATTGTTAAATTGACAATTTTAATTCCTATGGGCGTCAACAGCCAGTTCCACACGCAACATACAAAGTAAAAAAACACCGGACCGCAATCACGATTGCCGAATTTCGCCTTGAGGTAAATCTTAAGGAACGACTATAAATACGGGCATAACTGGTTCATTAGTTTAATGAGTCCGTTAAATTACATTGGGTTTTTGAAAGCGATCGCTAGTTAACTATTGAATCCGCTAGCTAACGCCAGGTGGCAGTCTAAACTATTAAATAATATTGAATATAATAACTATTTAAGTCACAAGGAATGTAAGGACATATTAACATTTGAGGCAGGCGGGTACAAGCCAAGGCGAAGCCGAGGCTTGTGGCCTGACGAAAATGTTAATTGTCGATACACTTCGTGTTACTTATTAGATTTTTCCCGCTGCCAGAACAAAATTTATCTAAATTTATTAAGAAATCGTTTTGATTTGACACCTGACATCGCAATTAATTTTATTAATATTAATTGTCCTAAGTTGCGTTGGCTGTGTGTTGTCATGTCACATAAACCACATAATTATAAACAAATCAAAATTAATTTCTGGTCGTTTGTGTGATTAGTAAATATTAATAAATATGGATGTTGATGATATAGAAGAAGCGGCAAAGATTGCCTCCTTAAGTTTATCGCCACAAAAATCGAGAGACAGATACGAGTTTACACATGGACTATTCAAAAAGTGGTGCTGTAGGAAAAATATGCCGTCGGTTACCGAAAATGTAATGCTTGCTTACATGCTGGAAAGAACGCAACAACTAAAATCACCGGCAAGTTTATGGTGCGAATACTCCATGCTTAAAGCTACCATTAAGTGCAAGGAGAATATTGACATCTCTAAATTTCCACAAATGTTAGGCTTCCTTAAAAATAGAAACAAAGGCTATATACCGAAGAAGTCGCAAGTATTGGAAACAGAACATATCTTGAAGTTTCTGGCACAAGCAGTAACGTATCTTCTAATTAAGGTAAGCTTTGATTTGTTTTAGACCGTTACAATAGTCGGGATTGCGATTCTGTGATGAAGAAGATTGATATTTCCAATAAAATATTGTATAACAGAAATTATTCCAACCAAGATTGTGCTGCGTCGACAGGACAGCTCCTCAAAATTTCGAAAAGTGTAAATTTCGAAACGACGAAATTCAAGAAGCAACGTTTGAAGGTGGAATAAAAGAATCTCAAGAAATTAATTTATCGGATTCTGAAAACGTGGTTTTGAAAAATTCCTCGTTTTCGGGTTGCAGTGTTGTTTTTAATTTTTTCAATAAATAATTATTTTTGTACAAATTAGTTCAAATAATTTTTTCAGCCATTTTTGTTTTCAAAATTATTATTTTCCAAGGAATTTAATATTATTAATTTTCCCGCTGCCAATCATGTAAGTCGGTTCTACATTCGTAGCGACATACCATGTAAGTTGACAATTATATTTGTTTATATTATTGTCCTTAACGACATAATATTAAATTCCTTGGAAAATAATAATTTTGAAAACAAAAATGGCTGAAAAATTTATTTGAACAAATTTGTACACAAATAATTATTTATTGAAAAAATTACGTTCTGCAACATCCTGCAATCCCGACTATTGTAACGGTCTAAAACAAATCAAAGCAAAAATAGAATTTGTCTTTAAGAACAAAATGGAGTTACCTGAATTAGAAGATACGTTACATTTTCTGCTTGTGCCAGAAACTTCAAGATATGTTCCCTTTCCAATACTTGTGGAAATTTAGAGATGTCAATATTCTCCTTGCACTTAATGGTGGCTTTGAGCATGGAGTATTCGCACCATAAACTTGCCGGTGATTTTAGTTGTTGCGTTCTTTCCAGCATGTAAGCAAGCATTACCTTTTCGGTAACCGACGTCACATTTTTCCTACAGCACTACTTTTTGAATAGTCCATACGTAAACTCGTACCCGTCTCTCGATTTTTATGGCAATAAACTTAAGGAGGCAATCTTTGCCGCTTCTTCTACAGGGTGTCCCAACGATCTGACAAAGTTCCCTTACGGCGTTATGTTTGCGAATTCGAAAAAAGTAAATATCTACATGTTTAGACGGTCCCTAGGTTCATATTCTAAAAATATTTTGAGCCGACATGGGCGGTTCGTCAGCGAGGGGCGACATAAATTTTACTTTGTTTAAATGGAACACACTGTATATTTTAACATTTTTGAATTCTATGAAGAATTGTGAATACATCCATGTACAAGTTGTTTGTCAAAACTCAACAGAACTGGTGATTTTCAATTTTTTTAGTGAAATTTTAGATATGCAGACTATGCTTCAAAAAATCATGTAACTGAGAGGGTAGTTGGTGGAAGGGTAATTTTTTATCCGTGGACTAAGGGATCATAAATGTGAGTATTAATGCACCCAAGGATCCCCTTTTGTATACAGGGTGTTGGCAGTGAATTTTCAATCTCGCGCAACTTTAAGAGGCAAAATATAATTTTTTTCAAATGACACCTACTATCAAATTTACCAACAATCGATTCAAAATCAAATTCTGCGTCGACTGATGCTACATATTCCTATACCTATCACTTCAGGTTTTCGAGTAATTTCAGTAAAATACTTTATTTGGTCTCAAAATCAATCGCATTACAATTTTCGTAATATTAAACATAGCAGTCTAGTGTCACTTCAGTAAATTGGATAACAAAAAACTACAAATTGCATCGAACAATTAAAGTCATTTTAAAAAGTCACATCCGATTAATTAATTTAAAGCAACAAGGGCTTCTTAGCTAAGGCGGCCCACTTCATCAGAGCCCACTTACCATCGAGTGAGCTGACTGTTGCTAAAAATAATGAAATGTACTCTATACAAGCAAAACCAACTTTAATTCTGACAAATGACAAGTAATAATTAAATGTAAAAAACGATAAAATAACATTTATATACAAAAAACAAAGTTTATTTTACAAAAGGTATTCAAATATGTTTCCATTTTGTTGAACACAAATATCCAGTCGATGTCTAAAACTAGTTCTGACACGTTGTAAGACTTCGGGAGTAATATTATTAAAACATTCCAATAAAGTATGCAGTACATTTCTCAAAAACCGGTAATAATCGGTACCAGTAAGATGGTTTTCAAAAAAATAGGGACCGATTAGATAGTTACCCAATAATCCGCCCCAAACATTAAGAGACCACTGGTGTTGGTGATCAACTTGTCTCACCCAATGAGGGTTTTCGGTGGCATAATAATGGACATTATGTCTGTTTACCACACCATTGCTGCGAAACGTTGCCTCATCCGTAAAAAGAATATTATAGATAAATGCCGGATCTTCCTCGATACGTTCCATCATTAAATTGGCAAAATTAATTCGATTATCGAAGTCGTTCCCGTTTAATGCTTGATGCAATTTTAGATGGTATGGGTGGAATTTGTGGTTTTGAATTATCCGATGTACTGAAGATCTGCTTAGATTCAAACTTGAACTGATTGTCCGCACACTTCCATGTGGGTTCTCTTGGAGTTCCAATAAAACGTTTAAGTCATTGTTCTCGTTAATAATAGCACGATTAAGCACCTCCTACTCTCGTATGCCACGTTCCCGGTGCGTTCGAAGCGATCAACTAGCTTCTGCAGACATCTAACATTTGGTTGTCTTAAATCAGGGTACTTCTGCCTATAGAGCCTCATTGCTAAAAGGCAATTCTTGTCTGCTTCACCCACTGTGTAAATCATATTTACCATTTCTTCCTTTGAAAAATTCATCATTCAAAAACAAGCTTGGGACAATAACTTAACTAATAATTAACTAAGGCGTCTATTAAATTTATTGATAAAGTCAATGTCATAAGAACGTTAAAGTGACACTAGGCTACTATGTTTAATATTACGAAAATTGTAATGCGATTGATTTTGAGACCAAATAAAGTATTTTACTGAAATTACTCGAAAACCTGAAGTGATAGGTATAGGAATATGTAGCATCAGTCGACGCAGAATTTGATTTTGAATCGAGTGTTGGTAAATTTGATAGTAGGTGTCATTTGAAAAAAATGATATTTTGCCTCTTAAAGTTGCGCGAGATTGAAAATTCACTGCCAACACCCTGTATACAAAAGGGGATCCTTGGGTGTATTAATACTCACATTTATGATCCCTTAGTCCACGGATAAAAAATTACCCTTCCACCAACTACCCTCTCAGTTACATGATTTTTTGAAGCATATCTAAAATTTCACTAAAAAAATTGAAAATCACCAGTTCTGTTGAGTTTTGATAAACAACTTGTACATGGATGTATTCACAATTCTTCATAGAATTCAAAAATGTTAAAATATACAGGGTGTTCCATTTAAACAAAGTAAAATTTATGTCGCCCCCGCTGACGAACCGCCCATGTCGGCTCGAAATATTTTTAGAATATGAACCTAGGGACCGTCTAAACATGTAGATATTTACTTTTTTCGAATTCGCAAACATAACGCCGCAAGGGAACTTTGTCAGATCGTTGGGACATCCTGTATATCATCAACAGCCATATTTATTAATATTTACTAATCACACAAACGACCATAAATTAATTTTGAGACCTTTGTTTATAATTACGTTGTTTATATGACATGACAACACACAGCCAAGGCAACTAAGGACAATTAATATTAACAAAATTAATTGCGATGTCAGGTGTCAAATCAAAACGATTTCTTAATAAATTTAGATAAATTTTGTTCTGGCAGCGGGAAAAATTGAATAAGTAACACGGAATGTATCGACAATTAACATTTTCGTCAGGCCACAAGCCTCGGCTTCACCTTGGCTTGTACCCGTCTGTTAATGCGTCCTTACATTCCTTGTGACTTAAATAGCTATTGTCACCCAGAATTTACTTTTAACGCAAGCTAATCAACATACAAATACGGTGACACTAACCTAACAATTTATCGAAATGTAATAGAAACGTATCACAGATGATACGTTTGCATTTGTTAACACAACTGCGCAAGCGTCATTTAATTTAACTCTCCATAATGCTGCGTTAACTTAACACAACGACATCGCTGAGTTAAACACATATTCAGCGTTTCGTAAACCCGTTTCCTGTTTTATCGAACAGTTAAACTAACTGGCTCATTAAACTCGATTTCAGAAACTGGGCATATATTAATGGGTAAATGGATCTTAGAGGAATATTGAACAAGACAAATTTTCGTTAACTAAATTATTGTTTTCCCAGAACATTTTTTGACAGTTTTGTATCAGTTACAGTCGCGGGCACGGAATTTCGGGCAGTACGTACGTCAATTTGACTGACATGAGGTGTGAAATAGGCTTTACGTATCCTAACCTAACTTTAAACTGTCACTTTTACTGCGAGAGTTGAATAAGTGACATAGGCTGTTTTAAGAATTGAGTTTGGGTTGTTATTTAACTATAATAAGCAAAGAACAATGACAATAAGTAAGAAGAATTTGGATTTTGAATTCAGATTTTGGCGCTGCTAGCGTATGTCAAGTAAAATGGGTGCGTTCAGCCACTTCCAGCGCTGAGCTCCGCTAGCTTTAGCGGTGTCCTAAACGGACTTGCTAACTGTTAGCGCTGGATGTAGCGGTCGCCATTATTTTCAGCGAAAATAAATTTCGCTGGGTTAGTTAGCGGAGAGTGGGGATAAGGAGAATTTCAAATTCAATATATAGCCGAACACGTAAATCTGTTATGCAGATGTGCACAGCCGAAAGAAATGTAATAGGTATCATATAATACCCTACACTGGGTATTGCGATTATTTATTTGTCCTGAATTTTTCATTCGTACTTTGGTGTTGGTTAATAGAAGTTCTTTTCGTAAAATTTCGGAAAAATACTGGATAAATCGCAATCGATGCAATTTAATAATGATGGTCAGTTATTAAATGTTGCAATTAATTTAGTCCCAATGATATTTGAAAGTGCGTTGTTTATTTATATGTTGAAAATGCAATATTACATTACAGATGAACAATTCAAAAACGAATTTATAAACAATATATTGCAATCACCTACTGTAAAGATCCATTAGCTTTAGAAGAATATATTACATTATATATAACATTATTGCTGGAAAATTGTGAATTAGATAAATCAAGTTAGCTTATGCATCTAAACACAGAACACACCCATAATTTATAACGCATGCGTCAACTAAAATAACAGAAATGCCAATTTGCCAGATCCAGCGCTGCCCAAAAGCGTTGAATCGTTTAGCGCTAAATGCTAGAAGTGGCTGAACGCACCCAATGACACAATCATGATTAAAATAAATGTGTCATAATAACAATAAAGCCTAAGCTACATCGGTTTTTGTTAATATGTCAGAAAATTGCTGCCCGAAATTCCGTGCCCGCGACTGTACATACATGGCCATCGATTGTACCTACTTCAAATTCTAGAATTTATTAATGAACAATGTTATTGACACATTATTAATTTTTAAATATGTACCACCCACCGTGCATTAGTATTTGTGGATGTACGAAGTTATAAATTTTGCGTTTCCTGTCATTTTTTAGATTCATAATCGACATTAATTTACTGTGGCAAGAGTTTTTAACCCAGTATCAGAGAGATATAATTAGTGTACACACCTTTTGTAATTTCAGAACGACATTATTAAAACTGGAATTTATGAGTTTCATTTACCAGTTCACACACTACATACAAATTAATGAAACTATAGATCACAATGACTAATTCATGACTAGCCCACCAATAGACAAATTCTATTCAAATATCGCGCGCTTTTGTAGGGAGGGTTTTGATCGAATAATATATACCACTGAGAATGTTATTTAGGAACGTACTCGATTAGTGACAACTATAATTTTGTACAGATAAAGGGAATCGCCTGTTTATGCTGGTGGCCTTTTATCTCGATCAGTGTATAGTATATATCTTATCTATCATCTATTTATGTAGCTGAACCTTGTTCATAATTGTGATTTAACTTTCTAACTTCGACATTGTGCAATTGTGTCCAGTAAAACGCTCATATATATTTTTTGTTAAAATTATCTTTGAATTTGGGACCTGTTTGTCAATATCGAAACACTATGGCTCTACCAACTCCATTGGTTCATCTTTTTAAGTAAGTTTCCATTTGTGCATGTATTATAATAATTTTCTTATTTACGTCTTAATTAGATACATTGATGAAAATAAGTCTAAGTATATCGAGGCCTTAAAGGAAGCAGTAGCCATTCCTTCGGTGTCAGCTTGGCCTGAAAATCGAAGCGATATAAATACTATGGTTGAATGGACAGCATCTCGTCTACGAAAGCTAGGTGTGGATGTTAATTTACGTGATATAGGTGAACAGATACTTCCAAATGGAAAAAAAATTCCGCTGCCACCCGTATTATTTGGATGTTATAAATCTGGAACCAACAAGAAAACTGTTTGCATTTATGGGCATTTAGATGTGCAACCTGCTGCTAAAGAAGACGGTTGGAACACAGAACCATTTGTGTTGACTGAGAGAAATGATAAATTATATGGAAGAGGTTCTTCCGATGACAAAGGCCCTGTTTTATGTTGGATTCATGCAATCGAAGGATTTAAGGCAATTGGTGAAGAAATTCCAGTAAATCTCAAGTTTGTGTTTGAAGGCATGGAGGAATCTGGAAGTGAAGGATTGGACGAATTATTGTTTGCTGAAAAAGACAAATTTTTGTCCGATGTTGATTATGTTTGCATATCAGATAACTATTGGTTAGGTACAGATAAGCCATGTATTACTTATGGTTTGAGAGGAATATGCTATTTTGGACTTGAAATACAATGCTCAATGAAAGATTTACATAGCGGGGTTTTCGGAGGAACTGTGTAAGTGCTAGCATTATATATATTTATTATTATTAAGGTCATCATGTAATCATGACTTTATCCACTCAAATTATGTTACACACACATGATGAAGTATAAATATTTTCAGTTTCGAAGGGATGGCTGATCTTATTTACTTGTTAAACACATTAGTAGATAACAAAGGAAAGATCTTAATTCCGGGAATTTACAATGAAGTAAAACCACTTCAAAAAGGTGAAATAGATATTTACAGTGCAATTCATTTTGATGTGGATGACTATCGTAACAACATTGGAACTAAAGAACTAGCCCACAAAGGAGTAAAGGAGCAACTTTTAATGCACCGTTGGCGGTATCCTTCTTTATCAATTCATGGAATTGAAGGGGCATTCAGTGAACCTGGTCAGAAAACCGTTATACCTAGAAAAGTTATTGGCAAGTTTTCTATTAGAATTGTACCTGATCAGGAGCCAGATAAAATAGAACAATATGTTTCTGATTATTTGAATCAAAAATGGAGTGAACGAGGAAGTCCTAATATAATGAAGGTAATAATTCAATTAGACGTTGGAGGGATTAAAATTATAATCTATTATGTTGAGTGCCACTTTTATATTTATTTTTGATAAGATAACATTCCTGGTAGAAAACAAATAGTTACGTAGATTTGTTTGTTTATCCTACTGAATTATAACATTCTTATTCATTTAATACTTTAATATAATATCTATTTATTTTCAACATAAATTTTATGGCTCATCGGCAAGTTATACGAAGGATTTATTTTAAATATCTGGAAGTGATTGACTCGATGCAGTTTGATGCAAATCACAAAATCTCATTAAAACGATACAAACATTGTTTACAATTTACTTTGCAGTGGGGGTCCATCCAAACAGAATCCAATACAATACTTTTAAAAATATTTTTAAGTGGTATATGTTTAATTATGCACAAACAAAATATATTCAAACTGTGGTTTGGTTAACAACCAGTTATTTGTAATTATATTTTTGCCACTACCATAAAAATTCCTGATATTGTTATTAATTATTATAATGTCCTAGGACATGTTTTCCAAGCATAAACCGTGTGGTCATAATCTGAAAAATTATTTTCATACTTATCTATATAAGTTATCGAAACTCCAAAGTGTGAAATTTTCTCCTTAAATTATTTTCACCATATAATTAACTTTACACTTATTCATCAGTTTTATATTAACTTTTGCAGCTTGATGTCATATATTGACTTTATTACCTTCGCTTTTGTACAAAAAAAATGACAGCTTAAAATTTGGTTGTTACTGGGTTAGGTTTTAATGGGATTTATTACATACACAAAGCACTGTATCGATATTTTCTTTGATTTTATGTCATTATATCAGTTTTGTATTCTTCTTCTATTTTAATGTCTTTAGTACTTGAATGACTTGAAAGGAATTAAAAATTATTTGCAACAGTATCTGCTTTACGTCTGGTGTAGTGCTTTTTTCCTTTATTTCTTTATAATTGACTATTATAAATATCGGCTTATGATATGAGAAATACGTTTCATAAACTCCTCATTTAATTTTGCTTACTGTTGAAAAAATTGCATCTATACTACATTTAACGGCAATGATGACGAAAGATTATATCGTTACTAGATCTCATATCAAAGTTAAAATCTCCCATTACTCGTTACTGAAATTGATGTTATATTGATTATTACCCTCATGTAAAATTAACCAATCATATTACAGCATTGCAATGGCTTTTCTCAATTCAATGAACATTAATAACCGATAACAACCCTGGGAAGAGGAAAATTACCGCGATAATTATGCTTGTTGACGTAACCTTGACAACGAGCTAAATTCAGACATTAAGAAACGTCAACCATGTCACGTTTTGGCTGTGCTTCTTTGTCAACCATCGATGAATCTTTGAAAGATAACGTGAAAAATGTATATTATAATAATTGTACCATCAATAATTATTATAATAAATAATGTTTTGCTTTTTTCGGGTAATAATCATCCGAATGTCCTTCGTGTTTATAAAATTATCTTCAATTCGACAATTATTATGTCGTTATGTTTCGAGCAGCACATGATTAATTTTTTTAACTGAAACATTTTTAACCGGGCATCATTATTATTATAACCGTTCCAAACATTTGACCTATATGCTGTTTTAAAATTTGATATCCAACATACGGCTGCACATACTTTTTATGTACAAAATATGAATTGACATTGATGATTTGTTTTATTTTGATAATTTACTATAAATGTATTTAGGTCTGCATGTATCACGGTGGTAAGCCTTGGACTGAAGATCCCAATCATCCTCATTATATGGCTGGCCGTCGTGCTACAAAACACGTTTATAACGTTGAGCCAGATCTTACACGAGAAGGCGGTTCAATTCCAGTAACCTTAACTTTGCAACAAGCAACGGGAAAAAATGTAATTCTTGTTCCAGTAGGAGCTGGTGATGATGGTGCACATTCCCAAAATGAAAAAATTGATGTTCGAAATTACATTGAAGGGGTAGGTGTAACATTATTGAAATATTTTTAGTAAATTTCGCTTATTTTCATCGTGTTGTATAAGCGTTATAATTTATTATATATTTTTTTCAGACCAAACTCTTAGGTGCTTACCTATATGAAGTTGCACAGTTATAAATGTTGTATAAAATATGCTACTTGTATTTGATAAACAAAACTTTATTTTGTTAAAACTTTATGAGATATAAAATTGTCCCAGACATGTAATATTATTAAATAAAATATTAATAGCCTGTTATCTTCAGTACCCAAACCCATTCACTTATTATTTTAGCTTTGTCTGGTAATTGTATTACAACTGCATCATCGGTCATATTCCACTAAAACATAGAATATTAAAAAGTATATCATTATATATAATATAAAATAAGTACCATTAGTTCATCATTATATCCCAACATGAAAACTTTCGTGTTGACGGTTGCAAACAAATCTTTCGCTAATGCCAATGTGACAAAATTATTGCTAGGCCATATTAATGTAATTGCATAAACTGCATTTTCATTACTTGTGTACCAAGTTTCTCCCAAAGTGTCATTTTGATATGTCCATGGTTGTGAACCATATATCGATTCTCCATTGGTCGAAAGCCAGTTACCTAAATCGAGTAAGCGTTCCTGGAATATCGGAATAATAATGCCATCTTTCGTTGGACCCACATTTATTAAAATATTACCTATAAAGTGTGTAAAATTAATATAAAATTTTGTAAGCCACAATTTTATTTACCTCCACAACTGATCGTTTCGACGAGCGTTTTTAATAATTCGAAAGTAGTTAAGAATTCGTCGTGCTTTATATTTCTTCGATATCCCCAAGATTCTTTGTCGATTGTCATTGCATTTTCCCATTTATGTTCCACAAGTACACCTACATTCAAATAAAAATGATTAAATTTATGCCCCTTCGAAATTAATTTATCTAATTTTTAATTGTACTTAATATAAATTCGGATTAGTATTCGTACACTTATTACTTGAACTTAAGGATTAGTACATGCAAATAGCTAGTTTTATATATTATATTTGTAACCTCCATTCCATATGGCTGCATAATTTCTTCTCTGCAAGCTTTTATTTAATTGTATCAGAAAAATCGATTTTTTGTTATTTAACTTCGAATTTATTCGCAATCTACCCCAGGGATTAGGAGAATGCTTTATAGATTGTGAAAAGAGTTTGTTATATTAGAAAAAAAAATACTGAAAAATAATAAATACGAAACAAATAGAATTGTAAGGACCAATTCCAAGCGAGGCTTCATTTATAAGTAATATTGTCAATAATTTTTTTAATGAGACAATTTCGAAAGTACAAATCACAGAAACTTGTATCAATGTACAGTTGGTTTCAAAAAAATCGAGTACACTTCATAAATCAGTAGACACGATTTTGAAATTTTTTTACAATGTAAAATTGTCTGTTTGGATTTAGGTTATATTTTATGTCATATTTTGACAGTGCCCGTAGCTTTCAGAAAATCAAGGTACCAGATTTATTAAAAGGAACTATATATAAGCTGGAATTGCAACCAAGTGAAAACAATAAGATAATGAATTAATCATTTAATTTTTATTAAAAACACGGAACCATAAACGTATACTTAATATTTTGTTATAGCCCCATTTGCTTGAAGCAAGTCTTCTAGGCATAGAACCGATTAAAGTAAGCCATAGATTTTCATCGTGACTTAATTCTTCCAACGATTCTTGAACAGCTTCCTACAGTTGGTTGGTATTTTGAGGGAAAAAAGCTCTTCTGTAATTTTTTTTAACAAGTAAACCCCAAACATTCTCAATCGGGTTTATGTCGGGGCTTCTTATAGCTCGTGAGCCAGGAAAATTAGTTGCCAAACTGATCTCTCTCGCTACATCAAAGGGATTTCCCCTGACATGATTTAATAAGGCTTTTAATCTTCTTCGACGGTGGAAATTTTTCGACGCCCTGACCCCTGTTGTCTTGCAATGGTCTCGTCATGTTCCCATCTGCTTTTTACCCTTTGGACGGTACTTTTCGCAAAATGGTAATGCCGCACTACTGCTCTAATAGACCAACCTTCTTATAATTTAGAGAGAATCAAAATTTTGTCAGGTTCGCTCAACTTTGACATTTTATTTGTTATTATGACATCGACAGTACTGATTTACTCCACTGAAAAAACTGTACTCGATTTCATTGAAACCAACTGTATATATACCGAGTGATAGTATGCATGTTTCAACAAAATATACGAGTTGCCTTGACATATTTTTGTTTAATGTCATGTTGACAGCTTATTGAAAGTTTATGAAATTGCGTTATAACTCGTGCTATAAGTTGTGTTATAAAGAGATGAGAGATTTATTTTCTGTAAAATTCAATCACCGACCTATACCGTCGAAATCTGCAATAAATAATTGCAGTAGAAAATTTAAGGAAACTGGTAGTGTTACAACAAAGTCCAGAGGAGGTAATAAAAGATACTTCGATAATACTTTAGAAGAAATGGTTTTGGGAATGATAACCGCGGATCCTATGAGTAGCACAAGAACTATTGCGGAAAACTGCAATGTAACCTCCACAGCGGTATGGAAAATTTTACATAAACAATTATCATCCGTACAAACTTCAATGCCATCAGGAAATCTTTGATGTTGACCTAGAAAGTAGAATTACTTTTTGCAAAGAAATGCAGGAAAGGGCAAACCAATACAGAAATTTTCTGAATTCTATTTGTTTCACACATTAAATAATAAGGCAAACACCTAGAACACTCGATATTGGTCTCAACAGAATCCGCGAATAAATGTGGCTACAAGAACTCAATACCCTCAGAAAAATTTATATTTGGGATGGTATTTATAATAATAAAATAATTGGGCCCTTTGAGATAAACTACTCAAAACGAATAAGGAGACATTTGTAAAATATACGGAAATTTTGTTTACATATTATGTAATTAAACAAAATGTTGGAGTTATGTTTTAATTAAAAGTACTCTTTAAGTAGACAACACGATTGCAACGCATTGATAACGACTTTTTAGGAAAAAATTAAATTAAAGTTTTTAACCTCAAATTGTTTAATTAAAAATAATCAAATTTATTGAAAACAAAAACATTTAATAATGGGTATGACTTCCTCTAACCCGGATAACTTCTGCACAACGACGAGGCATGCTTTCTATTAACTTTCTAATCCTTTCTTGAGGCAGCTGTTCCCACTCCTGGATAATAATTTCTTCGACCTGTTGGAGATTCTCTATGGGTTGGTGTTCCCGTAGTTCCCAATTCGTCCCATAAGTGTTCTATCGGATTTAGGTCCGGACTATTAGATGGCCATTCCATCACATGAATATTGTGGTCGTCAAAGAAATTTCTCACTATCCTTGCTATGTGAGGTCTAGCGTTATCTTGTTGTAGCATGAAATCGGGTCCCATATTTTCAGCGAAGGTAACATGGTGAAGTAACATGGGGTTCCACAATGTCTGTTAAATAACGCAGAGCCGTTAATGTTCCTTCTCGAAATACCACTAATTCGGTGCGACCATTTAAAGATATTCCGCCCTAAACTATAATGGACCCTCCACCAAATGCAACGGTTTCTTGTACAGTGGCGTCTAAATAACGTTCACCTTGGCGTCTCCACACACGAACTCGGCCATCGTTATGCCCTAGGCAAAACCTGGACTCGTCCGTAAACAGTACGTTACTCCACTGTTCCAGAGTCCAGTTGAGATGTACTTGCCCAAAGTTTCGTCGGTCTCTTCTATGCGCTGGTGTTAAACGAGGTACCTTCGCTGGTTTCCTTGCATGCAGCTGAGCTTCATGGAGTCTATTTCGAATGGTTTGATCAGAAATTCTGGTCCCAGTTGCCGCTACCAATTGATTTTGAAGAACCTTCGCGGTAATTCCACGTCCGTGAATTGCCCAACGAGTTAATAAGCAGTCTTCTAGGGGAGTAGTCGACCTTTCCCGTTGAGGGTAAGGTCGCCTTCGTGTAATGCCATACTCTAAATGCCTAATCCATGCCCTGGATATAGCGGAATGACTTACATTCAACAATTGAGCTACCCATCTTCTTGAATGGCCTTCTTCAATTAATGTCACTGCCTATCTGACTAGCATCAAGGTACACTCTTTGTACTATTCTTCTACCCAACACATCATCATTCATGTTTCACACCAGAATTACAATCCAATATTAAAAATAAAGTTCTGGTTAGATTCAAACTTTAAGCGTTTTTTCGTTTTTATTGCGCTTTTATTGTTTATTTCACGTAAATGTCAAATAAAAAGGCGGCTACTTGATAGAGAAGTTATATTTAAGAATACAGATATTGTGACCGAATTGCATTTAATTTCATAAAGTTTTATGTAAAATAAAGATATATATAGAAGTGTCTCTTTTTTCGTTTTGAGTAGTTTAGTAGGAAATTGAAATTCGCAAACATATTTAGACCTTTTGCTAAATGAGATAGGTCCTGCACTTGAAGAAGTTGCACATGAAGATCAGGAGGTTTGGTACCAGCACGATGGCTGTCCTGCGTATTTTGATGTGAATGTGAGAACCCACTTAAACGAAACCTTTCCAAATTGCTGGATTGGTCGTGGTGGTACAATAAATTGGGCAGCCAGATCTCCTGATCTTGCATAATGTGACTTCTTTTTGTGGCCCTATCTTAAAAACAAAATTTATAATAGACAACGACATCCAAATATTAATTCTCTGAGGGGGGCCATCATTGTGAAATGCAGACATATAACTGAAAGACAACTCGCGAATGCGACAACTGGTTTTTATCATCGGTTGGGATATTGCTTAAACCAGAATGGAGGATTAGTCGAACATTTATTGTAAATACCTAACTAGTATTGTGTTTATTTTTGATGTAGTTTGTTTTCGTTTATTTTGTTAATAAAAATACTATTTTAGGCGACCGACACAAAAAATTGAAATTTCAGTCGTCAAACGCGGCCGAAAAGTAACCCTTTTTCGTCCGCTTCCATTTTCGGCCGCAATAGGGTGGCGTCATCTACCGACAGTTTCCGAAATTATATAAAAATAATCACATTTCCGTCAGTGTCAAACTGTACATCTTGTTTACATTAGTAAATACATGTTGGTAATAGACTTTTTAACTGATTATTGGGTAATTATTGTTTATAAAGCCGACATAACTTCCAATATAAAGAAAGAAAACAAACATGTCTGAAGGTGTCACAAATATGTACAATTGTTCAGTTGTTATAAATAACTATATCAATAAATTATAAGTAAATGTTGCAACAAATTTGAAAATTTTATGAGGGTCGCCTAAAAAATTTCGTGTGTACCAAACGAGGACCAAAAAGTGTTTTTTCGGCCGAGTTTTCTTTACGACCGAGGCGGAGCCGAGGTCGGAAAGCAAACGAGCCTTGGCCTTGGTACACAATATACTATTATAATAACTTGACCATTTTACTAATGATAATTAAATGTATGTGCTGTTTAGTAGGAATTTATAAAGTAGACGACATAAATTCAAGGCAACTCATATATTTTGTTGAAACATGCATACTATGGCCAGGTTTGGTGGTTATCACTCGGTATATATTGTACAAATTCTCGACTATAAATCACTCGTCGTTGAATAAAACACTTTTAGCAATAAACTTTAATATTGCTAAAAGTGTTTTATTCAACGACTGACTGCTCATGATACAAGTATATATATATATATATATATATATATAGACCGTTTTTCTTTGATGGTACAGATATTCAAATATATATATATATATATATATATATATATATATATATATATATATATTTGAATATCTGTACCATCAAAGAAAAACGGTCTGGCTACGTAGTGGTAAAAAGTCAATCACTAAATGCTGTATTTTCTTAACTAGTGTGTATCGTAAAATAAGCATAAAAAGTGATTATACAAATATTTATTTTCTGCACTACGATGTGAAAAACTATTTGCTTGTTTTCATATCAATTTCCTTCTATTAAATCACATTAATTGTTTATTTTTTGCAATGAAAGTATATATATCGAAACAGATTGAAGTAGTTGCCAACAAAATCAGCACTATCCACTACTAACTGTATAACATGTAATTCATATTACAACAAATATTACCTGGATTAAATCTGTCGGCACAAGAAAAGAAATCACCATGTTTACATGGAATATCAATACCCCATCGATCATTAACTACCACCGTATCTTTCACTGGGCTATCATTGTACAACCATGCTAAGAAGTCTGTAGATTTCCAATATGTATCGTACGCTTCCCAATCTCCATCAGACCATATAATTTCAGGTTTGTACTTTTCTACAAGTTCTTTCATTTCAGGCAGGACTTTATTATCGATAAATGCTCTTTCTGAAAAATTGGACTCCTTGTCGGCTATGTATCTTGGATTGAACCATTCATATAATGAATGATAAACACCCATAGTTAATCCTTCATTTCTTACAGCTTCAGTTAAATCACCTGAGTAACAGAAATACATATTAGGAGAAGAATTAAGTTCCAGACAGCTCCTAAAAACTGCATACATATGAAAAGGAACATTGTTTGTAACTCTTGAGATAGTTTACCTTACGAAGTTCAGAGGTGCGTGTGTTAAATAACCGAATTACATTGCCAATCTATGTAAATCTAATTTGAAATTGAAATTACCTTTTTGCAGTAAGTGTTGTTTAAAGTGGATTTATCGTTACATATATATTTGTTAATAGGTTTTATTTCGATACTTTGTAATGCAAATTTGTGAAAAATTGCTCATTTCAAGGCACAGTATAACTAACGTACATCATTATTTATGGTGCATATGTAATTGTTTAGAAATCAACTGTTACTATTAATTTGCTTATTTTGATATAGCATTGAATGTATTTTCTTAAAACGGTTAAACATTTCTTTAAGTTTATAGATTATGCCCAACGGCTGTAGCTGGAAAGGATCAATAATTATGTTAATATTACACACTAAGCAAAATAATTTGTTTACTTATTACATGCATTTCAGCACTTCCAATAAGTGAATAGAATGTTAACAGTTTTTAAATTAAATTTTGATGAGAACGGCATCTATATATTATTCTAATTTATGGTTCCAGATATTCCACATATTCAGTGGTGCAAATAAAATAAAAGTACAAAACAGTAAGAATATTGGTTTTGATATATTTAGTTCAACATCACCAAAAGCTTTGCAATACCATAACCCATTTAGTTAATCTTGTTGATCTAGTTGGCCTGATGTGCCGCTAAAACACACAATTACATCATCCACGTATCGATACCAGAGTGATATATGTTTTTTGGTGAAGTCTAAATTGAATATTTTATCCTCAATAATTGACATGAATATATCTGCCAGTAAAGGGCTTAAAGGAGAACCCATTGCTAAACCTGCAGTTTTCTGATAAAACTGATTGTTAAATTGAAAATAATTTTGGGTCAAACAGGTTTCAAAGGCATTATAAATTTCTGCATGTGTGGTAGGGTCTTTGACTGTTTTGTCTAGTATATGCTGGATAATATCAAGGCATTCATTTGTCGGAATATTAGAAAACATACTCGTGACGTCAAACGATACTAATTTAGAATTTTTTGGAGTGGTTATTGATTTTAACTTTTGGGATAGAAGTGAATTTTTTATAGCGTATTTAGAAGTGAAATTTGTATGTTTTTTAAAAACAACATTTAATTTAATTGCTAGGGTTCGTGATGGACTATTAATAGTGTATATGTAGGCCAAACAGGTCGTAGTTTTGAAACGCGTTATAATGAACATTTTAGAGCATTTAGATTAAATCACGATACAAGTTCATTTGCAAATCACATTATAAATTGTAACCCTACCTTCCCCCAAAGTTCCGTTACGGCGTTATATTTTCGAATACGAAAAAGTAAGTATGTATGCATATAGACATAGAGGTTCGTCTTCGGGGGGCGACATAATTTGTTTAAATGTATATTTTTACATTCTTGAATTCCATGAAGAATTGTGAATACATCCATCTAAATCTCGTTTGTTGAAACTTCACAGAACCAGTGATTTTCAATTTTACTCGAAAACCTGAAGTGGTAGGTATAGGAATATGTATCATCAGTCAACGCAGAATTTGATTTTGAATCGAGTCTTTGTAAATTTGATAGTAGGATGATATTTTGCCTCTTAATGTTGTGTGAGATTGAAAATTCTCTGATAACATCCTGTATATACAAGGGGATATTAGTACTTACATTGATGATCCCTTAGTCCACGGATAAAAAATTACCCTCCCACCAACTATCCTCTCAGTTACATCATTTTTTGAAACATAGTCTGCATATTTAAATTTCACTAAAAACATTGAAAATCACCGGTTCTGCCAAGTTTCGACAAACAAGTTGTAGATGGATGTATTCACAATTCTTCATGTGTTTCATTTAAACAAATTAAACTTTGTCAGATTGTTGGGACACTCGGTATTTGATCTTAAGCAAATAAATGCAGCACAATATAAGTATTTATTGTTTTTTACTTACTTAACTTTATGTATAAGTAAGTATAGGAATCATGAAAAATTTCGACCTAGAGATTTTAACGGATATGCGCGTTTTGAGGTCCCCTGAATCGTTTCTGACTATTTTCGGAATTACGTCTGTGTGTCTGTGCGCGCTCTAGCGTCCATACGATTATATCTAGAGCTATGAAACTTTAAATTTAAGATTTGTATATAGCTGGAAAGAAAACGTCCTATTTTGAACGCAATAGCTCAACCGGGAGTGATCGTTTACTCTTATCACCATTTTCATTATCTCGAAAACGGTACGAGCTATCAACAAAATGTTCTTATATAAGTTAAAGACATTGAAATTATAAACAACTTTCATTTGAAATATATAACTAAGTATAGTATGTAGAATGCATAACAAATTATTATCACAAACGTAAAAGTATAAAAATCCGCGGTGGTCCGCACGAAACTTACCTATAGTCAGTTATACTACGTTTTTAGAAAAAAGTTTTCAAATGAAAGTTGTTTAAAATATCAATATCTATAATTTATGTAAGAATATTTTTCGTAACGTAACGTGTACCGTTTTCGAGATATGGAAAAAGGTGATAAGAGTAAACCATCACTTCCGGTTGAGAGATTGCGTTAAAAATAGGACGTTTTCCTCCTTGCTCTAGCTAGAGCTCTAGCTATAATCGTTTGGACGCTAGAGCGCGCGCGCGCGCCCACACACACACACACACACACACACACACACACACACACACACACACACACACACACACACACACACACACACACACACACACACACACACACACACACACACACACACAGACGTCATTCCAAAATAGTCAGAAACGATTCAGGGGACCTCAAAACGCGTATATCCGTTAAAATCTCGAGGTCGAAATTTTTCATGATTCCTATACTTACTTATACATAAAGTATAAGTAAGTAAAAAGAAATAAAATTTAAAAACTTAAAAATTGCTAAAATGTAGAGGGAAAAAATATAAAACTTAATTGAAAATGTGACTAAAAATTGAAACAAAACGATAATAAAGCAATTAAAGTGTTAAGGTTGATTCAGACCATACTGCATGGACCGTCACGTAACAGCACAGGCACGTACCTGCACCTGCACGACAAAACTTCGTAGCATGGATTTAAGTGAGAGTGTACACACTAACCGGCAGCGACCGTCACGTACCAGCAACAGCACGTAACGTCACCGGCCGACATTCTCGCGAGGAATGTTTTGACGGTCGGTGCTGGTCCGCTACGTTACGTGTCGGTGCTTGCCTGCCAGTCTGAATTAGAAAACGGCAGGTGTCCGGTCCGACACATACAATTACAAATCTAAATTGTTATTTTTAATGCGACCGCAGTTGGGGTAATAGCGTATTTGCATTTTAGATATTCGTATAAACGTGAATATATATTCGTTTGCATTTAAAAATATTTATTATTTCCGAAAGCATTTCATCAATTATGCAAATACAAATATTTCGATGCTATGTTGATTTACAACAAATCCTTGCGAAATGTAATATATGAAATCTTATACATTTTTGTAGACATTAATTTCATCGTTTTTTGAAGAATAATAAGAGTAGTGCACAGAATTTAATAAATGCAATTAAGAACGATTCCAGGCTTACACAGCGAGTAATGTAACGTGATATTGACCAATCGCCGAACTAAATAGGTGCCCATACTAATTTAAATTTTGCAGTTCTTCAGCATACATCGACTCTAATCAAATTGTTATATAAGTTTGCATTTAAAAATATTTCCTTTTATTATTAACTTTTTCTGATAGAATAATTTAATTAGTTAGTGATTTTTAGAATTCTGTAAGGAAAAAGATGTATATTAAATGTACTCATTGTGAAAAATCCACAAATGTTAATATGACATCGAAGTAAACTAGTAAAATAATACTGAAATAAACTTATAAATTAACGTGCAATTTAACAAAAATTGTTGAAAGCATAATAAATTAAACTAGTAAATACTTTACATTAAAAATGAAAAATATTCGCCGAGCGAACACGGGTGTTGTACGCTAACTGACGGATACTTGCCGGTGTGATGTGAACACACGCGTATTTTGTCGTGCATGTGCAGGTACGTGCCTGTGCTGTTACGTGACGGTCCATGCAGTATGGTCTGAATCAACCTTTACTTGGCATGAACAACTTCAAAATTGCAAAAATAACCTAGGCGTGCTGAAAAAATTAATGCCACCATTGAGAAAAATCCAAAAATACGTAAAAACGCCAAGAACAAAAATAAAAGATATTGTCAAAAATGTAAAAAACTGTAAGAGTGTAAAAAACAAAAAAAGTTAAAGAACCCATATTTCAAAAACAACAATTCTAATAAAACTGAAAAATATCTTTTAAAAATGTAAAACATTCGAAAATGTCAACATTTGGAAAAACGTAAAAATGCAAAAGGAATTAAAAAAAGCCTCAAAAATACAAAGAAAATTCAATTGAAAGAATTAAATGCTGACAAAAGAGGCAAAAATTAAAAGCAAAACTTTTTCAAAAATAACAATCTAAAACACATATTTTTAAAAGAGTTGAATATGTCAAAATTTGCTAAAATTCAAATTTTCAAAAACAAAAATTTCAAAAAATTCCAGGCTGTATATAAACAGATAAACCAAAAAAAAATAAAGCAATTCAAGTGTAACAGTGAATCTTTTATTGAAGTGAAATCTTAATACCATAAGCAAATCATAAATTCTTACTAAATATTGGAATCTGACATAAGGATGGAGCATATTGCATTCAAAAACATCATCTAATTAAAGTACATTGACGTTTTTTTTTCCAAATGTGTCAACAACAAAGTCTGGCACAAATCCAAGCCGAAATGGAAAATGGCATTCGAATCAGGCAGCTTGATGTTAACATCATAGGATTCTGCTTGCAAACATCAAAATTGCGCGTATATGTACATAAAATCGTCAGCCAAATTACTAAAGGTAAAATTTCGTCTATAACGTGTTGATGTCCTTCTGGATTCGAAGAAAAGTGTAAGTCGTCACAGGCTCACAGCGACGCTGTCAAACTTGAGTAGGTGATTATGACCTCCAAATTGTGTTTACTATTTTAATAAGCTTGGAAAATATTGACAAGAGAGCAGTGATGGAGAATTATGCCCCTCGTCCTTTGGAGATGCATTTTTGTCTTCAAACGAGATTTGTTTGAAAATTGTTCCAAATTGTTGCGGAAACTGCTGCTCTGTTTGCACAATAGTCCATGGAATGTCTATTATTAAATCCAAGTAAGTATGTAAAATATCTAAAATTTACGTGAGCATGAACGAATGTTTTAACAAGCATTAGGAAATGTTAAACGAATCCCACTCGTTCATTTGCTGATGTTTATCCTGTTATTGCAGAAACGGAAGCCATGCTTACTTCACTGAACCAATGATTGCAGAAAATCATCAAAAAATGAAAAATCATTTTTCAATTACCAAACTCCCTTTTCAAGAGAGTCAAGAATCGGCCCACAAAATCAATCAACTCGTGCTGCCAACAAGTTTGGAGTCTCTTCGCTGTAACATTGAAGAAATTTGTTTGGCGATGATGCTCAACGATAAAGCTTGGATAGAGCAGAGGCGGTTCCGTATCACTGGATCCACATGTTACAGCTTGTTTACCTACATGAATAAGAATCCAAATTGGCCGGACAAGATAAAAGCCTATATGAATAGAAAGAATTTCACCTTGCAGAAGCTTTGCCTTTGAATTCGTTGTCCAGGCGGGACTGATTGTGTGTCGATTGAAACCTTGGCTGGCTTATTCACAAGATGGTGCAGTTTTTGACAATGATTTTCCTTGAGAACTTTTGTAAATTACGTGTCCTTTCATAGGAAAATCAATGTTAGTTGAGGAAGCGATCGAGCATGAATTTAAGAGTTGTTAGGTTGTAGAAAATGGGAAATATTGTCTCAAAAAAAGCGCAAGTATTACGGTCAAGTCCAATTAGGAATGGCTGTGTTAAATATAAATGTTTGTTCCTTTGATATGTATTATTATAGTGAACATGGACGTATCTTTTGTTGTGGATGTGTAGTATTATTTTTTGATGTACCACATGAGGTATGCAAGAGAAAGAATGTAAGGGATGAAAACTCTGCGAATGTTATTAATATGTAATGTGCAATATATACCAACACGTTACCAAAGTCTAAATGTGCAATAAAACATTCGACGTTTTTCATTAAGAACAATGTTCTTTTTTTATTTTTTCCCCAAAAATGTATGATTAATTCATCTTTGAAACTCCCAGTTAAAATGATACCTAAGAATTTTAGTTGCAGTCGAGGAGAGGCACATGTGACATTTAATGCAAACAATCTACGCAGTAGATCTTAATCGTCAGGGAACTTTAAAGGGGTGGCGCACTTAAATTTACAACAGTATGAACAATTTTTAATGTTGTTATATGCCATACTTGTATCGAAAGTAGCTATTTCTGATGTACTAAGAATCTATGAGCTTTTACTTTTTACTCTTTAATAAAGGCGGCTCACAATTTTAAAACCATTCAAATATCATCAATCAAGAAGCCTTTGTCAACCATCAATGCGTCACCAGGTTCAAATAGATTAATTCATTGACTTGGAACAAATATAGCTTTATCCGATGCTCTGCCTCCGTAAGCTTTGCTTATTAATGAAATATGACATGGAGTAGCTCCTCTTAGAAATTGACAGTATTAGTACTTTTGTAATGAGAATATAATTCACGTGTCATATGGTACATTTTTCATTAATATCATTGGTTAAAATACAAAAACAAAGTCGAAGAAGAGGCTATCAAAACGATAATTTTATCACCGCATGTTGGCTGTCGCCTGTATTTAATGAATGAAATTGTTTACTGTCAAAGTCATAGAAAGTTTCAATGGACACATCGAAGTCAAGAAATAGTGCTATTAACCAGAAAATGTTTCAACCAGTAGATCACCGTCTAGCGAGGAAAAGATTCGAAAGTTAATTGAGAAGAAAACTCCAAAAAATACAAAAATTAATAAAGAATCTCAGTTGAATCAATTCAATTTATTTTCTAATACTGTTCATTACATTCTCTTACCAAATATAACACATGTTATGATTAATCATTGATGATACCACTCATTAAAACCTAGAAGAATAGAAAATTGAACTCATGCTTCGCACTCGATCAATTTTCATTGGCTTTAACTCCGGCTATCACCGATGATAATCATAACACTAGTTATATTATCCCCGAGAATAAATGAACACTTTGCAACATAACTCTGGCAGTTTGTGAATTTGAATTTCGGTGCAATTGAGAACAACTCTTACATTTGCAAATTTTATAAAACATTGTGGTATATTACGCGAAATTTCATCTTTTGCAGGCCACAGGAGTGCAAATGACACGCAAGCATCTAACAAATGTATCATTTCGTCAAAACTCGCATGCAGTGCTTTGGAGTGTAGACTTTAAACAGCAATGCAAAGGAATGAGAACGTTAAATTTTGCATACCAGACAGAAGTTTCATCGAACATATCTACTGGTTTTAAGGTATAAGTCTTCCTTTATGACCTCATCAACGAGCAATAGATATAGCCGATAAAATTTAACGTGATTATTTACCTAACAAGTCTCTGTGTGGGCCAACATCCATAGCATTCCAACTATACGAATAAGTCGATGGCCAGAGAGTATACCCTTCGTGATGTTTACTAGTCAACACAACATATCTGAAATTTTATTTACAGTTACATTAATCACCAATATCTAAAAAACGTTACTTTGCTCCAGCAGCTTTAAAGAGTTTTGCCCATTCAGCTGGATTGAAGAACTCGGCTTGAAAATCGCTTGCGAATTCTTGATAGGTGAATCCTGGACGATAGTTTTTGTTCATAAATTCCACATAAGAAGATTCATTCCGACCTATAATAATCACATTACACCATCCCAATACATAGATGTAAAAATAAATACCTCGCCAACTCATCCAAAACCATTCCGAACCAAAACTTGGCACAGCATAAACACCCCAATGCAAAAATATTCCAACTTTTGCTTGATCATACCAATCAGGTAACGGCCTTGTATCCAGACTATCCCAGGTCGGTTCAAATTGAAATTGGCTATCGACAGAGAAACTGACTGTTGATAAAGTACCAATTATGGTTTGAAGAAAAATAAACGTTAATACAGTTAGCATTTTAGTTTCACTGCACTAGGAATATTAAACTTGAGTAATTGAAGAAACTATTTAGCAATAATATATTTACAGTTGCACGATAAGAAATTGACCTCTTTTGGTGTTTGCTTTTAATAACATAGGTTATGATTATTGAGATAATATTGTCGAAACGTTCAAGATTTTTTTAATCCATTATGAAACAGTAAACAATCCACTTTAAAATTACACTTACCCCTTGGAACCCTAAGGATTAATTATTTAATTTTGCATTGAGTGCGCCAGTGACGTACAAAAACATAATTTTACCGTAAATAAAAAATGTGCAGTGGTACGCACTGAACTTTCTTATATTTAGTTAAACAACATTTTTCGAAAAAACTTTCCAAATGAAAGTTGTTCAGTATCTACAACTTTCATAAGAATAATGTTTCTCGTATCGTTTTCGAGATACGGAAAAAGGTGATAAGACTAAACTATCACTTCCGATTGATGTATTGCTTTCAAAATATGACGTTCTCCTCCTTGCTATAGTACACAAATCGTGAGTTTAAAGTTTCGTAGCTCTAGCTTTCATTGTTTGGGCGGTAGAGCGCCCACATGGCCCACAGACACACAGCCAGACACAGACGTCATTCCGAAAATATCAATACAGGGGACCTCAAAATGTGTATATCCCTTAAAATTTCGAGGTCGAAAACTTTCATGATTAATATACTTATACATAAAGTATAAGAAAGTAAAAATATATATTCGTCGATGGTAAGAAATATTAAATTTGCATTTTCTTTCTAGGTAGTGTTGCATGCGTTGATTGAAAACGATAGTTTTAAACCATGCAGTGGCAAAAGACCATTAAGTATGTTTACCTTGTGCCATAATTGGTTCGTAGCACTTGTTACGTTTCACCTTGTGACTAGTTCCAAATACAAACTGACAAGTACGAAATGTGGGTTATTATTTCGCGTTTTTTACGAAAATTCTCATACATATGATTGTGTTTAAAAACACGTTGGCACTAGGTGGGTAGGAGTTAAAAAAATATCCATTTAAGATAATATATTTATTTATATAAATTGTACGGAGAATATAATTTCTGGACAGCGGTTTTGTATTCCTTTTTACTTTCTTGTAAAATAACATATTTTTGCAATACTGTTACAGTCATTTTTACTTTCTTATAATTTATGTATAAGTAAGTAAGTAATAATCATCAACATTTTCGATCTCGAGATTTTAACAGATACACATTGTGAGGTCAGCTGTATCGATTCTGACTATTTTCGAAATGACGTATGTGTGTCGGTCTGCCTGTGCGCACTCTGCCGCCCAAACGATGAAAGCTAAAGCTACGAAACTTCAAACTTACGATTTGTATAGGTTGAACTTGCAAAACAAATAGCAGTCTTGAAAATCAAGTGTTATCCTTGTGTTATGCAACAAGAGACTATAAACACTCTGCGGAATATTGAGTCAAAAGATACTACTACTTTAAAGGATACTGTAAAGGAAAATCTTGAGAAGAGTGATACAAATAAAATGAAACTAAGGCCTCGAACAACAGATGGTGCTATAGTCTGTTTTTAAACTAGGAGGAGTGATTTAAATTTGCCGCGCTAAAACCTACACCTGTAATTGGCCAAAACCGAGTCTGTTTTGCATAATGCTAAGTGGTTGCATTCCAGTTAACAGTTTTGTTCTCGTAATTTCTTTTTTCGTAATTCCAAAAGCAAATAAATCAGTTCATTTCAGAACTAGCTGCTTCATATCGTTATAACATCGTGATATTTTGAAGTATATATATATATATTGTACCCAATACAAGTTTCGCGTCTGTTTCAGTTTCAGTGTAAATGTAGCTTTTTCATTTACTCCTCCTAGTTTAAAAACAAGGTATAGTACGATAAATAATTCAAATACAATAATGAAAACGGCTCAAGGAAAAGAACGAGTACCTGAAAAACGCAGACAAAAATGATAACACGTCAGGAGAGTTCGTAGAAGTCAAGCACAGAAAAAGTATACGTGGAAAAAAACATAAACGCTACATTCGCAGAGGTTGAAACTCGAAGATGGATTTTTATATCAAACTTTGTTAAGACGACTACTGAAACTGATATAAATGCAACAGTAAGAGACTACAAAAATTTTAAAAAGTTTCACAAACGAGCCTCGGGAGCCTCGAGCATACAGGCAAGGGATTAAAAGCAAAAGAAGTAATTATTCGTCATCAAAATATACAAAGCGTTTTGAATAAAACAGATGAATTAGCTGTATTCTCAAATAATTTGGTACTGATGTAATCGCTCTAACTGAGCACTGGCTAAGTGAAAAACTAGTTCCTGTAATAAAAATAGCAGGTTATGTAATGGCATCGTGCTTCAGTCGATATAGTAAAACACGGTGGTTCGTGCATTTTTGTAAGAAAGAAATGGAGTTCATGGAACAGGAAGAATTGAAACAAAAGAGTGTGGAAATGGTAGTGGAATGTAGTAGCATTTAATTGATAAAACAAAAAACAATAATACCACCGGTAGGTGATATAGCGGATTTTTTTCTTATACTAGAGGATATATTGCAGACAATAACTCAAACAAAAAACACACAACCTATAGTCCGGTCAAATTAGACCAAAAAATAAGAGGTACATAAATTACCATCAAGCTGAAAATAAGTAAAATTGTTTAAAACATAATTACAAATAACATTTGAAAATTCCCCATCGTTCCGGTACTTGGAAAAAAAATTACTCAAGGTCAAAGGTAAAAAAAATGATTTTTCGCGATTTTCACCGAAACAGTAGTAAGTTTTATTATAAAAAATTGTAGATCATAAAATTATTTATAAAAAAGGTATCAATCCTTTTTACTTACTTATACTTTATGTATAAGTAAGTATAGGAATCATGAAAAATTTCGACCTGGAGATTTCAACGGATATACACGTTTTGAGGTCCCCTGAATCGTTTCTGACTATTTTCGGAATGACGTCTGTGTGTGTGTGTGTCTGTGTGTCTGTGCGCGCTCTAGCGTCCAAACGATTATAGCTAGAGCTCTGAAAGTTTAAACTTAACATTTGTATGTAGCAAGGAGGAAAACGTCCTATTTTGAACGCAATCTCTCAACCGGAAGTGATGGTTTACTCTTATCACCTTTTTCCATATCTCGAAAACGGTACACGTTACGGAAAAAAATATTCTTACATGAATTATAGATATTGATATTTTAAACAACTTTCATTTGAAAAGTTTTTTCGAAAAAACGTAGTATAACTAAGTATAAGTAAGTTTCGTGCGGACCACCGCGGATTTTTTTCCTAAGAGCCACCGTTTCTGAGATATATCGATTCAAGAACTTGTAATCGTCATAATTTGCATACGTTTCCAGGTCACCTCTGAGGTAGTGTACTTAGCTCGTTTAACGTGGTTTCCACAGTAGGCCAATTTCAAAGGTCTGCTGTGATTCTGTTTAATTTGAAACTATTGTATAATTAACAGATATTAGCAAGTGTTGGAAATGATAAAAGGGATGCATATTAAAAAAAAGTAGAGAAATTTATTCGCCCGATTCATAACCTGCAAATACTTCTTCTTGATCTTCTTCTTCTTCTTCATCCTGGGTGTAAGTAAATTGCGTCAATAGCGATGTATCGCATGTCTCCTCGTTGGTATCAAACAAATCCTCCGCTGTTGGTGTTTCGACATTAGAACACGATCGGCCTTTACAATTTGTACATGCCAGAGAACAAAACAGTCCAATTTCTTTGCAACCACATTTAGCACTGCAACCCTTTGTACAGTTGCAAAAATTCTGTTTAGCAGTTTTTCGGCGCAGGTGGGAGTAAAGTCTGAATTGGTTCTAATGTATTGTCGACCAAGTTCCAACCCCAGCCACAAAATTTAAATATTAATTTAATATCAAATTAGTCCAAACACTCCGCTGGGCATCGTGTTTAAGATATAAACTTCATGCAGCAAAATGCAATTTCCTACATTCGATTATAAATAGCTAATAATAAACATACCTACCTACCTAATAACTATTAACTTTTATACAATTATTTAAATGTAACACATCTGTCAAATCTGTCATAAACAATGCATTGTTGCCAAGTTGAATAAATAAAATATATAGGTATAAAAAGATGTCTTATTAATTTAAAATAAAACTATCGGCCAAAAAATTTTATACAAATCTCATGCGTTAAGTTATTTTACAGCGCTCCGGCAAATGAGGCACTCGCCCTTCGGGCTCGTGCCTCAAACGAAGCCGTCGCGCTGTAAAATTGAACTTCCCGCATTCGACTGTAAATAACTATTACATGCCGGGAGGCCAAAAACAATTTTACTCATTTTCAGCTTGATGGTAATTTATGTACCTTTGAATGTCTATATTGACCGGACTACTAGTAGTTACTGGGGATTTTAACATTAACTTTCAAGACAGAGGAAACAAAAATGTAAAGAAAATTACAGATATTTTTAACATGTTCAATTTATATCAGAAGCAACAAGAGTTACAAAAAAGTATTCCACCACTATTGACAATATTTTTACCAACATAGTGTGCTACAATAGCTGTGTAAATGTTTCGGCATTGTCCTGCCATTTTGCACAAAGAATCACTTATATGAATAATTCACAAGGAAACGAAAAACAAGTTAATCTGGAAATTAAAAACCTAAACAGATTAAGACAAGAACTAAGGGACATGGATTGAGAGAAATAGACAGAAAGATGAGGCAAATGTAGGTTATGACTTCTTTAATACTAAAATTTAGGCTCTCGTAAATAAGACAAAAATTACGAAAAATAAAAAACAACACGTAAACACTGAAAAACGCTGATGACAATAGTAATAAATAAAGAAAAAAACAGTAATGTTGTCAGCGAAGTTGTTGACATCCTAGAAGTCTTGGAAAACTGATTTACACAGAACAGTTTAAAAACAAATATAGAGAAAACGGTGTGTTCGGTTCGGATACCTAAGGAGGGAAAACACTATGATAAATTATGATAGTAAAAGAATACTCACCATAAAGGATGAAGTTAAATTTCTCGGAATAACTGTGGACTCGCAACTAAATTGGAAATCACATGTGGATAACCTAGCATCCAAGCTGGCTTCATTTGGATATGCGCTGCGAATGATCGCACAATTAGTCACAGAAAGGCTAGTCTAGCAGCATACTAGGCCTATGTACACTCTATGGTGTGATATTATGGGGAAATTCCACTGAATGTCTGAGAATTTTGCCTGCACAGTATTACTTACTTATACTTTATGTATAAGTAAGTATAGGAATCATGAAAAATTTCTACCTCAAGATTTTAACGGATATACGCGTTTTGAGGTCCCCTGAATTGTTTCTGACTATTTTGGGAATGACGTCTGTGTGTCTGTGTGTGTGTGTGTGTGTGTCTGTGCGCGCTCTGAAACTTTAAACTTAACATTTGTATGTAGCAAGGAGGAAAACGTCCTATTTTGAACGCAATCTCTCAACCGGAAGTGATGGTTTACTCTTATCACCTTTTTCCATATCTCGAAAACGGTACACGTTACGGAAAAAAATATTCTTACATGAATTATAGATATTGATATTTTAAACAACTTTCATTTGAAAAGTTTTTTCGAAAAAACGTAGTATAACTAAGTATAAGTAAGTTTCGTGCGGACCACCGCGGATTTTTTTCCTAAGAGCCACCGTTTCTGAGATATATCGATTCAAGAACTTGTAATCGTCATAATTTGCATACGTTTCCAGGTCACCTCTGAGGTAGTGTACTTAGCTCGTTTAACGTGGTTTCCACAGTAGGCCAATTTCAAAGGTCTGCTGTGATTCTGTTTAATTTGAAACTATTGTATAATTAACAGATATTAGCAAGTGTTGGAAATGATAAAAGGGATGCATATTAAAAAAAAGTAGAGAAATTTATTCACCCGATTCATAACCTGCAAATACTTCTTCTTGATCTTCTTCTTCTTCTTCATCCTGGGTGTAAGTAAATTGCGTCAATAGCGATGTATCGCATGTCTCCTCGTTGGTATCAAACAAATCCTCCGCTGTTGGTGTTTCGACATTAGAACACGATCGGCCTTTACAATTTGTACATGCCAGAGAACAAAACAGTCCAATTTCTTTGCAACCACATTTAGCACTGCAACCCTTTGTACAGTTGCAAAAATTCTGTTTAGCAGTTTTTCGGCGCAGGTGGGAGTAAAGTCTGAATTGGTTCTAATGTATTGTCGACCAAGTTCCAACCCCAGCCACAAAATTTAAATATTAATTTAATATCAAATTAGTCCAAACACTCCGCTGGGCATCGTGTTTAAGATATAAACTTCATGCAGCAAAATGCAATTTCCTACATTCGATTATAAATAGCTAATAATAAACGTACCTACCTACCTAATAACTATTAACTTTTATACAATTATTTAAATGTAACACATCTGTCAAATCTGTCATAAACAATGCATTGTTGCCAAGTTGAATAAATAAAATATATAGGTATAAAAAGATGTCTTATTAATTTAAAATAAAACTATCGGCCAAAAAATTTTATACAAATCTCATGCGTTAAGTTATTTTACAGCGCTCCGGCAAATGAGGCACTCGCCCTTCGGGCTCGTGCCTCAAACGAAGCCGTCGCGCTGTAAAATTGAACTTCCCGCATTCGACTGTAAATAACTATTACATGCCGGGAGGCCAAAAACAATTTTACTCATTTTCAGCTTGATGGTAATTTATGTACCTTTGAATGTCTATATTGACCGGACTACTAGTAGTTACTGGGGATTTTAACATTAACTTTCAAGACAGAGGAAACAAAAATGTAAAGAAAATTACAGATATTTTTAACATGTTCAATTTATATCAGAAGCAACAAGAGTTACAAAAAAGTATTCCACCACTATTGACAATATTTTTACCAACATAGTGTGCTACAATAGCTGTGTAAATGTTTCGGCATTGTCCTGCCATTTTGCACAAAGAATCACTTATATGAATAATTCACAAGGAAACGAAAAACAAGTTAATCTGGAAATTAAAAACCTAAACAGATTAAGACAAGAACTAAGGGACATGGATAGAGAGAAATAGACAGAAAGATGAGGCAATTGTAGGTTATGACTTCTTTAATACTAAAATTTAGGCTCTCGTAAATAAGACAAAAATTACGAAAAATAAAAAACAACACGTAAACACTGAAAAACGCTGATGACAATAGTAATAAATAAAGAAAAAAACAGTAATGTTGTCAGCGAAGTTGTTGACATCCTAGAAGTCTTGGAAAACTGATTTACACAGAACAGTTTAAAAACAAATATAGAGAAAACGGTGTGTTCGGTTCGGATACCTAAGGAGGGAAAACACTATGATAAATTATGATAGTAAAAGAATACTAACCATAAAGGATGAAGTTAAATTTCTCGGAATAACTGTGGACTCGCAACTAAATTGGAAATCACATGTGGATAACCTAGCATCCAAGCTGGCTTCATTTGGATATGCGCTGCGAATGATCGCACAATTAGTCACAGAAAGGCTAGTCTAGCAGCATACTAGGCCTATGTACACTCTATGGTGTGATATTATGGGGAAATTCCACTGAATGTCTGAGAATTTTGCCTGCACAGTATTACTTACTTATACTTTATGTATAAGTAAGTATAGGAATCATGAAAAATTTCTACCTCAAGATTTTAACGGATATACGCGTTTTGAGGTCCCCTGAATTGTTTCTGACTATTTTGGGAATGACGTCTGTGTGTCTGTGTGTGTGTGTGTGTCTGTGCGCGCTCTGAAACTTTAAACTTAACATTTGTATGTAGCAAGGAGGAAAACGTCCTATTTTGGACGCAATCTCTCAACCGAAAGTGATGGTTTACTCTTATCACTTTTTTCCATATCTCGAAAACGGTTCACGTTACGGAAAAAAATACATAAATTATGGATATTGATATTTTAAACAACTTTCATTTGAAAAGTTTTTTCGAAAAATGTAGTATAACTAAGTATAAGTAAGTTTCGTGCGGACGACCGTGGATTTTTTTTAATTGGTGTTGCAAACTCAAGAATTGTACTTCCGCAAACCACGAAAGCAATGGTATCAAGGAGCGTCATCTGTCAGTTGGTCAGGATTTACAATCACATCCCGGCAGCATTGAAGAGGCTACCGTGCAAAGAATTTAGGACTGAACTCCTCCGTACAATTCTTAATACTGTGTTAAATTACGTTGTTGATGTCTTTTGCAAATGTTTTCAATGAAAAATCTGTTTTTGAAATATGGTTGAAATTTATTTATTTCTTGATTGGTATACTTTCGGTTCTGTTAATACCACGTAACATTGGTACCCCAACTGATTAGTGTCGATTGTTTTAACTTTATTTTTTTTAACGTGTAAGTGAATGTATTAAAACTGTTTTTAAATATGAAATTTTGTGATGTATTCAACACATCTTTACATGTATTTTATTGAATAAAGATGTCTATCTATCTACATAGCAAGGAGGAGAGCGTCCTATTTTGAAAGAAATATCTCAACCGCAAGTTATGGTTTACACTTATCACCTTTTTCCGTAACTCGAAAATGGTAAGAGTTATCGAGAAATTATTCTTATAGAAGTTAATATTGAAATTTTAAAGAACTTTAATTTGAAAAGGTTTTCGAAAAATGGAGTATAAGTAAGTATAAAAAAATTCAGTGCGGTCCACTGCAGATAATTTCTTAATTGGATTATGGGCTAATTTGACATTAACATTATAAAGCACTGGTTTTCCTATCTTTTCAATGATATCAGCTGAAACGAATTGGTGGTCTGAGATCCGATAAAATATGGCGAATTATACATGTACATATGGCACTGAGTATGTATGTAGAAAGGACATTGACCTTACCAATAAATTTTTAGTTGAACTAAAGAACAAAATAAAATACAACTTTTATTGGCGTACCTTTACAATTCCACTATTTCAATATTTACAATTTAATGTGCCTGTTCCCTTCCGTCCCCTTGTATCTCTCCTCGCCGGTCCTCCACCTACACCTCCACCTCCTGTCTCAACCAAAATCTTTTTCCAATTTCTTTCCATTATTTTCTCCTCCTTACTCCATTCTATCTCCTCCTTACTCCATTCTATCTCCTCACAACCCTCTATACAATGCTTCCACTCATCTGTCCCCCCGTCGCAGAACTTACACCTTCTATACTCTTCGTCCATCCAATATTTGTTGCTTCTTTCCTCACTTCCGCACCTGAATCTCGCGATCACTCTTTACTCCATCCCCGATCTCCCCCCTTTCAAATATTCCGGTCTACCCCCATACGTACAAATTTCTTTATATCGCTTATTATATGTTGCCTTCCTCATTCTCCATTCTCTTCCTTGGGCTTCTACCTGTTTCCATATTTCCACTATATATCTCTCTCTCTCTCTCTCCATCTCCTTCCCTTCTCTCCTTAACCTTAGTGCTTCCAGCCACGCTAACCCTGACTTTTCGTGAAGGTTCTTCCTATTCCCCTCCCATTTTGATAGTTCCGTTTTTCCTTTTTCTTCCCCAATCTCCCTCCATCCACTTCCCCAGCTCATATCTAACCACTCTTCTGCCAGCCTATATTGCCATCTTTTCCTGTCCTGTCTCCTGCGATACCACGTACTCTGGTATCGATCTTTCTATTTGTAATGTCTTTTTCAATTCCCTCTGCCATCTTTTCTCTAACATTCTCTCCTCCTTCACGCCCCACACTTCGGCCCCGTACATTAGTATGCTTTTCACACACACCTCCCATATTGTCATCCTTTCTCCAAATTTCACGTCTCTTTTACTCCACAACACTCCCTTACTATCTCTTGTTCCGTTCTTCTAGGTTTCTCTCCTACATATTTCATGTGTTCGCTTCAATTATTCCCGTTCGTCCATCCGTCTCCCTGCTCCCTTTAATGCTTTCTCCATCTCTGCCAATACTGTTTTGGCATTTATGTAGAATAAAATAAAACTGTCCTGTTTTATGACTTCACTATTATTTTTATTTTTACCTTTCGACAATAGATTTTTGTCTTCTTCAGAAATATAACTAAAAACAATACAAATCACTACAAATTAACACTAAACGAAAAACAAACGAACCGCATGAGATACATTTAACTGATAACTACTGTTACAGAAATGTCAAAAAAACAAGTTATGCATAAAATACTTTGTTTTTTTTAAATAAAATAAATGAAAACATTATTAAGATTAAAAGAGAATTTAAACAAAATATTTTAAAACACATTTCATGCCCAATTTCAAAATCAAATAATTTTGAATACAAAATGAAGCGTAAAATTACTTACATTTATGTGTTATTCTTTCGCGTTTCAAATGTGAAGTGAGTGCATTCTGCGTTTTTCGTACAAATCTAAAAACCTTTAATAATGCTTCGAAAATCTGTTTTTTGTCTTGTGTGTCGATTTAATATAAAATATTTACTTTTCAGAGGTCAACAAATTAAATAAAATTATGAATAAACTTTAACTACTCGATATCATTTAAACCTAATGTACATATTATATTTATGGATTTTTAACTAAACAAGAGACGACTGTCAAACGTCCAGTGTCAACATATAAAAGGATTGCTGCAATTAAGTTCAAAAACAATTCAAATTAAAAATGTGTCTTGTCAAATCTGATAGCAAAATGTAAAATTTACACGAAAGATGGTCGAATCTTACACCTCAATGGTGCAGTGAACATTAATTAAAACAGGTCCATGAAGACTAACAACTAAGGTTCTTGGTAATCGCTACTGACGAAGGGTAATAACCCAGAAACAATATTGTCTAGCGATCCACCAGTTAGTCTTCATGGACCTGTTTTAATTAATGTTCACTGCACCATTGAGGTGTAAGATTCGACCATGTTTCGTGTAAATTTTACATTTTGCTGTCAGATTTGACAAGACACATTTTTAATTTGAATTGTTTTTGAACTTAATTGCAGCAATCCTTTTATATGTTGACACTGGACGTTTGACAGTCGTCTCTTGTTTAATATCCGCAAGGTGTTAGACAAGGTATCGTCTCGTCAGTGTTCTGTTGTCAGTGGTTCGTTGGGAGTAATTGGCTCGCGCCAAGAAGTTTTGATGGCCACTACATGTAAAGGTATTTCAACAACTAAGGTTCTTGGTAATCGCTACTGACGAAGGGTAATAACCCAGAAACAATATTGTCTAGCGATCCCACAGTTGGTCTTCATGGACCTGTTTTAATTAATGTTCACTACACCATTGAGGTGTATATATATATATATATATATATATATATATATATATATAATGAAAAAAGGTTGTTGATGCGGGAACAAAGACATAACAAAAGAAAGACCTTATTGGGCAAAGCCCGCGTGGAAACACGCAACCGCCGACACGTGTTTCTGACTTATTAGTCGTCATCAGGACGGTATAGCCAAATTAAAAGATGGACAAAATTTGGAGATACAAAACAATCGGAGTCAACACAAGCAACCGACCTCCATATTATGACAACAGTCAAAATACCCACAATATTGTGGGCACATTCAACATAGCCACGCGGGAGGACATAGCCACCTGCGTGAACAACCGAGCCCAGGATATAATAATGAAAAAAGGTTGTTGATGCGGGAACAAAGACATAACAAAAGAAAGACCTTATTGGGCAAAGCCCGCGTGGAAACACGCAACCGCCGACACGTGTTTCTGACTTATTAGTCGTCATCAGGACGGTATAGCCAAATTAATAGATGGACAAAATTTGGA